>JAMPIV010010436.1:0-167500 GCA_024509875.1 Oreohelix idahoensis | reverse complement strand
TCAGCTTTACGATCCACTAATGCTCTAGCCTGATCACTCATTCAAATCTGTCTCCAGTGACCTTGTTGATCGTGAACCCTTTGAATATGCCCCAATAACTTCTTAAAATGCGCATATCTCTTCCTTGAATATTTAGCTACAGGTGTAACGGATGAAGTGTTTACCTGTTTGTCCTTACCAGTTTTTAGCATTCTCTTACACCCCCTCGACAGTATCACTTTCCAGTCACCCCGATATAAGTACTCTCTGTACGCCTGCACGCTTTACAAAAGGAGTGATAAAATTTACTCTTCAATATTTGCATGTCTGCAGCATGGAGCCACAATAGCAGACGATCTTCCTTGTACGAAGCTTTGATCAAAGCATTAATGTGTGCTTCCAGCAGTGGCTTCTGTAACAATTTGTGTTACATGATTAGGTTGCCAGCGCCCAGCGCCCAGTTATACAAGTCGTCACTTTCGACATGCCCGAGGGAGCAGTAGTCATATTCTTTGTTTGTCTCCCCCTAGAGACCCCAGGGGGATAACACGGGGCGCCCACGTCATACATTTCTCTTATTGTTCAAATCTAGAACTAATGATCGGACATGCCCATATTGATACTTACATGGAACAGATGGTTGGGAAGGCGAAACAGGATTTTGAAAACAACCGTAGAAGAAGAATCCATATTAACAGGAAGCGGGCCTCATGGGCAGAGCTGAAGCGACGGTCTAAGATAGAAATTTATGGTGTGCAACAATTGCGGCTCTGTGCTTCGCAGGCAAGTAAAAGGAATGATAAGGATGCTTGTCACGGGTTGCCTCCCCTTGCTCTGCAGTAGCGGTGGGTCTTCAAAGGTGTCTACCTTCGCACAAGATTGCTCTTGGCAGAGATGCAGATAGAAGGATGATGATGCTTCTACCTCGAGGGAGTCCCCACAAGATATTTCAGAAATCGAGAACAATGCTGAATGGGTCTGAGTACGTTAACTCTTTATCTTTCCCGCCGCCTTTTGTGGAGAGATATAATATTAGCTCGTTTAAGCCCCCAACTGAATTAACAGTAACATTCCTCTGCTTATTATTATTATTATTGCTCGTATTGGTTCTTTACATGTAGATATATTAGAATACCTATTCTCACGTGTGCACTTCTCTTTGTAATAATTAATTCAACTATGAATTTGTAAAAAACAACATATACAAATTTAATGATTAATTACTTTAACACTTGTAAATAAATAAGAACTGGTGATTAATAAAAGATAATTCTCATCATGGCATATATCGGCTTTCGTGAGCTTAATTTTAGACTCGTCTATGTGGTGAGGGCACGTTTCCAGATCAGTCAGGAAGTCACCGCTCCTGGTCAAGGCAAGAATCTTCACAACCCGTGGAATGTAGGTTTCAAGTGTCAATTACAAGCTTCGAGCCACAGAATGATAGTACAGCAAATGGTCTTTTCGGGTCGTATACAAATAGTCTGGTCGCCTCGTGCTGGCACCACAAACTTTAGAGGGAATAAAAGAACAAATTCCGCTGCTAAGTCTTTGTTTTCCTGATGTTAATCAGGCGCCTTTTCCGCTGTCCGTCAGCCGTTCGTTTTCTCAGTTTTTTTTTACTTTCCCTGAGCGTATGTCGTATCCCTCAGGGCATGTGATGAAAATCACCAGTAAGTCAGTCAATTTAATGAAAAATTTGTGATTGGACAGCAGCAGTGGCTTGTGCCTCAAGGAACATATTAAGTTCACGTACATTCACACAATGATAATATACAACTATGCACATGTTGATGTAATCATCACTCATTCCCTGCTCCATTTGGAGTCTGTGGTTACCTCTGCGTTTGGTTCTCTGAGAGAACCCGTATGAAGCAATCACCATCGCTTGCTGTGGTGGTTCATGAATGTATCCTTTACACATGCTGGGGTTGTCAGCCTCCTTTTACCACCACTAGCAAGTACAAACATGTCAAATTCAAAGCATAAAAAATATGTTACAACTCACCTCAATAATTGAGAAATCTTAGACTTCTTGCTCAGGTAAATAGTCTTGGCAACTTGATATAGATGCCTAGAACACACTTCGGGGTATTTAGTTCTATTAACAATCCCACTGCGACTTTGAGAGTAAGTCTTGTTTAAGTCCGGTTTCTGTATGAATAACTTAGTTTCCGTGCTGTAGTGTTCAGAAGTGTTCCTCTAAGTCCGGTCATATTTAAAGTCAGAATCTTTACTTCTATTGTTTCCTAACTTCAGTCCGAACTGTCTACTTGACTATTCGGGAAATGCAGTGCCGTGTGTCTAAAAAGTCCTGCATTGTATCTCAGACTTCACCCACAGACTCTTGTTGTATACTACTAGGCAACTCCCAATCAGAGCGATTGTATATGACAACTCGACTTTCCAAACCAATGACATTCAAAGTACATGTTATGATAGAGTAGTGCTTATGGAATTTCCTGCGTGACTCATACGTTTGAGAATTTAAACAGCCACTTTCTAGATATGGGGTTCTGATATCCGTAAAGTTTTGTCAAAGTTTACTTATATCACATTTCTCGCTCACTCTTCAAAATGTCTTCCAAGATTGCGTTTATCTATAACCACTTATCCCAAGTAATTCGGAAGTCTGATTACTTAGTTTATCAGACTCTGCCGATCTCTTGTATCACATGACTTGTTGCAATCCGACTGCCTGTCTGGACAAATCGTAGTTTATACAAATAAATCCGCATTGCAAGTCCATTCTACTGTCGGATCTGAAGTGATTACGCAATCTTGAACAAACACTTCCTGCTCGCATTTACCTGGAGTCAATGTGGTATTATCACGTTTGGTGGTTCAATTAATCTCTCAGGGATGGGCGATTGTCTGGCCCTGTCATGTATCGAAGCATGAAACGTGAACAATGACAGTATGAACAAAGGGTAACAATTATGAGTAGAGGATAGGCACTAAATTATGTGCGTTAAATATGCCGAAATAATAGATAATAAAGGCGATGAGAGGAAATTACGAAAAAGCAAACAAGCGGTAATGTCACAATGCTGATGATCATAATGAGGCTTCATGAAAAGGTTCTATGTTCGTTTCTGGGTTATACTTTGTTTTCCCCCGGAATGTCTTACTTTTTATTTCTCTTATATTTGTATCTGTTCGCTTCCCCACCTTTACCAGCGTTCATTTAGAAAAATATACACAGAATTGACAAGAGCTATCAGTTTCTATCTATCTATCTATCTATCTATCTATCTATCTATCTATCTATCTATCTATCTATCTATCTATCTATCTATCTATCTATCTATCTATCTATCTATCTATCTATCTATCTATCTATCTATGTCTGTCTGTCTGTCTGTCTGTCTGTCTGTCTGTCTGTCTGTCTGTCTGTCTGTCTGTCTGTCTGTCTGTCTGTCTATCTATCTATCTATCTATCTATCTATCTATCTATCTATCTATCTATCTATCTATCTATCTATCTATCTATCTATCTATGTCTGTCTGTCTGTCTGTCTGTCTATCTATCTATCTATCTATCTATCTATCTATCTATCTATCTATCTATCTATCTATCTATCTATCTATCTATCTATCCGTCTGTCTGTCTGCCTATCTATCTATCTATCTATCTATCTATCTATCTATCTATCTATCTATCTATCTATCTATCTATCTATCTATCTATCTATCTATCTATCTATCTATCTATCTATCTATCTATGTCTGTCTGTCTGTCTGTCTGTCTGTCTGTCTGTCTGTCTGTCTGTCTGTCTGTCTGTCTGTCTGTCTATCTATCTATCTATCTATCTATCTATCTATCTATCTATCTATCTATCTATCTATGTCTGTCTGTCTGTCTGTCTGTCTATCTATCTATCTATCTATCTATCTATCTATCTATCTATCTATCTATCTATCTATCTATCTATCTATCTATCTATCTATCTATCTATCTATCTATCTATCTATCTATCTATCTATCTATCTATCTATCTATCTATCTATCCTTCCTTCCTTCCTTCTGTCATTCTGAATACAACATATAAAGAAGTACAAGATGACTTTTATCCCGTGCTCCTGGGCTGATAAACTCACTTCCTCGTGTAAGTAAACACGTGCGGTAATAACCTTTTACCTCACCTGAAATTCTACATTGAGAGCCCAAGTACAGACACTGATTAAAAATGTACGTCAGAATAGCTGCTAAATTATAAAAATAAAAATAAAAACCAGGTAGAGGTAAATTCACCACCTCCCATTCAAGGCCGGTTCTATGGTATCTGGCGCCCACAGAAAACAGCTTATTTAGCGCCCCTACGTATACGTCATCTTCATTTTCCTTTGCGCTGCTTGCGGAGCATGGAAGTATCATGGTCACCTTGTAGATTGCCTGCACCAAGTAGTTCCATGCTCTTGCAGCAGCGGTTTCTGTGGCAGTTTGTCTTATATGATGATATTGCCAGCTCCATTCACAATCTTGTAGTAGTCGCTGTCTACGATATGTCCGAGGGTGTAGTAGTCGCTATCTACGATATGTCCGAGGGTGTAGTAGTCGCTATCTACGATATGTCCGAGGGTGTAGTAGTCGCTATCTACGATATGTCCGAGGGTGTAGTAGTCGCTATCTACGATATGTCCGAGGGTGTAGTAGTCGCTATCTACGATATGTCCGAGGGTGCAGTAGGTCTATACGTTTGTTGTCTCTTCAGAATAATATTTTATGTATAAACACTCGCTTATTCAAAATATTGTGGAGGGGTGAATTGTTGAAAGTTAGCTTGCGGATTTTCGCTGGGAATACGGTAAAAGCACGTTTACACCTGAGGACACACTGCGCTTTAAATAGCCGGTAGTAGAAATCTAGTCCGAAATTTTCCTACATTAAATTACTATTTTTCTCTCTTCGTCACGTAAAGATCTATCACATGATTCCTAGGGATCTAACGGTAAAACAAGATCCACTGGTTTCCAACCCCTGGTCTAATGGTTAAACTTGTCCTGCTCTCGTCCTCTTTTGTCTGCAAATGAAAGAGTATATTATATATCTGCCAAAGTGAGTTCTAGTTATGAACTATACTGATTAGTTCCCTAGGTATGTCCATTATTAACACTTGTTCTTCTGAAAGATGTTGGTTGCGAGCTTTCAATTATTCTATTAGTGGAATCCTTTCATGTTTATATCTCTTTTAGTTTGATAAGGAGTACCTTATTATATTGTCCACCGCTTATTCTGTCAAATTAATCAAGGCCTTCTGAATTATCAAAAGGATGTAATCTAACCCGGCCGTTCTAAGGACAAGAATGTATTAGTGTCGACGTGGAAACCGTTACCAGACGATATTTGATACATGATGCTCGATACAACAAAGAGAATTCAGCCGAACTCGGTTGAAAATAACTTCTAAACCAGCGGCAGATTACCTGAGAGTCCTCAGGATTACTTTAGAAAAACTGAACTCTCTAAGATCTACTTTGATATATTCTTGGCTTTGATTAGGTTTCAGAATATCTAGAATTCGCATTAAGTGCTGCTTATGTGTAACTTTTATCTCTGACGGATAATTTACTACCTGCAATTTCATCAACAGATTAAAGGAAAATTCAACTTAAAAGATATTAGGAAGGGCATATATACAATAGAGATGACCCAATCCACCAACTAAACAGACACCAACAGACCACCATTTTCCGCCTGAGAACTGGGCACTGCAGATTACTTGGTCATCTTTGTCGCCTCAGGATTTTTCACACCGATGAATGTCCATGTGGAACTGGAATCCAGACCCTCGAACACATTCTCCAAAACTTCCCAACCCAAGATGACCCACGACGTCTGACCTGGCTAAGGGGTGCTGAGCTCAAGCAGAAGTTATGGAGCTGCCGCGCGTTGACCTTGAAAAGATTGTCCTGGCGAAGGCCTGCAGATCTAGCAGGACTACAAACTGAACGCAAAAGAAGAAGACGAACTGAATGTTAACTTCACTTGAGCGAAAATAATTTCACTTTCCTGTATCATGCAGTTCATGATTAAAATGAATTTTTGTAAACTATCTCGTGAGTTTTCTTGGGGTAATACGGAAAAAGTACCTTTAATCCTCGTGATTCGTAAGAGGCGCTGAACATGAGGTTGTACATGGGGCTGGCAACCTTATTCTGTACAATTAATTGCTAAAGAAACCATTATGGCAATAACACTTGAATGCTGGGATTATGGTATTCTGCTATTGGTGCCACCTACAGTGGTGGTGCCATGCTTCATAAGAGAGTGATGATTCCTCGGGATACCGTGCTTTTAAACGCCAGCAGGAAAGGATAAGTTCCACATTTTCTTAGTCTTAAAGTTCTTTCTATTTGCCCCCACCTTTGCCTAGAGGTTTACCAAAACAGCCTTTCTCAACCTTTTTATCATGGAGGACCACTTGAAACAATTTTCAGGTCAAAGGGAACCTCTTCATAAAAATCATTATACAAGGGGCTTGACATAAGTCTTGGGCCTGACCATGAAGGAGTCACAGGAGGAAGATGAAACTCGGCACATTTAAAGTTCATTATATTTGCATGTCAACAGTTTAAGTGCGGCCGCTCAAATGTTGCTGATCTGCCAAGATCTGGTAGACCAGCCTCAGAGTGCAACGATGAAAATGCAACAAGAGTGAAGAAAATCATTGACCAGGATCGAAAAATGACAATTGTGGAGATAGCTAGTAGAGTAAAACTGAATGAAAGAACAGTTTATAGAATTTTACACAAAAGACTGAACATGAGAAAAGTGTGTGCACGCTGGGTTCCGCGACTGTTGACACGTGAACAGAAGCAAACGAGGGTAAATTGCTGTCAACAGTTGCTCAAAAAGTGTCAGTCAAAAAACTTTATGGAGACCATGGTGACAGTAGACGAGACTTGGGTACACCATTATGACCCCGAATCCAAAATTGCCAGCATGCAATGGAAACCCCCGGGCTCCCCAACACCTGTCAAGCCGAGAGCGCAGAAATCTGCAGGAAAAGTGATGCTGACTGTTTTTTGGGACGCCAAATGTGTCCTGTTGAAAGATTATCTGCCTCGTGGCAACACAGTTAATGGACAGTACTATGCAGATCTTCTCACCAAACTAAGAAAGGTTGTGACCAGGAAACGAGGGATAACGCGCACTCAAAATCTTCCTTTGCTTCAAGACAACGCGCCCTCTCACAAAGCACGGCTTGTGCAGCTAGCAGCCAACGATTTGAATATTGAAATTCTTCCACACCCACCATATTCTCCAGATTTGGCTCCATCAGCCTTCTTTCTATTCCCGAATCTTAAAAAAAGCTAAAAGGAAATCATTTTGACAGCGATGAAGAGGTTATACTGGCATGTGATGACTGGTTTAGTTTGAAAAATAGGGTGTTTTACTCCCAAGGTCTTTTCAAGGTCAAGCAGAGATGGCAGAAGTGTGTCAATTCAGACGGTGGCTATATTGAAAAGGAATAAACACTATACAAAATTTCAGCTCTCTGTGACATGTCCTTCATGGTCAGGCCCAAGACTTATATCAAGCCCCTTGTATATACAGCTCATGGTACCTTAGCGTGATCAATAAGTTGTAAATACGAGTATAATATTGCAATAATAATTGCCAATGCTCTTTTGAGTACAGAATAATTGTGTTCCGTGGGTCTGTTTATTTTGACCAACTTATTAGCCTACTCGTTTTGTTTGGTTTCCGTTCCCCACAAATTATATGAACTCGAATACAAGTCGTAGAGGGAAAACATCTCTTAGCCCCACAGCAAGCAGGATTCAGAAAACACAGATCCACTGAAGACCAGATCACTTACATAACTCAGAAAATTGAGGACGCTGTCCAAGAAAAAAAGCACACAATGGTGGTTTGGGTGGACTTAGAAAAAGCATTTGACAAAGTGTGGAAAGATGGACTGAAAGTCAACCTGCAAAGAAGTGAAGTGTGTGGGAGAATGTTCAAATGGATCAGCCACTATCTTGAGAATAGAACGGCCAGAGTCCAACTACAAGGACAGACCAGTAGGAAGATGGTATTGGAGCAGGGTGTTCCCCAAGGGGGAGTCCTGTCACCCACGTTGTTCCTCACATATATAAATGACATATCAGAGAATATTCCAAGAAGAACCCACAATGCCTCCTTTGCAGACGACTTAGCCCTGTGGATCTCAGAGGAATATATCACTACGGCAAGCATACGGACGCAGCAAGCCCTAACATCATTGGAGGAGTGGGCCAAGGCATGGCTAGTAAAGATAAATGAAGGGAAAACATCATTTACAGTGTTTTCTCTCTCTAACAAACTACAGATCTCCAAATTGGTGCTAAATGGGAAAAATCTGCATCTGGATGACAACCCAAACTACCTAGGCATTACCTTTGATCGCCGCTTGACTTGGAAAACCCAGATTGAGAAAAACAGGACAAGAGCAAGGCAGAGAATGGCAATCATGAAAAAACTTGCTGGCACGGGTTGGGGAGCAGACGAGAGAGTACTAAAGAAGCTATATACTGGGCGAGTGAGACCAGTCTTAGAATATGGCATTGCAGCATGGTCAACGGCAGCTAAGTCGAACTTTGAAAAAATAAACAGAACCCAAAACCAAGCAATGAGAATCATAACAGGGGGCATGAAGTCAACACCCATAAAAGAGTTGGAAAAGATTACTCACCTCCAGCCTATGGAGGATAGAAGAGATAGCAGAGCCCAGCAACAAGCCGAGAAATTCAGGAGGCTGATAGACCACCCAATGCACCAGAGAACAAATGGACTTGGAAGGGGAAGACTGAAGCGAAGCAACTTTGTAGAGACAGTCAAAACAAAGATGAGAGCAGACCCCATAAACGCAATATCAACAGCTACGCCAATATGTACTGCACACAAGCTACCAATTTGGAAACAACAGTGCTTCCCTGAAATGATAGAAAACGTCCTTGGTATTGAGAGAAAGAACAGCCAAAATTAAATAGAAAGAAGAGTCCTAACCACAAAATATATAGAGAAACATTACCCAAGCAGCACCTGGATCCATGCATACACAGATGGATCAGCAACTAATGCAACAGAAGATGGGGGTGGAGGAGTCTTCCTGAGCTTAAATAATGGCACACAAAAAAAGATAGCAGTCGAAACAGGGAAATTTTCAAGTAACTTCAGAGCAGAAGCCTTAAAAACTGCATCAGAAATTCTAATGACAGAAGAAAGCTCAGAGAGACCAGTAGCTATCTTCTCAGATGCGCTGTCAGTGATTACAACGCTGAAAAGTCAAAGTAATGCTGAACTGGATGACCTAAGATTAACACTTCACAGACTATGTCAGCAGTACAAAAGAGTCGTGATACAGTGGATCCCTTCTCACTGCAACATCTCTGGAAATGAAGAGGCTGACAGATTGGCAAAGGAAGGGGGAAAACTTCCTCAACTTGACACAAATATAACCTATGAGGAGTCCAAGAGTTTTATCAAGCGCAGGTACAGGCACAAGTGGGAAGAAGAGCATCCAGGCCACACAAAAAATGATCCGTATTACCAGCTCAGCAGAAGTAAACAAGTTGACATCTGAGGGTGAACGAAGAAGAAGAAGAAGAATGCAAGTCAGTAGTGTAGGTAGAAGAATCTTTATTGTTTCCTTTTTATTTAATTTCCTAGTTGATATTTTTTTTCCTTACCCAAGTAGGCTTATAAGTCTTATCACAAATTTCTACTCTACAAGATACTAATAAAATATGGTATGTGCAAGAATGAACACTGTCCTGTTGCGCACGGCCATACGGGGCTGCTCGGTCACTGCCTACCTCTGCGAGCGATAACATCGCCCGGCGCGCAAGTTTAAAGAACGTTCAATCACGATATCTCGCGGAACCCTTAGCGACCTCTCGCTGTTCCGTGGAAGCCCGGTTGAGAAACTGTTCCAAAACATGTGATCAACAGTTGATGGAGGTTCTACCTTAAGCCAACTCCTGTTTTGAAGTTACGAAGCGATTTTCTGAATAGCACCTGTTGTAGTTTGTTGTGAAAAAAACCCTTGACTTTATAACGTAAGCAAGGTTGTTTTTTGCCCTCTTTCATGTCACAGGAATAATATTTCCTATCTGTTCTTCCACTTATCCAATGCTTTCGTCATGATTATCTGCCTTCTGTCCGCATTTCTATCTATCTATCTATCTATCTATCTATCTATCTATCTATCTATCTATCTATCTATCTATCTATCTATTTATCTATCTATCTATCTATCTATCTATCTATCTAATAGCGCAAGAAAGTGTTATTATTATTATTTCAATTTCCGCCAAGAATGTATGGATGTAAGTGAGAATGTGTTTTTGTACTTCTTGTATTGAGGATTGATGACACATTAAAAAATACTACAGATTAGACGTTTTGACCGCATAAGTGAGTGTCGGTATACATAACTTATTTATTTATTGTTTTGTTTATATTATTTTATTTTTTATTATTATTATTTTTCTTCAGTCACTATCTTGTTTATTTAAAAAAAAAACCTAGGCTACTCATTTTTTTTAAAAATTATGATTGTATACTGTAAATGAATGCTGTTATGTTAACTTTATAATGTTGCATGTCTTTAAATTAATGCTTAAAGTAATACGTGGGAATAAAAGGATATAGTATGGAAGATTAATGAGAGTGAAAGGGCAGAATGTTAGACGGGCCTGCGTGCCCAATTCTCAACCCTTCGAAAATAAAGTTCGTTCGTTCGTTCTATCTATCTATCTATCTATCTATCTATCTATCTATCTATCTATCTATCTATCTATCTATCTATCTATCTATCTATCTATCTATCTATCTATCTATCTATCTATCTATCTATCTATCTATCTATCTATCTATCTATCTATCTATCTATCTATCTATCTATCTATCTATCTATCTATCTGCCTATCTGTCTATCTGGCTGTCTGTCTGGCTGTCTGTCTGGCTGTCCATCATCTTTCTGCCCGTTCTCTGTTTATCTATTTCCATAGCAGTATGTGCATCTTTCCACTGACCCGTCCATTTGTCTTAAATCTGTATGTCATAAGGGTAAAGAAATAGGCATTATTGTTTTGTTATATTTCTGCCCTGCAATATTACAATTTTCAAAGTGTTTATATGTTTAAATATTCTTAACTTCCATAATAAGTAATCAATATTATTATTGCATTCAGTAACTGAGCACATACACACACGTACATTCAACCACACACACACACACACACACACATTTGCACAGAGATAGAGAGAGTAAAAAGGAGGGAAGGGGAGCAAGAAAGCAATAAGGTATTAAAAACTCAGCTTAAAGCCATAACTCTTACAGGTAAACAATAATGGAAACATTACACTGTATACAAGTGTGTACTTATTACAATTATAATTATTATTTGTGTAGTGTTTACTGATAGTTATATTGCATTCTTGTGAGCTGTAACTGTGGTTAATCAGAGATTATTGTGAGAGAAAGATTAGCGTACTCTCTAGCTCCGTGAGTAGCATATGCTATTACATTTAATAAAGCGATGTAAGAATAGAATATATCTGCTTGTTCTTTAGAGAACTAGGCCTCTCATATACTGATAAAATGATGTCATTTAGACCAGTGCGCTGTGCGTAATATTTCATCATAGATAGAAGCGTTTACTTGTAAGTTTTCTCTCGCGTGATGATGTAGTAAAGGATCCCGTTACACGCCCATTGAGGCATATTGGGAATATGGTGTTAGGCCCATATTTTCTTGACCATCGGCACACTAGGGGTGATGTGGTCAGCATCACGCCGGCCACCTTAACCTTCCCAGAAGTTGCTCTGGTACCCAATTGGGGCTGGGTCGACCCAGGAGCCGTTTGCGGCCTAAAAAAATCCCACATCATCTGGGGATCGAACCATAGACCACTGAGCTAGGAAGCCAGTGCACTAACCACTATGCTACCGCGGCTCCCTGTGATGATGTAGTTAGTTAGTATTTATTAGAAACATGAAGGCATTATTGTTGACTGAGATATGTTTATTGTTGATTACACATACATACAGACCCGCACGAATACAAACACAACACACATACACGCACACACGTGGACATATAAGTGCATACACTAGCAAATTTGCACACGAGTGTATGTTATATTACGTAGATGATGTTTGTCCATTAGTACGATGGTTGTTTATTTTGTTTCATTTTATTTCAGAGAGTCCAGCAGTCTGTGCTGGGTACATAGCTGGGTTATACGAGATTACATAGAGAATACCTACATAGTAAACCTTGTGGACAACATAGTTTTTTGTATGATTTATATGCTACCTGATAGGGTTTCATGAATAAAAGGGGGGCCCCTCTAATCAAGAGAGTTTTTCTGTGACTGCGGAACGAGTGTGTGAAAGTAGGCCAGAGAGAGTGACGACAATATAACACACTTATTCAAGAATTATTCTTCCTAAACACACATCGTGTTTCGCACTGTCACACTGCGTTGTGCCATCATTGAGATACTGTCAATGTCCTGACAGGGTTACACAAATACTATGTTCTGACGTTGTTCCATCATTGTGATACTGTCAATGTCCTGACGCGATGTTCTCCTTTTATAATTGTTATGATATTTATCTGTCACGTGCTAATTAAATATTTATATATAACTTTTGTTTTTATTCAATTCACGTCTTAAGCAGGCGTATACAAGGATGTTTTCTTCATAATGTATCTAACGTTTTGATTCCACTGTGCTGGATACGAGCACCTAGGGCCGACTTTTCGGCGGTGCGAGCGGTGGGCTGCAGAGTTTTTAAAAAAATAAAGACATTAACATTTTATAAGAAAAATTAAACATAAAATTTGAAAGTTTAAAAAAATTTTTTTTATTAGATCTTCTTGTACTTCTTAGTTCACTATGAGACTTAAATATGTTAAAAGAAAGCAGCGATTAACTTCAGGCTGTTGGTATCTCCGTAGTTTTTCAAGGAATGGTCCTGGTGATGGCTATATGCACTTTCTCTGTTCCTCGTATGTTGGGGACCTTTGACGTAGATGTTCAGCAGTCATTTTATCTGTGTCACAGTCACAATCATCGGTAGTTCCTATCTTTAGCTTGTTGAATAGATGGTATCCCAATGTGTTGTGGCCTGTGCGAAGTCTGAAGATTACCACTTGTTCACTTCTGCTGAGCTGGTAATATGCATCATTTATTTTTAGTGGCATGGATGTTCAATTTCCCACTTGCTTCTGTATCGGCGCTTGATAGAACTCTTGGCCTCATCATAAGTTATTTTGTTATATGAAATTGATTGTTTTCCTATAGTATTCCTTAAAAAAAAATAAAAAACCAGCGCATTGACCGTCCATCTGTAATTCAAAGTGAATAAAGAAAAGAATGATCTACCATAAGATGTTAAAAACAGAAGTGTATTACATTTTGTAAATTGCTACGATGAACATTACTTGCGGACATTACAATGGCGACTGAACAGCGTCAAACTGAGTTTCCTAAGAGTGCATACAGTATTACACGGGATGGGATGGAGGGGGCGCCATCACAAAACCTCGCAACACCTTTAAAAACCTTGTTTGATTCTCCGAGCACCCGTTAGCTCAGGGGTCGGCAAACAGTCGATTCCGATCTACCGGTAGATTCCAATGGGTGATTTGGTAGATCGTTAGAGGGCGCAGTGTTACTAAAGTATATCCCAAATGCTCCCGGGTTGCCGACATTAGCTCGACCCAGTTACACCAGCCTTTCTCAACCTTGTTATCCTGGAGAACTCGTGAAATAATTTTCAGGTCTCATGGAACTCAAACATTAAAAATTATTATATCTACAGCTCACGGTATGTTAGCGTCTTCAGTAAGTTGTAAATACTCGTAGCGTGATTAATGAACTTTTTGAGGAGATAAATTTTTTTTTTCTGTTTTTTATTTTGGCCAACTTATTAGCCTACTCTTTTTTGTGTGGTTTTTCCCTTCCCCACAAAAGATATGAACTCTAATGCAGTAGTGTATGTAGAAGAAACTTCAGTTTTTCCTTCTACTGCTGTAGAACACACAAAAAAATATGTTATTACCTTATCAAAGTAGGCCTAAAAGTAGGCGCAAAGTTGAATAAAAGATGTTTCTTTCTTTCTTCTTTTTTTTTTTTTTAAATTACGAACTATCGCTGAACCCTTAGCGACCTCTCGCGGTACCCTGTTTGAGAAACCCTGGGTTACACACTTTAAAAACAGTTTTATTCTTAAGCTGAGACGAGGAAAACCAAAAGGCCATGAAATATAACATGAATTATTTTTGTAATTTTTGCTTTTAAGAAAAGATCGTCGCAAGCAGCTTTGCCAAAAATATAAACTCACAACTTCACTACCTACTTCACTGCCTACGCGCCATGTCGACTACAGCCTGGTATGCTAATGGAGGTCTGTCAAATGTGGCGTACACTTTAACATGTGCTTAACGATGCTGTTAAACTGAATAAAAATATATGCTGGTTTTTGAGAGTGAGAACACAGGAAGTGATAATTAATTCACCGAAAATTGTTATTTTTTGTTTTTAGCGTACAAAAAAAAAAAAAAAGCAAAGAACATGAAATCCGCACAATTTTTTTCACACGCGCTATAAATGTGTTCATTTTTGCCTCATTTGTTGTTTTTGTTGATGTTTTCATTAATGTCGTTGTTCATAAATGCTTGTGATCAATCTGACATACTCTTGATCGATAAGTATAGAAGAACAGACAGAGAGGCAGAAAGAAAAACGGAGATAAATATACATAAACACGGCTGTTTATTGGATTTAACAAGGGGGAGGAGGGGAATTTAATAAAAGATTTTTTTAATGCACTATTTTTAATTTTTTTTTTTAAATCTAAAAAAAAAAAAGAAGTTAACATACCATTTAGGCAGAATGTTTATTCTCTTGAGTACAAAATCCGTTTTTCTGTTTCTTAAAGCAAATTTAGACACAGCATCATTGGCATCCAAAGATACACTGTGATGGACACTCATTAGTGCTAATCTGACAATCGCTCATCTCCTGTTGCATTCCTAAGCCAATTTTAAGTCGACTTAAAGTTGAGAAGTATCTTTCAGGAGTTGCAGTGGAACATGGTAGGGTGGTCATAATCTTTAATAGCTTTTTTTATAATAGGGAAAAGTATATCATTACAAACTTTGGAGAAATCAGTCGCGTTTTTGGTTTATTATCTTTGACAGTAAATTCCATTTGTGTTACTATAGCTCATATTCCGTATTCTTCATCATAAATTTCATAGGTTTCTTTGAGTGTTTCTGGTTTAGCATCTTTACATTTACAAGGAAACAGTAGTTGCAGTTTAGCTATTAATTTGTTGTCTGGTAAAATACGATCAAGCTGAAAAATGATCAAGAAATGGAATAAATAAATTACGTCTCACTGGCGTCGCTTGATGGGGCATTTTGCAGGTTTGGTTGTCGTCCAGTGATTCTAGGTTTGGTCATTTCACCTCCCACATCATGAAGCATACGTTCTGCCAACATATATATTTCGTTGAAAGAATCTTTTCTTTTATCCCACATTGTTTGTATCAAACTGACGATTAAATCCATGTGCTCACAACATTGTACTAAATCCACAGTTATCTTTTGAAGACATTTGCTTAAACTTGCAATATAAGAAAATATCTTTTTTAATGTTAACATGCAATAACAAATTCAGCATTAGTTGTTGCAATCGTAAGTTAGTATTCTTGTTGTGAAGTTTCTTTATTTCTCTATTCTTTGAGTTCATTGAGAGATGCTTTTTATTGCGGGATTTTTTTTTCTTACGCCGCTATTACTCGAGGCGAAATCTCCTGTTAATATGTTTAACTTGAGACTGATTTTACGTGAGTATCCCTTTTTTCCAATGACAGGTGTCCTCTCGCCATTCAGGCAGATACTCGCCGATTTCGGAGGTACCCATTAGAGCTGGGTCTATAAGGGATGCTCACGTAAGAATCAGCCCAGGTTAGATATACTAAGCGGAGATTCTCGCCTCGAGTAATAGCGGGCGTACGTAAAAAAAAAAAAATTCCAGTCAAAGTCCCGGAGGACGAAACTTCTTTAAATGTTTTCGCCAGGGCTCGAACCTGGATCACATGATCGCCAGCGCAGTGTGGTAACCATTTGTCACTGATTGTCTCCCTTTAGCTCCACAGTAGTGGCCCACCAGTGGCCAAACTAAAAAAATACAAGAGTATCTAAAATGGGTCTTCAAAGGTGTCTTGGCAGAGTTGTAGATAGAAGGTTAATGACGATTCTATCCTAAGGGTGTGCCCATAAGATATTTCCGAAGTCAAGAACAATGCTGCATTGGCAGGGCAACTGATAACTAATATCGGTCCGCCGCTTTTTATGAAGAATTAAGCAATGGTTATAGCCCGTTCAAGCCCCTGGTGTAAATCCAGCGAAATTCGTTATTATAAGTATTTGCTCTATAGATGTAAATATATGTCTAGATGTATATATATTAAAGAGTCTTGCTCATACGTTTACTTTCACACTTAAAATAACTGAATCAACTGTGATTGTTATGGTTTAACTTACTTACTTACTTAGTCGTTCCCCTTCTACCGTGAGGTGTAGAGGTTTGGAAGAGAGAGCGCCAGACTATTCTATCGGCTGTCTTCCTCCTGGCCTGGTTCCATTCTAGTCCTCGGTCCTTCAAAGATTGTCTAATGTTGTCCTCCCAGCGGACTCTGGGTCGTCCTCGGGGTCTGGATCCTTGGCTCTTTGTTTCCCATGCTTGTCGTGGTAGCCGATCTTCTCCCATTCTGCAGACATGGCCAAACCATCTTAGTTGGGACTGTTCTATTTGGGTCTGTATGGGGTGGCATTTTAGGCCTTGACGTATCGTCTGGTTGCGTACCATGTCTCTTCTTGTTACTTCAACCACCTTCCTCAGATACCTCATTTCTGAGGTTTGGATCTGGCTTTTATGGGTTGTAGTCATTGCCCATGACTCGCATCCATATGTTAAGACTGGGACATAGGTGGAGCGGTATACAGCCATCTTCGTTTTCTTACCAACCTCTCTCTTGCTGAGGAATCCTCGATTTATGGCCTGAAAAAGTCTCCCAGCTGCTGCTTTTCGAGTGGCCAACTCTTCTTTGATGCCTCCCTTTCGGTTTATAATAGCTCCGAGGTATTTAAAGTGGTCGACCTGCTCCAGGACCTGTTCTCCCAGCTTAATCTGATGTCTTCTTTCTTCTCGTGATATCACCATGGATTTTGTTTTAGAGCTGCTTATGACCATCCCTCTCTTCTCCAGCTCTTCCTTCCAGACTTGCAGGTTGGATTGGAGATGTGCCTCTGATTTAGCAATCAGGGCAACATCATCAGCAAATGCCAGCTCTGAAATATATACCTGTCTCATCTTCCAGTACCACACTGAATACTTTCTTGTTCTCTCCTTACATGCCTTGATGACATCGTTATGGTTTAAAATAACATGAAATAAATGTAATAATCAATTAGTTTTAACAGGTTAAAACAGAGTGGAAATCATGGTGAATTTTACATGAAAATTAAAGTCGTCTTCATTGAAACTTGGTTTGAAGATATTCAAAAAAAATGTCTCCTTTTGCTGGTGCCTTTTACAAGCACTTAACTGGTACAAGTGAGTCCTGCAGCCGTGGTTTCGTCAGTTCTTCTGTCATGATGACACTTCACAGTCTCTGATAACTTTGTTCTACGAACAGCAATACCCGGTTCACTTCGACAGAATTCTGAGCCATTAACCTGGAATTGCCTTCCATTAACGACCGGATAAACCAGCGACCCCTTTACAGCGGGGTACTCCCAACGTACGGCAGTGTTATCAGTCCGACTCTCTAATACGGGTTCAGTCGGATAATTTCCCCTGATGGGAAAGAAATTGTTAACGCCACCACTACAGAAAGTGGAGTGCCCATGCTACTAGAGGTCCAAAGTCACCTCAGTCACTCTTAACAGATCATTCCAGTAGCCAGTCTCTACAATTATCTGCTATGTCTTTTGCCCTAGAATCCGTCCCAAGCCCCAATGAGAAAATTGATACTTATCTAGAAAAATTTGAGAGAATGGCAACACTGTCCGGTTTAGAAATTTCGCGATGGTGTTTGTGACGGACAACTCAGCTGTCCCTGAAAGTGTTGGATGATAGGACCCTCGTATAACATCAGTACCTCTGAATATTGGTGTAACTTTTCATCAACGGGGAATTATCTCCACCTGGGCCCATTAACAATGCACAATGGAAACGTGGGCTCATTAGCAATGCAGCATTTCCACGTGGATTGTCAACACGTTGGATCATTAATATGTAGACTGCTATCTTCCGTGCATTTTAGAGATCGCATGGCCTTTAATGTGAGGTTCAATCACGCCCACTCCTGTTTCTAGAGCGATTATAAGCAAGCATTGCGCTACACCTTTTCGTTCGTGCCTGCCTTAAAGGCGTTTCCAGAATCAAACGTACTAGCGGCATGAGATCTAAGGGATCTCAGAACGGACGATGAAGTTTCCTGCTGCTAGATAACACGGCAGCGTGAACCAGAGTGGACGAAGCAAGCTTCTTGCAGACATTTCACATCTCTGTGTCAATCAGAGAACGCTCGAAAGCCTGAGACGAACGGGGGAAACGCCGGGTAGCTAGAATCTCGATTTCTCCGGAGATCATAAGAAGTGTGAAAATCTCACACGACCCCATTAAGTTCGATTCCAGTTAGATATATACAGACCTTTGAGAAATGCAATTTTATCACTCGTTTGCCAGACATTGACAGAAGCACTAGCACAGTGAAATCTTGTTTGATTCTCTGTGGATTTTCAACTTATTGCAGTGAATTCTATTCTGTGCTAAACGGTATAATATATTTGTTTTAAAGTGATCAGTGGTCTAGTTCATTCATCTTATTTCACTGGATTTTGTGATTAATTTAAAGCTATTAAGTTAAACTTATCTCAAATAGTTCCAGTTGAAAATTTAATGATATCTATTATATTATTTCCAAAGATGATAGATACTTAAATGCTTAAAGTAACATTTAAAGACGCGAAGGAATTTATAACTAAATTTAATTTAATTGAGTTAAGTTCTATATATATATATATATATATATATATATATATATATATATATATATATATATATATATATATATATATATATATGTGTGTGTGTGTGTGTGTGTGTGTGTGTGTGTGTTTTAACTATTAAACTCGCGGGGAGTTCTTCTTGAATTTATATGATTAAAGACGCGAGTGTATAAATAGTTAACTGTAAATTTATCGCGCTTTAGAATGTTATTTGATTTTTCGGTATGATTACACGTTTTATCTTTCATATAGGGTGTATCACAACCTTTGCGATCACAGTAAAGAAAAAACCTGGTATAGAGTCTGCCAGACTCAGTTCTTAAACCCCTCCAGAACTTGTTGAGACTGTTTAAATTTTAATCTTTGAGGCGATCCTATGTTGGGGATTCCGCTATCTAAATTATAAGAAAGAAAGCACACCCAAAGACAAATTTAACACATCATCAAGCAAATTAAGTTGTAACTGGAAGAAGAACAATTGCCAGAGTTTTTTTAATTAGTTTACTGCTACTGAGAGAGAGTACATATTTACCTGAACTGTGACTGTGCTTAGTTTTTCCTCACTGGATTTAAACCATACCGCACTGGTCAGTTGTTGTCATCTCATTTAAGAAGTTTCACCACCAGCGGCGAAATCTAAGCAAACCACACCCCATTCTCACCTGTATCTAACTGTGACAGTGCCATCCCATAGACTCTTCTTATAGAATAAAACACAAGAACACTTAGGCTTCACGTCCGGCGATAAGTAAGAATATTTGCTACCAGCCAACCTCGCTACATCTGGGGCTGGACATCGAAGTAACAGACACTTTCACATGTCAAGTGTTAATTGATGGTTTTTGTATAATTTTATGGAGTGCCTGATTCCAAGATCGGTAAGTCTGTGTGAGAGTTTGTGTTGGCCAGCACGAGCGCGCATGACTGAATGAGTTTTATATGCAACTATTTTAATTGCTGTACCTGGTAGACACTTTGTTATTTTATTCCTCGTATTGTTCACTTTATAAGTGGGATTTCTTAACTCCGTTATTTCCCCTTCCTAAACTGATTAGTAGAAGGAAAACTAGTTAAGGATAATAGGACTAGTTTCCTAATCCCTCTTTTCAGGATAGATTAATCCACTGTTGGGTTAACTTATCTATTTCTGTTAACTACCTGTCATTTGGACTGGGTTCCTTTTCATTTGTCTGTACAAGAGGGAAGGGCATATGGGATATCAATCTAAATCCCCCCCCCCCTTTTGTCATTTGTATTTTATTTCTGTAAACTATGATTTTTGCCTGTCAAATGATTAATGTTGTGATTTAATTCTTAGTGATAAATAAACAGTATAAAACTTCTAGTATTGTGTTGGAAGGCCCAAGCCCACAATTACCCCATATCTGTTATATTCGTAGTTTGTATTCACGTGCGTCTGTGTGTTTGAAGCACCAAATCGGTGTGAGCGCAGGTGTGTGTCTGGAAACTGGCAAATAATTGTTTGACCAGGAGAGTTTGAGGAGAAGATTGAGAGGAACGATTGTCGTAAAAGAGTCTGTCCTTACTCTCCCCAGCACTCTGTGAATCAACTATTTACTTTCTAACCCTTATCTATCACAGAGCCTTCACCATCACTCTACACTCTAAACGGGATCACTAGTTCATAGAATTCTCTCAAATAAATTTACGACAGTCTTTGAAGATTTCCCAGGCTTTAAAAGGCAATGCGTACGATGCGTATATGAAACTGGGAAGCAGCAATCAAGACAATTACGACATGTTGAAGAAAGCTTTACTTAAGCGCTTCGAAATGAACAGTCGCAAATTTTTGCAACTTTTCAGGAACAGCAGGAAAGAGGGAACCGAGACCTATGCCCAGTTCTCTTCCCGTCTGAAGGGATATTTGACTAATTGTTTGGAGCTTTCAGAGCTTCCTTGCACTTTTGAAGGGTTAGAAGAACTTATTCTAACTGAACAGACCAAAAGCACTTTGTCAAACGAAACACGTAGTTTTCTTGCTGAACAGGGAGCTGTAAAGCTGGAAGACATCTTTAGTAAGTCTGAGCGTTATGCCAACGCATTAGCCGAGCTTCCAGGCTCAAAATGCAAGCCTACAGATGAGCCTTCTCACAAAAATAACCTAGAACAGTCTTCCCATTCATTTTCCCATCAAAACCGAAGCGAAACTTTACCCCAAACCCATCCTCAAGGAAAATCGAAATTCTATAAAACTCGATACCCCACTAACACCCATGATCAGCCACAGCGTCTCACATGGCAACCAGACCAAAAAGGACACGACAAAGAGAAAACCCCAGCGCAACGGACATCTGATCAGGGAAAACACACCGGGCCTAATCGGATCGGTTGTTTGCAAACAGCCTCGCAACGAAGTAGTAATGTCAGTGATTCTCAACCTGAGGGTGAGAGGCCTTCTACGCGAGGAACTAGTGATAGTGAACGGGACTTCAACTTATTGTTTGTTTGATACAGGTTTGAGCTTTGATTGTATTGTCGCGAGGCATTTGGTCAAACCTGGTCAAGAAACAGAAGAAACCGTCAAATTATGTGGAGTTGTTAAAGGAGATGCACCCATAACGCTTCCAGTCGCACTGGTGGAGATACACTCGGGTTTCGTCCGAGGTGTTATTAAAGCGGCTATAATGGATGATCCGATCTACTCAGTCATACTTGGTTGTAGATATGTGTTGTGTTTATAGGGAGACCGAAAAAGCCGATTGTGCAACAGTAACTACAAGAGGGCAAACCAAAAAGGAACGTGAGCCTGCACCTAATATGTTACCTATGGAACTGAAAGAGGCGCAACAAAATGACCCTACCTTGGAGCCCTGCTTTAAGAAACTGACCATGGCCAAGGACCCCAGACACAACGGAGACATATTTTCTAAGGATGGTGTGCTGTATCGAAGAACAGGCGACCCTGAACAGGGACATAATCAGCTCCTAGTACCGACGCAGTACAGAGAACAAATCTTAGAAATGGGGCACTCTCTTCCCTTTAGCGGACATATGGGACAAAACGCCACTATACAGCGAATATCTCCTAACTATTGGTGGCCAGGCCCAATGGGCTGATCACCCGTTGGCTTGTCACACCGATTACGGAAACAACGGCAGATGGATCTATTTGTTGTTGCCCTAAAGACGCCGCTAGGCGTGATGGGAAACTACAACAGAGAAAATCAATCTGCTGTTGCCCTTAAGACGCCACAAGGCGTGTTGGCCTCTGACTGCTTGGTCGGTCTTTGGCTAAGGACGGAAGAAGAAGAAGATTGGTGGCCAGGAATGAACACTGATATCATCAGATATGTGAAATCCTGCGCCAAGTGCCAACGTGTGGCACCCAAGCATTGGACACCCCCAGTTCCTGTGGGAGAAATGCCAATATTGGGGACTCCATTTGAATGAGTTGCAGTCGACATTATAGGACACTTTGACAAGACTAAAAGAAGGAAAAGGTTTATCTTGACCTTAGTCGACACATGCACTATGTGGGCCGAAGCTATACCGCTAACATGCACGGATTCCAAGCATGTCGCAGAAGCCCTAGTGCAGATTTTTTCATGGTTGGGATTCCCTCAACAAGTTTTGACGGATAACGGATCCTAATACCGTAGCCTGTTAATGGAGGTAATCTTTAAGATCTTGAGGGATCAGCACATCTATACCAGCCCCTTCAATCCGGCCGGAAGTGGGTTAGTAGATCGTGTCAACGGAAGCCTCACTATGATGTTACGTAAGCTGGGACAAGAGAAACCTGAAGATTGGGACCTTTTCATTCCTGCAGCCTTATTCGCCTACAGGGAAGTCCCTAAGGCCTCTACAGGTTTACCACCAGCTACACTTTTATTCGGCAGACCTATTAAGGGCCCGCTAGAAGCCTTACTACGGTCACTGATAGACCAGAAGGCTGATGGTATCAGAGTTAAAGGAACGGTTACAGCTAGTGTGGGATCTAGCAACAACCAACCTTAAGTGAGCACGAATGAAGCACGGTAAACGAAACAACAGAGCAGCGAGAGAGATAGAAAATTGCAACCAGGGGAGAAAGTTTTGTTGCTACTTCCTACCGGAAACAACAAACTATGTATCTAATGGTAAGGGCCGTTTACCGTCCTTAAAAAGATCTCGAGAACGAACTACAAGATCTCCATAAAAGGAAAGGAAAAGGTCTACCATATAACTCTGTTAAAGAAATATTTGGAAAGACCGGTGCCTTCCCCCGAACTTTTTCTGGCGGTCGCTATAGCAACCGAAGATGAGGAAGATGACGATAGTTGCAAGGAATACCCACTGCAACAAACGGAATCATTCAAAGATGTTAATTTCGGCGACACTCTCTCAGAAGCACAACAGACAGAAATTAAGGCGTTACTGAAACAGTACTCGGCAGTCTTAACGACATACGTGGTCGTACACATCTCGTAGAGTTTGATATGAAGCTGACAATCGAGACACCTGTACGAACCAGAGTTTACCCGATCCCGTATGCGAAAGCAAGCACGTTGCGTGGAGAAATAGACCAATTCCTACAAGCTGTGATTATTAGCGAGTCTACATCTCCATATAGCTCAAGCGTCGTGCTGTTACAGAAACTCCAAGTTCGTGGTACTCGTTCAAAGTACAATACATACCAGGGAAAGAGAATGTGGGAGCAGATTTTATGAGTTAAAATTGTAGCATTGAGGAGAAGGATGCAGTTGAGGATAGCAATCCCTCGATAGCCACGGATGACAGTAGTTCTATTTCCATAAATGAGATATGAAAGGGTTTCACATCTTCAAGCTCGGACGTTCCGTGACGTATATTAGAAATATAGCCTACAGTATCTGACAGTCTTTCGTGACCTCGTAGCGTTCTATTATTCGCTAGCAAAGCACGCATTTTTCTACCTGTCTTACTCACTTTTAATCCACGTCTGTTTTCCTTGAACATAAAAACAAACGAAGTTGTTTTCCAACTTAGCGACCTGCCAGTCATAACAGGGAGCGAAGGAGGTTTGTTTACCTGAGTTTCTCACGCGAGCTGATCTGTCAATCATCGGATACCAGACAGACGCACGTGGAATAACACCGGACCCTTTTGAAATATTTTCCCGAGTACCCTTTGATGTTCGTACTTTCAGGGGGAGTTAATTCTGTGATCTCCAGAAGCGGGCAAAATTTACCAGAACCCGTTACACGGTTTTAAGTCTCTGTTGTCGATTAGCGACGTTTGATAGAGCGACCGTGAAAACCTTTTATCTTGGGAATTTAGGTTTCTGATTTCTCTGCTATGCACAATAGTGTGAAAATTAGCATCCTCTGGAGAGCAGATAACCAGGATGATACATAAACTGTGTCTTCCCAAACCAGTTATCAGTTGTTGCTCAGAATTTTTTGGATAGTCTAAACACGTAGTCTAGAACCATTGTGGAAGGTGTGTTAATAGATTTCGTGGGGATTTCATTCTGATTTTCTGGTAATATAAATTTGTGCTTAAGCGTGTTAAAGTGTTAACAAGTTTACCATAATAGTTCACTTAAAGTTCTAGCTGTTAAGGACCAGTGAAAAATAACGCGTAGCTATTTGTTTACCAGTTGTTCAGTTTAATGATAATTTTACCACCCGCTTTCTCACACAAGAAGAGACGTTTTAGTTGACTAATTAATACACTACGCGCGACTGATAAGTGACAGAATAGAATTCACGTTATATTTCATTTTGTGTAATTTTAGTAAGTGACTGTTATTTAATACCAAACGACGACCCACAGACTCCGACAATCTAATAGCTATTAATGACCGGCGATATTTGTTAAGTGCGCGTATGGTACGCTGATCGTTAACGCGAGCCAGGGGCGGGGACGGCGCATACCTTCACCCGACCTAGAGACTCCGCGCTAGCGAAAGCTGACCGGATAGGAACAGGCTAGAGACACCGTGTGCCTTTTAAATTTAATCAGGACTGGCGGAATGGATAAGAGGTCGTCTTGTCCCCGCGTGTGTACATATATGTAGCTATATATAATAGTAGCATTTTTTTTATAAATGTTTGGTTTATTTCTCGCAGACCTGATCAAGAGCGGCCAGCGGTCTATTTTGGTCCTTTTTTTCTTCATTTACTGATTGGTGAATGATGTCTTCGTCTTGGCTTACATGTCCCCAAGTTTATTTGTGAACAGGATTGGCCAAAGAGACAAATAAACATTAAATTGGTAAATTTAACTAGGCTATAAAAAAACCAGAAATATTTGTTCAATGTTATCAGCCCACTATGGCGTAACACAAATAACATTACTGTCTGACTTTTGACAGTCGTATCAGCGGATTTATCCAGAAAGTTACGCTGTTTCAAAATCGGCACTCACCACAGAGCCAGCCGTTAGGATTTACCATCATCATCATAAATAACAGTTTTTAGCAACCAGATGTTTCACTATACTGGAAGTATTATCTACTGTTTACTGAGAACACAAGATCTCGGTTTCTACATTAACTATTCGAGGTGACCTTTGTCCATCCAGGAATCAACCACCAAATTAGGCGTCTACCTTATAAAATTTAATTATTAGAGGATGGACTGGGGCCAATTTGGAAGATACAACCACTGGAAATTATATATTCAGGAATTGTATGTCCAAGAGATCTTTTCACCAAGAGCAGATAAGAAGAGAGTGAGTGGCCACGTATGACAGAGAGAGTGAATATTTTCTTTGTTACAGGAAAATTGTATCATCTGGATTCTGCTTAAATATTGTTTACTTTACTGGATATCATTTAGTAGGAACTTTGTTCTTTTCTTCACTGTCTATTCTGTAACATAGTGCTAACTTTTGACCTTTGGGGTTATTAACTTGTTGGGTTTTTTTTTCCTCAATAAGGGGAGGTCACATGTATTCTGTTATTTTCTCTATGTATGTAATTCTGATTTTATTTGATCTTTCTTAGATATTTGGTGTTGTCAAGTTTAATGAAAATAAACAACAAAAGAACTTAACTTTGTGTGTTGGTCAGACCCATACCCAATTAACCATAGTTGTTCACGTTTGTGTGTCTTGTTGTCACATAGTTATGTGTGTATGTAGTTGAACTTATAGTTACATATATAAGGAGGGAAGATTGTCTTGTACTAAATTATAGTCGTTTGGATAGGCTGGACTAGAGAAACTACTCATTCCAGAGACAGATCTTCTCCTTAAACTATTCACTCGTGGAATCTATTCTCACACCTTTATTTCTCACGTACTTATTACCATCCACTCTACTCAGACGGGACCATAAATAACTTTCAAACCTATTTAATTACGACAGCGGGCCAACGCACAGCGTGTATTTTATCTCTCCCCCCCCCCCCCTCCCCCATCAAATTTTTAAATCTTGAGCGCATTCTTCGCACTTATTTAAACCCTGGATTCACTGCCTAAGGGTGCATCTGGAGGACTTTGCATAGGTCCTTGATATTGCTTTCTTCCAGTGGTGGATACAGCGGGGTTATAATTTGCACGGATTTGTCAGATAAAAACCCGGAGAAGAGAGGGTCAACATTTCTCCGACAGCCATCGGCCAGTCAGCTGTGATCCCAGTGGAGTATAAGAGCACGCTTGCCAACGAAGTAGGATTAATTGTGAGAGTGCACTCAGAAAAAGTAGCAGAAAAGGAAAGAGCTCTTAATAAACTGTGGACAGGGACACTTAATGAATTTAATAGTTGTGTGCCGACAATACGAAGGCGGCGGCTTAGTTTGTGTTGGTAGGAACTTCATTATTTCAGGGTTCCCTGCAGAAGGAATTAGCAGCACATTCATCCAATATCTTGGGAGTTTATATCTGGATTATTTATGCCCATTTTATCATTTTGAATACTAGCCTTGACAGTATCGTGCAGTGATACATGCATTATGTTGGTTTTTTTTTTTTTTTTTTGTGAATGATAATTTGACTTTTACCAACAGATTCTTGTTTTCTTTTTTTAAGTTTGTTAATAAACTAGACAATTTATTAGCGGGTCAGATTTTCCTTTCTATCCTTACTATACTTGATTGTTTGTGGGGTCACTGATGTGTACTAAACCTTATCTCCAATAAGAGAGAGAGGCACTGTGACAGTAGTTAAATCGTAGTCATTGCGTGGCAGGAGGGGAGAGTCAGTATCTGTTCTGTACTCCTGATAACTTTAAGTCACTCTATTCACATACAACACCATACCTCATCTATCTTCCCAGGCTTCACTCAGACCGTGTTTGTCCTATCTCAGACGTCACACAGACTTTTGTCTTGTCTAGGCAGACACGTGAAAACCACGGTGACACCAGCTATGTTATTCAAATTTAGTCCAAGTTGAGTCAATGTAGACAGAAGAACAGTAGCCAAACCTGAAGCAGAAACATCCGATAAAGAAACAAAACACAATAAATCCTCTCGTATTGCAGTGATGTTTTTTACTATCAATATACTGAACATACATAGCTAACTGTTCTTTCCTGAATTTATTGTGTGTCTCGTCAGCCAATAATGAAAAATATTTAGCATCATGTATTATGATACAGGCACTTTTAGCAAAACGAATTCATCAGAAGGTATATATATATAGATTATTTAGGACTTGTTCTTTGATAAGATCATCCAATTTAACTCCTTTAAAATAGTTACCATTGTCACACTTGTGATACAATTCACCATCATTAACACACTCGCCACCAAAGATGGTATTTAAATGAGAGCTTAAAATTTCAGTAAATAACAGACTATTTGTTACAGAATTAGATGGCCCTTGCACTGGTTCACTTTTAAATTCTGCTGTGACAGGGGCTAGGTGTGGTTGAGGCGAACGTATGTCGATGTGGCTACCTCCCACTCAAGACCCATGCACTAAGAAAATTTTATTAAGGATCGTTCGACAGGGGTTGCAATTATTGGCTGCTTGCAACCCTCTCAGCAGCAGACTTAGCAATTCAAGCAACACAAAGCCTTACACAGATATACATTTAATATTACCGAACACCCAGACAGTGTTCGTAGACTTTGTCCTAGGTATATTCTTGCTTGAACTAGACTTCAGTATTTCTCAATAGCTTGTTCTCTCTCCGCGACAGGCGATCAGAATGATAAAGAATTTCAACTAACACGATAGCCTGGACGCTTCTCTTCTCTGATTGGCTGCTACTTGACCAGCGGCATTACTAATGTTCTATTTTTAGATGTAACCTAAAAATGGCTGCCACATGCTATGTTGTGGTAGAAGGTACAGAACAAACGACAAAATGGCGATGGACAACAGACGAGATGACGATGGCGCTGTCACATATTCCCCGCCTGATTTTGTTGTCGCCCCGACAACTGCACTAAGCTAGGCGCTTCAGTCGTAATCTCTCAGAACGTCTCGGGGCAGGACCTTCTATCGGCTGCAGGGCATACCAGCCTGGTTCTGGCGTTAAATCATGTGCGTCCTCCCCAGGGTCTGTCTCCTCTGACAAAGCTGGTGCCTCAGGTAAGCCTAGTGTCGTATCTACCAAATCTGGAGAATCATCTTTGTCTTCACTTCGTCTCAATTCGTTGCCAGTGACTCTAATGCTCGGACTCGCTCTATCTGTTCGTTGGATGACATATGGACCCCCTGCCATTGTGGGGGCACGAACAACAATGTACTCCTCTTCTGACCACATGTCGCGAATTGTGGATCTTTCTGCTTAGTGCATTCTTTTCCTTACCAGTTCTCCCACCTGTAGGGGAATAGAACACGGCAACTTGTCACATCTCTCTCTCCTGACTGTAGCCAACCTCTGCAACGGTGCCTCTGCTCTTATGTGCGCCTCTCGTAGCCTGGAAACGTGTCCTTCGACGTGTTTTAGATGAGTCTCCTCCTCTAAATGTCGACCACTTTTCTTGGCGCCCTTGGGGTGACAGGAGTCCCGGCCATCTCTTGGCTTGCACCGTGACGGCAACTTTGAGGCGTCGGTACGCTTGGAGAGAGCGCTCTTTGAGGGACAAACCGATATCAAATGGCCTGGGGACTTACACTGAAAACATCGCTTCGGAAGCGGGCCCTGAGGACACTTGGCTGCCATGTGGTTTGAAAAGTCTCAACAATTGTAACATCTTCTTTTCCTAGGCTTCCTCTGTGCCAAGGGTCGCCTCCTGCTACCCTTACATTCCTGGCCGCCTTTGACTTTCTTTCCTGCTTTAACTACATCACATCACGGTCGGCCACTACCCATCTTTATCTTTGAGTCATTCTGCTCCCCTTCTGTAACCTGACTCCCAGCCGCAGAAGGGGCTAGGTGTGGTTGAGGCAAACTTATGTCGATGTGGCTACCTCCCAACCAAGACCCATGCACTAAGAAAATTTTATTAAGGATTTTTTGTGTTCGTAGACTTTAAGTCCTAGGCATGCTCTTGCTTGAACCAGACTTCAGTATTTCTCAATAGCGTGTTCTTTCTCCGCGACAGGCGATCAGAATGATAAAGAATTTCAACTGACGCGATAGCCTGGACGCTTCTGTTCTCTGATTGGCTGCTACTCCATCAGCGACAATACTA
Organism: Oreohelix idahoensis; assembly: GCA_024509875.1. Classification (NCBI taxonomy): domain Eukaryota; kingdom Metazoa; phylum Mollusca; class Gastropoda; order Stylommatophora; family Oreohelicidae; genus Oreohelix; species Oreohelix idahoensis. The sequence goes on along the minus strand of JAMPIV010010436.1, from coordinate 137,916 downwards.
ATGTTCTATTTTTAGATGTAACCTAAAAATGGCTGCCACATGCTATGTTGTGGTAGAAGGTACAGAACAACCGATAAAATGACGATGGACAACAGACGAGATGACGATGGCGCTGTCACACTTCCATATGTGTGCTCAAATCGACATCACATGTACTATCCTACTTTTTTATTTTCTTTCTGCATAAAATTAAGCAACGAAGTTTGATTTAGTCTCTTCATTGTTTTAATGTGCGGCTTTCCCTTATTTTCACTAATAATTTTAATATCAACAATATTAACTGGTAGATTATATTGTTATAAAAACTAACAAACGAACACATCACAGATAAAGTATCACTTCCCTACAAATGCTTTTCACGATATCCCGTTAACATGGCCCTGCATACAGACAGACACTGAGTCAGTGTACAAACAGCAAAAACTAAACAACTGAAGAGAGATATATATATATATATATATATATATATATATATATATATATATATATATATATATATATATATATATATATATATATATATATATATATATATATATATATATATATATATATATATATATATATCATCATCATCATCATGTAGCATGTCCTTTGCAGAACGTCGCTCTCATCACAGCCCGCCTGAAAGACTCTCGATCTCTAGCCAGCCCTCCTGCCTCCTCCATTGTCATGTTCAAGGTGTCTTCAATGTCCTGTGTCCACCGTCGTCTTGGTCGGCCCCTGCCTCGCCTTCCAGGTACCATACCCTCCATCACTGCTCTCTCTAAGCCACTATGGCGTTTAATGTGGCCAAAATATTTCAGTTTCCGGGACATGATATTGTTTATGAGCCAGTTTTCCTCGATGTTCAGGTCGTGTAGGATGTCTATATTTTTCTTCTTCTTGGTCCACGATATTCTGAGAATTTTTCTGTAACACTTTGCTTCGAAAGATTCAATTTTTTTCTTTAATGTTTGAGTAATGGTCCATGATTCACATCCATACGTTGCTACCGGAAAGATGCACGTTCTCAGAAGTTTTACTTTTATTAATTTGCTGGTGTTATGCCATAGGTTCTTCAATTTATTAACCTCTACATTGCTATGGCCAGTCTCCTTCTGACCTCTTTTGAGCAGTCTCCATTGTTGTTAATTATGGAGCCAAGATATTCAAAATTTGTGACATTTTCAATTTCCTCATCAATGATGGTAATTTTTGGTTGGCATCTTGTTTTGTCTGTGGACATAATCTTTGTTTTTTTTGTGTTCAGAAAAAGGTTCTGATCCTCACTGTGTCTTTTGACAGACAGGATTAACTGTTTCCCTAGTTTTTATATATATTATATATATATATATATAAGGTTTATATATTATGATATATATATATATATATATATATATATATATATATATATATATATATATATATATATATATATATATATATATATATATTATATATATATATATATATATATATATATATATATATATATATATAAGTTGTTTCAAAGTTCACAAAAGCTTGCAGGAGGTTTTAATTGGTTTGGTCGTGTTTTGAATCTCGCTTGAAGTTTTAAAATCGCTCAGATTCACACTGGAAACATGTTTAGAGAAGATAAACCATGTAACTTGTAGAAAAAAAAAATACTCACACGTTAATACAGGAAATGAAAATGTGCTTCAAACAGTTTACAGTTAGAATGTCAAAATGAAACACATAATTGGTTGGCGCCGGATACACAGTGGTGCCACGTTTCTGGTATGCCATTAAAGTCTGGCTTTAAGGATGCGCGAAAAGTACGCTAATGTAGGATACTGTAAGCTCCGTTCAGAACATCTTCAAACAGCTGTCAATAACTGTTCTAGAAGTCAAGAAAATTATAATCTTATACTAGCAAGCAAACCTCCAAGACATGACGGGAAAGAACTATGGTGCGCACTTTCTACCTCATATGCTGAAGATGGCACGATTTATACTGTGTTGATGTTCTTTCTTTCTACTCCTATCCACCTTACATCTGCCACCAAGCAAATAAACCCGTCAGCATACATAGACATTTGGAAACCAAAAAAAAAAAAACACACACACACAGTTATGAACTGGAAAAAAAAACAGAGCCTGTTTATTAATTTAGTTTTATTGTATAACATTCTCAACTACCGTTTATCATGTGTTATGTTAAAACTTTCTGTTGAAACTTAAGATGGATGGTATAGAATGAAACCTGTATCAGTGCACGGAAAGCAATAGTGCTAACTGTTAAAACCACTAAACGTCTGTAAACGTGTTTATTTTAACAATCGTAATATATATATGTGTGTGTGAGTGTGTGCGCGTGCGCGCGTGCGTGCGTGTGTGCGTGTGTGTGTGTGTGCGTGTGTGTGTGTGTGTGTGTGTGTGTGTGTGTGTGTGTGTGTGTGTGTGTGTGTGTGTGTGTGTGTGTGTGTGTGTGTGTGTGTGTGTGTGTGTGTGTGTGTGTGTGTGTGTGTGTGTTATCTTCCCTACTAGTCATTTCTGACCAAAGGAGCGTACCTCCCGAAATAACTTTCGGTGACACGAGGTTGGGCAATTGTAGATCAAGCTGTTGCCCATGCAGCATGACCCGGCCTGGATGTCAGAGGAACGGTCTAGCCGATACAGTCTGACACCAGTAGCAACAGCCTGTCACTAGTAGGATACGGAACTTGCCCTCTAGAATTGCCACAGTTATCCAAGTAGGATCGTGTCATCTAAGGAACCTCGACTGATTTAATGAGCCATTAGTGGTTTCACCTTGAGACAGTGTGAACTTAGACATGCATGGCTTAATCTTTGAGACAAGCATATGACTACTGGCAGGATCAACCAGATAACTGTCCGAACAGATTTCGTCGTTCGCGCGGGGAAGGAGACAGCGCTCTGTGCAGAGCGGATCCCGGCGGCCCCGGCGATTTTATTCTTGCGAGAACCACTGGCCGCCTGCTGACAAGACGTTCCCCTAGTCGGACAGGACTGGCCGAAAGCGACACCAGCTACTGACTGCCGGCCCACGACTCGTTGCGAGAGCGGGGCCGTTTTTCGAGACTGTTGTCGAGCCACGATACGGAGATGCGACTGCTTGCTAACATCACGACCGAAGGCTGCGATTTACAGACACAGGAGCCAAACTACTGCCTCGCTAACCGATCAACTGGGAGGGCCCGGTCATACCGGGATCACCACGCACAGTCTTTCAAGACAGCGACCGCCAGCGCTCTTGACGAGGGAAACGAATATCGGAACGCTTGCCCCCCCCCCCCCCCCATATATATATATATATATATATATATATATATATATATATATATATATATATATATATATATATATATATATATATATATATATATATATATATATATATATATAATGATCGATACAAATGAACAGGTAATCCCATCACCGGCAATGAGTGTATTTACCTGTTTAATTTTTATGAGTCACAGTATAGTGGTAATTGAAGTAATGTGTTTGTTTGTTAAAAGTGTTGAAACAAATTGATCACTGCATTCTTCTTATACAAAACTAAACACATCACTCGGCTGACCCCTACTTGCTTCAAGAACATGCAAGACAACAGTGTTCGAAGAGAAAGAAAAACATTTACACCGAGTTATAGTGACTGCCTCCTATTTACGAGCATATGCAATTATTTATATATATATGATGGGGTCTTATTTATTTGTTGTTGTTGTTTGTTTTTGTTTTAATATTGGTGTAGGTCTATCGAGGTTTCTTTCAAGATTTATTGCTAAAATGGCGATGGTTCAGATGGCAACTCGATCAATGTTGTTTGAGACATCTTCCATGCTCGTTCTATTGTTAGTTTTTGATCAATTTTATCCTAATCAAATTGCAGTTTTATAGCCTTATGTGACATCACGAACTGTACTTCACAGCTGGCAACTGTATTTTCCCGAACGGTGACGCTGAGTGTGCGTTTTAAACATGCTTCATGTCAAGAAAATTATAAATAGTGATGTCTAAAGCTGTTGTAGTATGCACAGAAAATCTACTTTCAACAAATGGTGTACAGTAGTCTAAATATGTAAAGCGTCTATAAGAAGTGTGAACGAACAAAGTTGAATACAATTAAAATAATGTTAAAGCAAATATAAAAAGTCAAGTTCACAGAAGAATTCAATAGCATGTTGACGGAATAAAACCATGTAGAAGCAGCAGGGTGAAGAGGACAAGATGACTTTGTTTGTCTTCCTAAGGAGCATAGGGATACAGCTGTGTTGGCCACTTGCCAGAATACCTGCGTCAAAACATTTCATTTATTCTTGTGGTGGTTCTTCTGTAACAATCGGTTTTAAATTATGAGGTCTCCAACGTGATTCATAGCCCCACATTGATGGCATCTTACGAGATGTCTAGTGGTGTCATTGGCTGTATTCTCTCTTGGCCTCTGGAAGACCCCTTTGAATCATACGGGGATTATAGTGGTAGTGATAATGATTGTGATGATGATGATGATGAAAAGGGATAAAAATTGAGTATTGCAAAAGGCTGAAAGGAAGAATTTCATTCAGTAGCAAAGATTCACAGACTCAACGCATTGACCAACAAATCCATCATCAAAGAACAAAATACTTTTCACAAAACTAAATAAATGGAACATAGACAAATGAAATTCGAGGACAAAACAAAAATTCGTGAAGTAATTTTTCCATTGCTTTCAAACAGTTCTATCAAATATCGTCTGGCTGTAACAATAGTTACTGAAAACAGCTTTGTCTGATAATGAATTTTCTACAAGAGTTGTATAGCCAATCGAATGTAATATACAGTCACTAAACGTATAAGGACTAAAACTCCATTGATGAGTTGACAATAAAAGAGAAGGTAAGTGTGGTTTTGATTAGGTTTTGTATTAAGAATTCGTTTAAACAAACAATGAATTAAAAAATTCTAGCCCTAAATTAGAACCTTATACACGAAAGGAAGACAAAGAAGGTTTGGTACGGAAAACTCCTAAATAAACAATTAAATAATTGTGAAAGAATAGTGGAAAATCTTAGTTACATAGATCACGATGGAGTAAAAAATGCATCAGAAGTTACGAGAGTAGATGAACGTGGCTACAGTTGCACATTGTTTTGATACCTAAAATGCCATGTTCTATTTTCATTTTTAACTTTTCTGTGCCGGCTTGTGACTATCTATAGATGGAATGAGGTACGCGGATCATTAACCAAGAAAAAAGCTAGTACGGATGACTGTGAAATACGTTAGAAACGTAATCGATTTTGCGCGGTTGGAGAAGTAAATATTTGCTCATTTGAGTGAAATCCGTAGATCAAAAAAGAACTGAAAGCAATACCTAGTTATGGAAGAAAACATACATTCATTTCCAAATAACTTATTGTATGAGGCATCAATTGAATAAAGAATTGTACAGAATTAACAGCATAAATAAATAAAATAAAAATTATTATGTTATAATCCACAAGGCAACGGCAATTGTGAAAGATGTGGTAGAACTTTATAAAATTTAATTTGACCTTTACAACAGAAACTTAGAGAAATCTGGTTGAATAAAATAATTAACTTCGTGTGGTTTCCGGGCCTCTGGTGGGGGACAAACAAAGAATAGGCCAACTGCTCGTGACTAGCATGTCGTCATCATCAGCTGCCATCTCCACAACGAAGGTTGGCTGTAATGGATCTCCAACGTCTTCTGTTTCTTGTCTTGGTGGTGCACTCTGACAGACTCTTTCCTGTCCATCTCTTGATGTTATCTTCCCACTTATAGCGCTGTCCTCTCCTTGCACGTTTGCCTTCAACTCTCCGTTCTACTATGGTCTTCTGCTACGTGTTATTCCTTTTTATGTGGCCAAAGTATTTTAGCTGCCTAACTTTGATCTCCCTCATTAGTTCTCTTTTCATACCTAGATTTTGTAGGACCTCCTTATTTGTTTTCTTCTCTTTCCATGAGATGCGCCCCATTCTTCTATATATCCACATCTCAAGAGTCTCAATTCGTTCTTCCAATAGCTTATTCATTGTCCATGTTTCTACACCATACAGTAGTGCAGAATATATATAACACTTTATGATTATCAGTTTTAATTTGTGAGTTAACTGTTTAGATGTCAGTATATGTTTCATGTTGTTGAATGTAGCTTTGGCCATTCCTATTCGCTTCTTGATTTCTGTTTCACATCTGCCATCTTCTGTTATTATATGACCAAGATATGAGTAGCTCTTGACTTGTTCCAGGATTTTCCCTTTATGCTTATCTTTAATGTGGGCTTTTCGTCTGTTTTGCTAAATCTGAGTTTTTGTTTTCTCAATATTAATGTCCAATCCATATTCATGACTTATACTGTTCACTTGCTTCACTAGTTCTTGCAAATCCTGTTCACATTCAGCTAACAACACGGTATCATCTGCATAACTAAGGTTCTTTATTGACCTTCCACTGATGTTCAGTCATGGCATTTCCTTTATCTGTTCGAAAATGTTTTCGGTGTATAGATTAAATAGGCAGGGGGACAGCACACAACCTTGTCTGACACCTCTTTTTATGTCTATTTTTTGTGAATAATTCCTTCCAGATATTACTGTAGCAGTTTGCTCCCAATAAAGGTTACTGAGTATTCTTATATCTTTTCCATCAATACCTATGTCTTCGAGGCATTCAATTATTTTCTCATGATGGACTCTGTCAGAAGCCTTCTTATAGTCAATGAAGCACATGTACATACTTTTTTGGACCTCTGTATATTTTTCTGCTAATATTATTGGGCAAAATGTTGCCTCTCATGTTCCGCTGTTCCGTGTAAAACCAAACTGCTCTTCTTTGACTTCGTTGTCTACCTTACTTTTTTTTCTTTCCTGAATGATTTTGAGCTATATTTTAATTGCATGACTCATCAGGCTGATTGTTCTGAAGTCTGAACATTCTGTTGCATTAGGTTTTTTTGCAAATGTATGAATATCTTTTTAAAATCTTGCCTTGATGCTTATTTTTTTTTAAATCACAAACCAAAAACTCGCCGGTGCTACGGAGTTCATGCACTGTCCTGAGATCCTCCTTGTGTGATCTAAGGGAGGACATCGAAGCACTGATGGCGTAGTCCGTGTGCAATAAAGATAGTCCTTAAAACCAAAACAAAAACAAAACAAAAAAATTCCAAATAAAACGTACAATTACTCCCTCTACGAATCATTATGTAAAGGAGTATCGATTTGAGCAATTAAATCGACCGATTTGCTGCAAATGTAACACTCATGCATTATCTACTGCTTAATATAAATATTAGATACTTATTCACGCTCATCCGAAATGCAAATTGCGACAATTCTAGAAATTGAGTCCAATATCAAACATTGCCATTAATAAGGATGGAAACAAAGTGCTCGTTGTTGCAACAGGCACGAATTCAGTTCCGAACCCGAAAAATACGCCATGAAAAAGACTGCAACTTTGATGGGAAAATGTGTAGCATAATAACGACAGGCATGGAGTGATAAGAGAGTTCTTATATAAGGGAACGAGTAAGTCATCCGCCAAAACATGACAAGAAATAATTATGCTATGCTCTGTCTGCTGCATGTGCGGATGACGGTATTAAATTTCCCCAGTGGTCATTTCATTCATTTCCATTTTGTTTCAGATGTACAGAAACATGGAAACAGGGTGGCACGAAAACACAGAAGCGTTATCTATGACGAGAAATGATACTTTTATAGTGACTGCCGGCTATCTACTTGCATATGCAGTTATGTATATATGTACATAATGTGGGTGTTACTTGTTTATTTTTTTATATTGGTGTGGACCTATCGAAGTTTCTTTCAAGATTTGTTATAAAATACGCTGAAATGGTTAAAATGACAACTCGACCAAAGTTCCATTCTAATTTTAGTTTTCGATCAATATTATCCATTATATGGTGGAGACACTTTTTCATATTTAACTGAATTGCTTAATATAAATTGGAAGAAATTCCAAAAATTTTGTCCCCGAAATGTAACAGAGGAATATTTGAAGAAAAAAATACGGCACCATATAAAATATTGGGAACAAAATGCGCATTGTTTCAACAGGGGCACAATGTAGTTCCCCGGTCGGAAACTCGCCAAGAAAAAGATTGCAAATTTGATGGTAAAAGATATTAAAATAACGTGACGAAGGGGTAAGACAATTATGAGGTTTAATTATTCAAGATACCTAGCACAGGAAAAACAAAATTACTTTGGGAAACACCGATGATTCAGACAGCAGTTTAATATAGAGTGGACAGTTTATTATCTGCTTTAGCTCTACAGCTATTTCCTTGTAAATTGTAATGAGTCATGTCTGCATATACATTGTAATGAAAGTGTACTTCTTAAACAGATACGGAAATTCTGCTTATTTCAAGTGTGGTGACTTTCAGAAAATGTTATGAATTGTTCATGTTCTTACACTAGAAAGTTCACATGGAAGTGATGACGAACTACTTATCCCAGACCGAAGGATCCGTCAAAACGAAAGAAGGATGTATTCTTTGTTTTACACTGGATCCAGTTGTCGAGGAACAGTGTACATATATATTTTAAGGCTAAGCCTTTAAGGATCTTGATAATGCGCATACGTGTTTTAGATAAAGGTCTATGAAAATGTTAGGAAACGGTTTAAAAATGTTTTAAGTAAGGTCATTGGAAGGACTTGAAAACCGGTATAAATATATTTCAGGTAAGATCGACGAAGAACTTGGGATACAGTATACACAAATTTTATGAAGGTCTACGACGAACTTGGGATACAGTACACGCATGTTTTATGTAAGGTCTACGAAGAACTTGGGATCTAGTATACGTATGTTTTATGTAAGGTCTACGAAGAACTTAAAAGCTTGCATACATGCGTTGTACGTAAAGTCTATGAGGAAAGTGAAAAGTGGTATAAACATGTTTTATGTAAGGTCTATGAAAAACTTGAGAAAAAGTACAAACATGTTTTAAGTAAGGTCTACAAAGAACATGGGAACCAATATACACATGTGTCATGGATTGCCTCCCCTTAGCTCTGCAGTAGTGGTCTACCAGTGGCCAAAACTCTAGAGTATCTAAAATGGGTCGTCAAAGGTGTCTACCTTCGCACAAGATTACTCTTGGCAGAGCTGTAGATAGAAGGATAATGATGCTTTTATCTCAAGGGAGTGTTCATAAGATATTTCCGAAGTTAAGACCAATGCTGCATTGGCAGGGCAATTGTTAACTTATATCGGTCCGCCGCCTTTTATGAAGAATTAAGCAATGGTTTTAGCCCGTTCTTCTTATTCTTCCTTCATCGTTCGTCCTGAAAAGGACGTTGGTTGCGTTGTGTCTGTTTACACCGGAGCTGTGATATCTGCGCCTTTCGCCGACACCCGACTTCAGCACGGCATTTTTTGGGACCGGGTTTGCATTCCCTCTTCGATCCCTACTCTCTCAGCCAGACTGCAGTGACGCGGCCTGTTTCCAGGACCACTACGTGGAGGTGGAGTAGGGTCTTGGTCAGCTCTGGTTTGCTGACCCTGACGCAAGCAGTCACGCTATGGGTCGCTGACTGCATTCTCTATTGCTGCATCTTTGGGTTCCTAGTCCGTTCAAACCGCCAGCTGGTGTAAATCCAGCGAAATTTTTTTAAATAAGTATTTGCTCTGTAGATTTGCTCTGTCTATATATCTCTCTATATATATATATCTCTCTCTCTCTCTCTCTCTCTCTCTCTATATATATATATATATATATATATATATATCTCTCTCTCTCTCTCTCTCTCTATATATATATATATATACATATACATATATATATATATATATATATATATATATATATATATATATATATATATATATATATATATATATATGTATATATATACACATACATATATATACATATACACACATACATATATATACACACATACATATATATACACATATATATATATATATATATATATATATATATATATATATATATATATATACACACATACATATATATTTATATATATATATATAATATATATATGTATATATATATATATATATATATATATATATATATATATATATATATATATGAGTCTTGCTCATACGTATGCTTTCATTCCTATAATAACTGAATAAACAATGATTGTTTTGTTTTAAAATAACAGTTAACAAATATAATAATCCATTAGTTTTAACAGGTTAAAATAGAGATGAGATGATGGTGAATTTTAGATGAAAATAAAATTTGTCTTCACTGAGACTTGGTTTGAGGACTGATATTTTTTTTTAAATTGTGCTTTTGCTGGTTCCTTTTACAAAGACTTAGCTTGTGTAAGTGAGTCCTGCAGCCGTGATTTCGTGAATTCTTCTGTGATGAGGGCACTTCTCCACACAACGTCCAATTTAGGCGGTTTGTGTTGATTCCCTACTTTTACCTCACAACTAGTAGTGTAGAACTTTCGTCTTACAGCTTTGTACAACGAACAGTCTGATAGCTTCTTTCCACGAACTTTAGACAAAAATAAAAAAGAACAAATGCCTCTGCTAAGTACATTTGTGGGCTGCAAATTAACAGGCGCATTGTCTCGCTATGCACCCACAAATGTTAGCCTCTCTGAATAATTATTCGTGAGCATTCACATTTAGCTCAGGGAAGATGATTAGAAATCACCAATATTCTTCTGGGTATTAAACTGGGAAACTATGTGCTTGAACAGCACAAAATGTAATGATTTGCCTGAATTACAATTAGCAAGGTATATATATCTCACAAAATGATACTATACACTTGATGCACATGTGATGTAATCATCACTCATCATTGCTCCAGTCGGAGTTTGGGGTTCGCTTTTCTGAGCGAATTAGCATAAAAAGAACACCAGCGCTTGCTGTAGTGGTTTATGAATATACTATTTTCATATGTTGAGATTGCAGCTTCATATATATAACCACTTTGCAAGGAAAACATGTGAAATTCACATTTGTAAAATAAATGTTTACACTTACCCTAAAGTAATATTTGGAAACACAATCTCCTGGCACAATTAGAATGGACACAACACGTTGATGCTTTCTAATCACTTGGTTTGGGAAATTTTTGTATTCTTCTTATGACGGGTTATCTGATTCCTTAGGTCTCCAGTCTTTGTATTTTAAAATGCGGGTTTACTTTTACGGTTCAAAGTTGCTCAAATACTTCGATCCTGGTCCTTTAAGTTTCGTCTTTGTATTTAAAAATGTGAGTTTACTTTTAAGTTTTAAATTTGCCCAAATACTCTGATCTGTCACTTATTATTTTGAAATCCTTTGTCCTTTTCTTCTTTCTGGCTCTGGTGAATTGCTAGCTGGACGTTGCGATGCAGTCTGATCTGAAGCTCCGATTTCGCTGGTTAAATTTCCAATTCTCAGTTCAAAATCCCAGATTGTACTTCCGACGAATTAGCCAATGTAAGTCAAAGTCTATTACGGCTCTCAAATTAAGCAAATGGTAAGCTCTGAACTACATGGATCGGGGTGATTAATTTAATTTCCTCCGCGTATTTTAAAATATTACATTTTAAAATTCCATCTCGTCACTTCTTTCTAATAAGGCAGTAGCACTTCCGTTTGCATCTTTATGCAAACTCACAAACAAATCTGTGAACTTATTTCCTGTCTAGATGCTTTCTCACTATATTGACTCCCGAGACAGATTATCGGTAATATTGATACAAAGATGGGCTAGCGGATACGATTATCTAATTATCACCCGTGTCTTCGTGCTTCCGCCAGACGATTCTCTCAGTCAGACAAAATAGCTTTCTTTTCATCGATCGTGCGCGACCACATTGTGTCAATAAAGATCGACTCAATCAAAGGTGGCTAGACGACTTAGGTGATAAACGTAATAACCGCTGACTTGTTTAATTAGCTTCGATAATACTACAGTTCAGCTGGTGAAACGTCACCAAGTCTTGGAGCGGCTCAAAGAAAAAAATGTAAATGCATAAAATATGCCAAATAATAGGACGATGAGGGAGAGAGAGAATGGCACCAAAGTACATGCACACACATTTTGCGACAATATGTTTTAGGCAAGTTCTATGTGGTGTGACTGTCTTCTCTGCTTCGCAGTAGTGGTCCAACAATTGCCAAAGAGAGTATAATGGTGAGAGTCTTCAAAGGTATCAAGATTAATCTTCGCAGAGAAATAAATAGAAGAATGATGCGTCTATTTTACGGTGCCTCACGGGAATTTAAAGATAAGCATAACAGTTGATATCATCTACGCCAGTGCTCCGCAAAATTTTTTAGTTCACGGCACACTTCAAAATGTCACGGCACACTTAAATGCTCTTTAAAAAATTTAACGGCACACAATAACATTTATGTAGGTGAGTTTTTAACAATTCACTGGAATCAAAAGACATCGTTCTCTAATTATTTGTAAAGGTTTAGTGGATGATGATAACTCAACTTATTATTTGTAAAATTGTATGTGTGAGATTATTTAGTAATATTTTACGACAACATAGAATTCAGTAACCATTAAATGATGTATTTTGCCTGACGCCGCTGCACACCAGGCAGACACTCGCGGCACACCAGTATGCCGCGGCGCATTGGTTACAGAGCACTGATCTAAGCTGTCATAAAGTTTTTATTCTCCCGCTGAAGGTGATTCAGCTATTATTAATTTTATAGCTCTCTATGTTCATGTATTTAAAACAGCATGATTCATGCGGGTGCAGACTACGAAGTGGATTTAAGTATAGAGTTATGTCTGAGTGTAAGACAAGACCCTAGTATGAAAAAAGACCGAGAAGATAGATTTTGATGTTAAATGACAGTGAATGTGGAAAGATGAGACTATTGGCTTCGAGGGTGAGAACCTAGATTGAATCTCCCTCGCCACTCGTGACTTCAATAATAGCTATAGACTCACCCCCTCTGACCACCTTTAAAAAAGGAGATAAGGTTTAACTAAGACCACAGACACACTATACAGACAAATATATACGTACAGTATAGTTATATACAAGTATATATGTATATGTATATATATATATATATATATAGAGAGAGAGAGATAGAGAGAGAGAGAGAGAGAGAGAGACACTGATCCAGTATGAAGTTTATAGTTTATTTACACCACAAGAATAAGTATATATCCAATAAATAAAGTGCGTGTTCGCACACCTGAAAAGAACAAACAATTAAAATGATTACAAATGGTAAACCCACAATGTCACCCTCCCCTCAACCTGCTGGAAAGAAAGTTAAGGGTTAAATAAACGAATTTACTCGGTGGGGTCTCTAACTTCTGAGCCACCACTACTAACTATCCTAAGGTTACCACTGTCACTGTCCTACTGACGATGACTAAATTAACTGCCGACACAGCTACAAACACTGTAGGCGATATACACGCCACTAACTAACACCACTGTCTAGCTGTAGCCCTAGCTAACTGCCTACACCGAAAGCTGATTTGAACTTTTCAAAGTCCTACATAATCTGAATGACTAATTTATAAGTATGTCTCTGTTCAGTGTCTGTCTCACACTCCTGGTTCCTACTGAGAGGCTTCTTCTCTACGCCCCTTCTCTCTCTAGTGCATTTGTAAGGACTTTTGACCCTCTCTCCTCCAAACGAATATTGTAGCTGTTGACTTGGGTTTTTAGACTGGATACTTGACTCAGGATGTAGCTGTTTCACTACTGACGAAACTTAATTCACTTGCCCGGTTAACCCTAATTGGGTTTAGGGCCGTCGGTTTTATTATGACCGAATTTACACAACAACACCAGGCCACGCGCCTTTGTTTCGGCGTGTGGATATGAGCTTAGAGCTCGGGATTTTAAGAAATCCGTACACGCTGAAGAATGCTTCATTGCAATTGAACTGCTTCTTTTTTTCTGCTGCAGACGTACTTGGCGCCGGTAACCACCGCGTCACCAGTGCTCTCCACCTCAGCTCCTGAGACAACTTTCAGTTGTAAATTGGAAGGCAGGCTACACCCTCCCAATTTGTGCCGTGAAACTGCTGAAAACAAACCAAATAACAACTAATGTGCAACAACTTCCAATAAATTTAAACCATAGCATATAGCCATCTAAATAAAGACCGCTCCCCTCAATCCCCTACTCAACTATGCACAGCGATAATTAAATATTTATGCCCCAAAATCAGCGTCCCATACAATTCCCTCTTTGATCTCTCTACCCCGTTTCAAAGTAAACATTGGTCTGATAATAAAGCTCCCAGACACGGGCTGACCTAATCTGTAACGCTAATCGCGTCACAACCTTGCATACACTGAGGGAAACTCCTGTACTAAAATACTAGCCCTACTTTATTTTTACAGGCTGACTTTTTGATGCTCATCCCCTTACACAATATATACTGGGAAAGATGAACTCCCGTCTCAGTAATATTAAGTACCACTCTTGTCTTCTGACTACACAAATATAAAATGCACAATAAAATAACGTACACAAATTACGCTAGCATATTTATACTGCAAAATTTTATAAACAAATCGAGGTTACCTATATTTAAAGTTACAGATAAACATGTTTAATAATCACTTATAGTTTAAGAGTGTAAAATAAATAAAGTTGTTTACCGAATGAAGCGACGATATTAATTATCATCGGATGATTTAAATTGTGATGGAACTTATGAACAATTTGGAAATGTCCATTGGTTGCGCTTGTTTGCTACTTACCTTCCAGAGTATGGTCGGTTGGCGTCTGCTTCCGCCCTAGGTGCCTTGAATTGCACTTCTCTACCACAGTCAAGTGTGGTTGCTGTAGCACGTCTCATTCATCAAGGCTTAGGTAACTACAAAGGTTGTCAAGGGTCTTCAAGACCCGTCTGATGTTGGTGTCTAGCGTCAACTGCTCGCAATTTATACCAGAAACCCGGGTTTTTTTCGGACGATCAGACTTTTTGCACAGAAACGTTTGAATATTGTTATGCAGCTGATTTAAGGTGCCGTCTCTTTCAGGGGAGTTAGGTGTCTGAGTACACTTGAAGTTAGATCCTAGAATTTAAGGTGCAAAGGGATGTCTCTGGGGCTACTCTCTTCTAATCTTAAGATATTGCCCTTTACATGTGATTTTCAAACTCCATTATCATATAAGGTATTACCACTTCCGTAAGAAGTGTTTACCAACTCACTACTTCAGAGATCTATCACCGGTAATATTTTCCACGATGTTATTTTCTCGTAGCTGATTATCACAGCTAAGTTCATCTGCCAGAAGTATTACATCACTGTCCGCGTCTTAATTTTTAACCAGATTGTCATCCATATTGGAATGATGAGGCAGCATGGTGAGTGGCAATTATCTGCAACCCATGTTCTCCTGTCAAACGTTTGTTCGATACCTTCGACGACAAAACGTCTGGGCTTTCACTCTATGCCATCTTGTGCAAAGGTGATCCCAACTTATCTTTCGCCATCCTTATCTACCGCCAGCCTGGCTTGTGATATGGCAAACTTAAGCCGTCTCGTTACTTCAGACAAATTACTGCTGGGCTGGAAGATGTTACGTAACGTAAACAAACAACTTCGCTCTTATCACTGTTTCACAACAGGTCAAGCGCTCAAGTACTATTAATAGTAAGTGAGTAGCGAAGTAGGACAAGATATGATAAGATAGCTGTGACGATGAAAGCGTAAACAATGAATGCTGGAAGAATTAGCACACAAAAGGAGTGGTAGATAATACTGCCGAAGAGGAGTAAAGATCCCCTCCTTCCCCCCCCCCCCCCCCCCGCGCCCGCCCCCCCCCCCCCCCCCCCCCCCCCCCCCCAAAAAAAAAAAAAAAAACCGAACGCATTTCGTGAAGTCTATGAGGAACGTTTGAAGCGAAATAAATATGTTTTAGGTAAGGTATAGAAAGAACTTGTGAACCTTTATTCATATGTTTTAGGTACTATATGTTAAGAATGGGAAAAAACGATCTAACGACATGTGTAAGAAAAAGGCGAGAAAAAAGAACTTGAGAAATGGTATAAACTTGTTTTAGATAAGGTTTACGAAGAATGTGAGAAACCTAATGAACACGTTTTACGTAAGATTTATGAAGAACTTCAGAAACGGTACAAACATGTTTTTGGTAAGGTCTACGTCTACGAAGAACTTGGGAAATGGTATAAACATGTTTTAGATAAGACATAAGAACTGCAGAACCGGTATACACATATTTTAGATAAGGTCTGTGAAAACAAGGAAAACTAGAGAAACGATAGAAATATGTTTTAGGTAAGGTCTACGAAGAACTTGGGAACTGGTATACACATATTTTAAATAGGGTCTGTGAAATCACTTAGGAAGCGGTGTAAACATTATTTAGGTAAGGTTTATGAAGAACATGGGAATTGGTATAAACATATTTTACATAAGGCATATGGAGAACTTATTATCACCTTCGTCGATTTTCAAAAAGCCTTTGATAGTCTACACCGCCCATCATTGTGGAAGATACTTACAATCTATGGTTTTCCAACAAAATATGTGAATATAATCAAAGCGCTATATGACAATGCAAGATGTTGTGTTAGAACAAATAAAGGGAATACAGAATGGTTTACAGTAGAAACAGGGGTGAAACAAGGCTGTATTATGTCACCACTACTTTTTGGAATAGCTATTGATTGGGTTATGAGAAACTATACCCACAATGAACAATTGGGTATAAAATGGACAAATGGAAAATTCCTGGGGGACCTGGATTTCGCAGATGATGTAGCATTCTTAAGTTCAACACCAAGACAATCACAAGAAGCAATAAATAATTTGTGTCATCTCTCGGTTAAAATTGGTCTCCAAATAAATGCCTCTAAAACTAAAGCTATGAACTTTTCTAACGAGACCTTTGATATCATCTTGAACGGGGAAAAAAACTACAGAAAGTTGAAAGTTTCAATTATTTAGGCAGTAAAATGACTCAGGATGGTGACACAACAAGAGAAATCCATACTAGAATTGCTTTGGCAGCTAGCGCCTTCAATAGATTATCTAACATTTGGAAATTACGATCATTGAATATACATACCAAGCTTCGTCTGTTTAATTCAAATGTTATCTCAGTGTTAACATACGGCTGTGAGAGTTGGAAAATAACAAAATCATTGGAGAACAAGCTGAATACATTCGAGAACAAATGTCTTAGAAAACTCATGAACATCAGTTGGAAAGAATTCAAGACTAATCGACAAATAAGAGAAGACTCTAGGCAGAAATATGTCTCCGACTATATAAGGAAAAGACGATGGTCATATATCGGTCATGTCCTACGAATGCAAAACAACAGAATACCACTACAGGCGCTCACTTGGGTTCCTGAGGGTAAGCGGAAAAAAGGAAGACCAAAAGAAACACTCAGAAGAACAATAATAAGAGAAGGAAGAACGTTGGGCCTAAATAATGTGCAAGAGCTAAGAGGAGTGGCGTCACAACGAACAACCTGGAGAGCACTGGTTTCTGCCTTATGCGCCGTGTTTGGCGCTTAAAGAATTTATTATTATTATTATATGGAGAACTAAAGAACTGGTATACACATATATTAGATAAGGTCTATTAAAACGAGGAAAACATAAGGAACTATATGAACACGTTTTAGGTAAGGTCTACGAACAACTTGGGAACTGGTATACATGTATTTTAGATACCTGTTTATGAAATCACTTAAGAAGTGGCGTAAACATTATTTAGGTAAGGTTTATGAAGAACGTGAAAAACTGTATTT
Organism: Oreohelix idahoensis; assembly: GCA_024509875.1. Lineage (NCBI taxonomy): Eukaryota > Metazoa > Mollusca > Gastropoda > Stylommatophora > Oreohelicidae > Oreohelix > Oreohelix idahoensis. The sequence goes on along the minus strand of JAMPIV010010436.1, from coordinate 120,191 downwards.
TCTTCTTCTTCTTCTTCTTCTTCGTATACTCTCAGACGTCTACTTGAATGTTTTCAAAGAAAGCAGTAGTCAGCGTGAGGATATTTGTATCTTCATAGCGTTTTTTCCAGGAATGATACTGATGACGGTCATATGTGCTTTCTCTGTTGCTCATAAGTTGGACATATTTGAAACTGATGTTTAACAGTAAGTTTTATCTGTTCCAGTTACTCTCATCGGTAGTTGCTATCTTTAGCTTGTTGAATAGATGGTTTTCCAATCTCATGTGACCCTTGCTGAGTCTGAAAGTTACCACTTGTTCTGCGGAGCTGGTAATATGCATCATTTTGTGTGTAGTCTAGATGTTCTGCATCTCATTTGTTCTCGAAATCTTCAAGAAACGGTATAAACATGTTTTAGGTAAAGTTTATGAAAAAAACGTATGTAGTACACATACTGTGCATCGAGTCTATGAAGAACCTGAAAAGTGTCATACATATGTTTCAGATTGGGTTTATGAACAACTTGGAAAACTGTACACATGTTTTAGATACAGTTTTTAAAGAACATGAAAACATTTGGCAAGTACGCGCGTTTAACGAGCGCTGATTTTGTTTTCTTTGCTTTATATTCTCCAACTATCTTGTGATAATACTAAATAAAACAGATATATTCACTATATCTGAATGATTACTTTATTTTTTACTGTTTATGTCTAAGGTACGCAAAAAAATTGTCGTAAGTACTGGTATTTGTTTATCTTTTTTCTGATAGACTGATGTTTTTTCAATCATATTCTTTTCTCTACGCAGCATACATCTGCAACAAATCAAACATTTGATGTTTCCATTTCTCTCCTAATGATATCTCATTTTTATTCATGCATAGGTTGCCCTGGCGTCTCAAGTTACCATGATCAAAGTGTTTTAAAGTCTAATTTTGGTTACAGTATCTTGTATCTACTTAGACTGTATCGTGCTTGATGCCAGGGCTGTGGAGTCGGCGTCCTGTAGTAGGGAATGGAGTTTAAGGGAGGAGTTGATAAGGAATGAACAGTAAGATAAGAACGTTCGCGAAATACTTAAGTAAGGGGTAGTGGTTGCAAGGTTAAGTTACAAACAGAACGGCGTGATCGTCGCCGTGAGCTTGCCAGGGCTCAATACAAATTTGGTGATTAGGGATACAGCGAGGTAAGTAATAGGGCTTAGGTCAGGTGGCCAGACCAATCAGAAAATAGAGATACTTAGCGGTCAACAGGAAATTTAAAAAAACAGGTTTTGCCCGAGCAGTTGGTGAATAGAAGGGAAAGGAGAATTTGGGATTGGGGAAGAAGGTAGAGACTGGAGAGAAGAGAGGAACTTAAGTTTTCAGGAAGAAGATTGTCGCTAACGAGGTTTCGTGAATGCAGAAAGTGAAAGCTGCAAGCCAATTCTTTAGATCGAGCAGAAATTCAGAGAATTCCTACGAGTATTCAACTGAACGTGAATAGGAGTCGAATTCGAGAACTATTAGACTAGTGTAGAAGATAGCGTCCTAACCAGAAGATGACGAACCACGATCAGTAGAGAATGCCGTGACATTGTTCTAAAGTTTTACTTTGTACACTAAAGTCCGTTGAGTGTGTACGGGTCACAGGCAGTAGCCAAGGAATGTCTTGATGTCATTTATTCATGAAGAGACTTGTAAGATTTGTCAGTTAAAGCAGGCTGCTACATCTATCACCCACTGTTGTGACCAGCTGGCAAGCGACCCAAATAAACATTTTATCGTTGTCATCAAATCTGAGTTTTCTGCTAGTGCCTAACAGCTTTCATGTTGATGTCGTTTTACATGAAAAGAAGGATGATCACCTGTTTTGATATAATGAGTCAAAACAATATCACCATCATTTCTAGTAGCCTTTGTCCGGGAACCTGGAGTTGGGCAAGTACACCACACGATCACGTGCTTGCTACCCTGCCCTTCGAAGCCGACATCTCGAGCAATAGCTTGTTACACGGTGGCCTAAATGATGTAAATTGTAGTAAAGATCCATCCAGTGTTTGTCAGTGGCATCTTATCAACCTCAAGAGCATCAACAGCCTGGTACCCCCTCCTTGCAACAGTCCGTAAAAAAGTCCTGACTCCAAATTTTATGTGACTTAAGGTAAGGCAGATCCAAGTTTAATTCATGCAAAATAAACGGGGGGCCCGCGCTTGAAAAATGTAAATAACATTTCAAAGTACTTTAACTTAGTACAAAAGATGTGTACCATCACAATGATATGAACACTTGATATGAGTTTGTTCAACGCCTATCCTCCTCGTGTGATCTAAGGGAGGAGATCTGAGCACTGATGGAGTTGTCCGCGTGCAATGAAGATATTCCTTAAAAACAAACCAAAGCAAACCAAACCATACCAAACCAAACCTAAACCATACCAAACCAAACCAAAACAAACCATACCAAACCAAACCTAAACCATACCAAACCATACCATACCAAATCAAACCAAACCATACCAAACCAAACCACAACAAACCAAACCATACCAAACCAAAACAAACCATACCAAACCAAACCATATCAAACCATACCAAACCATAACAAACCAAACCAAACCATAACAAACCATACCAAACCAAACCATAACAAACCAAACCAAACCATAACAAACCATACCATACCACACCAAACCATACCAAACCAAACCATACCAAACCAAACCATACCATACCAAACCATACCAAACCAAACCATACCAAACCATTCAAAACCATGCCAAACCAAACCATACCAATCCATACCAAACCAAACCATACCAAACCATACCAAACAAAACCATACTAAACCAAACCATACCAAACCATACCAAAGCAAACCATACCAAACCATACCAAACCATACCAAACCACACCAAACCAAACCATAACAAACCATTCCAAACCACACCATACCAAACCATACCAAACCAAACCATACCAAACCAAACCATACCAAACCAAACCTTACCAAACCAAACCAAATCACACCATACCAAACCATACCAAACCAAACCATACTAAACCATACCAAACCAAACCATACCAAACCAAACCATACCATACCAAACCAAACCAAACCAATCAACGGCCATACTCCTCGGGGAGCTGAAGGCTGATGAAACAGCAGACAGCCCAGGAGCTGTAATGTCTACTTTAGGAACACTGAGCTCTTTAAAGATGTACTTTGATCAAATCATGGCTGATAAAATCATGTCTGTTTTTACGTTTTTGAGGATTTGAGATAAATGCGACCCGTTTATAACTGTTATCTCTGCCAGCCCGGTCAGCTACCTGCACATCCATCATCATCAACAGTGCCGGTGCCAATTCAATCTAAATAATATTTTACCGATTGTTACATCCGGTTTCGTTTTGGTTTTAAGGACTATCTTCATTGCACACGGACAACTCCATCAGTGCTCTGATCTCCTCCCTTAGATCATACAAGGGGGATCTCAGCACAATGCACGAACTCCGTAGCACGGGCGAGGATCCTAATGTGTGTATACAGGAATCACACATTCTATAAATATTTTTGTGGAGGGTATATTTTTCCTAATTTTGTAAATTTTGTCCGGGTAGCCGCCGTATGGTCTCCTTTTAATGATTTCCAACTACCGAGGAATTTTTAACGTGTACAACTTGCACACGGGTCCTCCTATTTTTTCGCCCTTATCCGAGAAGGCTAGGCATCCGACCTCACTACCCAGGGAGATCAGGGGGAATGACATCATTAGGACACACTGGTTCTAACAAAATTGCGATCAATTATATTCTCTCTACTGGGAACCGAGCCGCTACCTTTAAAGTTAGAGGCGGACACTTAGCCACTCCGACCCCGTTGCTTAAAATTAAGCAAGAGCCGCGGTAATGCAGTGGTAAGTGCACTGGCTTCCCATCTTACTGGTTCGTGGTTCGATCCCCAGTTGAGGTGAGATTTGATAGACTCTTCCTTTTCTTTGAGTTGTAGATCTTTCACATTCTATAGGAAATGTATATGGTATGGTTCCAATCTCGTCCACAGCAGCCAGCCGTAATCTTTGTCAATGCCCCGATACGCCACTAATGTGCCACACACTTTGCTGTTTCGCTTAATGTGCCGTTGATCTTTCTAGATTCGTCCACCTCATTCGCCGTCTTAGGTTTTGTGTACTAGCGATGAACATTCATAGACATAGTTACAGATAAAACTGCGATAATGACGGGTTATCCTTGCGGGTTATAGTTATCTGCGCAAGAAGATTTTGATGACATCATATGATGTTTCTCGTTGTCATTGTGAGTAGCTGTCTTAATCATCCAGTTTAAGTGTCATCTTGTCCAATTATTCTAAACACATTACTATTTGTGTATTCTGCAGGTACTACTGCTATTTTTTCAACATGCATTCATTCATACATCGCTGGAGACTTATCATCATCATCATTGTCACAGAACATTTTCATGAGTATGACTGATGATAGTGGTTGGTGTTAAGGGTCACTGAACTGATGTTGTAAACACTTGTTTAAGTGTAACTCAGCTACTGTGTTAATGTCTGACTTTATGTCAACATGGTGTGACTTGTGCATGCATTGGGAGAAAGCATGTAGTGAATACAAGTCTGGTGTGACTGAATGATTCTGTGTTTGGCAGCCGAGCTGGGCGCTCGATTCTGTGATTTGGAAGCCGAGCTGTAAGCTCATATTTGTGACTGAGAGGATCCATAGTTGTGATTATGATATTTATGCTGTGATAGATCCTATCCATTTATGTCTGAATGGCGATGATTTTCTCGCCTGGAGGCGCTCTTGTTGGAGCCATAAATATATGTTCATGGAGAACATTATAAGGTGACGACTTTCCACCTTGAAGCTACGGAGGAATAAGGCGACGCGTTTCCCGCCTTGTAGCTATAATAGATCAATTACAGGCGAAGTGTATTGTCCCGCCTGGAGAGGAGGTTCTGTGAATCTATATGGCGATGTTCATGCCGCCAATCACTGATAATAAGTGATATACACCTGGATGGTGATTTATTAGTGCGATGGTGTTTTTCCGCACGTAGAGTGTTTGAGGATTATTGTGTGCGAAGAGTGTATACCGCACTAAGGACATTCTGCTCACTGTTATTGTGTGTTCGGAGAGACAGTGTATGAATACTGTAGTTTATTATGTCCTACAGGCAGCGTTAGCCTAAGTATGAGGTTAGTGTTGTATGACGAGGTATTTGAGATCCAGGACACGCATGTGAATGTTAAATAAATGTTATGGAACTGTAACCAGTGGCGTTTGTGTTACTGCATACCGCTAGCGTTGTTGATCATCATCTACACACGCCACCCCCCATCATCATATATCTTATATAGTATCCTGACACATGGGGACATCATCGTTTAAACAGTTTCTGACAATCATCATCATCATCTCTTCATCTTCCTTTGCGCTCTCTGTGGAGCAAGGAGTCGCCATTGCAGCTGGTTTCCTTATAGGAAAACTGCACCAAACATTCACATGCACTGACAGCTGTGGTTTATGTGACAATTTGTTTTACATGATGAGGGTGCCAGCTCCATGCACAATCTCAAATTAGTGGCCTTCTACGACACGCCAGACGGAGTAATAGTCCTGTTCTTTCTTTATCTCACCACAGACCCCCGGGAACTTCACGGGGCAAGGATACGCCTATATCAGGCCATACTTTTCTTTTAGTGTACAGCATATGATATTACTTGCTTTATGCATGAAGGCATATCTGGAGACATCCTTATTTCACCACCAGCTAATCACTAAGCTATAGTATACAGATCTGGGTGTGAACCTCTTTCTGTGAGGCTAATTACACCCTCGTTGACTCTTGAAATCATCCACACACTTCCATGGATTCCCACTGTGGTGAAACAAGTTGAGAACCCAGCATTGCACACTAAGCTTGAATGAGTCACTTGAGTCCCAGACGTAAGTCTGGATTTTACATTGTTGCCTGAATGCAGGAGGATCTCACTATGGACCCCATGATAGGCAAGTGGAGCTGAGAAGTGGCTTTGTGTGTGACGTGACGATTCCTTGGGAGAGCCCAGAATCAGAGCACCGTATTTTAGCAATTATTTGTTAATTATTATTTCCTCGTGTCAGCTACGTCTTTTATCACTCTCTTATTGCCTTTCTATATTTCTCGTCTTTGTTTTCTGTTTCTGGCTGACGAAGAGTAATCCCGAAACGGTTCGTGTTTCTGGTTTTTTGTTCAGTAGTGTATCAAACGTCAATTGGATTGTTTCGTTATTATTTTTTTCCTGTTTTATTATCAATTTTACTGTAGTTCCCTTCTTTATTTATACATATTCAAACGTAACTGATAGCTCTCAGAAGTAGTTTTGAAATGAATAAACACCCCTTTCTTGGGGAGGGAACAGTTGAGTTTTTTTTCCCCGTCGCAGTAATTTTTCCCCACTGAGGTGTTTACCATCTTACTGTGACGAGGCACGCATCTTTCAAACACAGAAGGAGTCCTTCGGTTATATCTAAGTGCAATTACCAGTGAAAAAAAGAGAGCTCTATGCTTGAACTTTAGTGCAAGCTTTTATAGACGCTAAACCCTGAAAAGGTCTTGTGTCGCATGAAGCCCCGAAAAGGGATATAACTTAAAAGGACTGCTATCGTCTATCAGTTAGCATGTTAGTGCCTATCAGTTGGCATGTTAGTGCCTATCAGTTAGCATGTTAGTGCCTATCAGTTAGCATGTTAGTGCCTATCAGTTAGCACGGGAAGCCCTGAAAAGGGCTACTGCCAAAAAGAACTACTAGTGAAACACTTCATTTCCATTCTTCTGCCAAACGTTTGTTCTGGAATTTTGGCCAGAATTTAGCGTGCAGAATGCGGCTTTCCACAGAAAACTACTTAAGTTTTTAAAAAACGTAATACCCGCCTTCTACGAAAGCGAGTCGCAAAGCCGGAGGTGTGACTGCGCCATGCTAACTAGACTGTTTATAAGCCCATTCATTACTACATTCAGCCTGTGTCTATCGTCAGACGGTTGATCAAGCTATCGTGTCGATTGCAATTTCGTTCCCTCTTGCGGTTTTTTGCATGACTGCGTACGGATTCTCCGTTTGTAATCAGATTTTATTTACCAACATTCTAATGCGATACAGTAAACAGGTGTAACTTACCAGCGCCCCTGTCTGTAACAATTAAGTCATCAGTGCTTGGAGGCGCCGAAATTGTCCAGTTTCTGAAAAAGACTTAGTAAACATCATATTTATATAAGGCTATCTAAGGATAACCCCAAGTGTACTTTCTCTTCATGGCAAGTTGTGTGTAACTTTCCCTGGAGTTTGTTAACATTCAAAGGTAAGCTAAATTTACTTAGTTTATTTTTTACGTTCTTAGCTTTCGTTCTGTATTGATCGAAACAGTCAATAGGTGTGCCGGGTTTTATAGTACACACTGCGTACCTCAAAATACAACTGATACTGGACTGTGGTGTAAGTGAGGCAGAAAATTAGCTGTACTCTATGACTTGTGTAAAGTTGGGTTGTTTTCACTCTCATCTCATATGAATGTAAAAGTATGAAGAGACATCAGTAACCATGATTAATTACCTAGAAGAATAATGCACACACACACACACATAGGCCTACATAGACACATAGAAATTACAATTCTTGTGGTGTTAATGAGCTGGTTATTGACAGGTTTGGCCTTCGTAATTGCGAGATCCGATTTGGGTCATGCTGGTGGGGCCCCCATGGACTTAAAATTATAATTTTGTTGTAACACGTATTATGTCAACATAAAACTAATAAATAGAGATATTGTTTATTTTTAATATATTGTTCTAGTGTGTATTCCTCATTTATAATTTGAAATTATCTTGGTTCCTTATTTTTTTATGCTGACGGTGGGAACCCGCATGCGGGCCCTCTGTAGACGCATGTCCCGATTAGGTTAAATAAGTTTAAGGCCGGCCCTGGTTATTGGAAGAACCACAGTTCCACACAAAACCATACTGGTCATGTGATCATAGACAGAAAATAGAGACGCAACCAACAGAAACATATAAGGATAAAGAGAGGAACAGACGGTTGATCCGATCATCACCTTCTGCGAGGGTCATGTTCAACATAAGGTACATCAAGATATATCGGTAGATCAAAGAAGGTGATATGGTAGATCCTCGTGTGACGGAGAGGGGAAAAGAGAAAGAATTGTAAAGCTAGGAAAAGTCGGATTAGCCCTCACCCGCCGGCATTTAAAATCACGGACTTCCCAGGATTAAAAGTACTTTTTCCGCGTTCCCAGCATAGCCTCGGGAGCCGCGGTAGCATAGTGGTTAGTGCACTGGCTTCCTAGCGCAGTGGTCTATGGTTCGATCCCCAGATGAGGTGGGATTTATTTAGGCCACAAACGGCTCCTGGGTCGACCCAGCCCCAAATGGGTACCAGAGCTACTCTGGGAAGGTTAAGGCGGCCGGCGTGATGCCGACCACATCACCCCTAGTGTGCCGACGGTCAAGATAATATGGGCCTAACACCATATTCCCAATATGCCTCAATGGGCGTGTAGCGGGTTCCTTTACCCTTTTACCAGCATAGCCTCGCAAGCTAGCTCACAAAATTCACTTCGGTTGTGAACTTCATAACATAAGAAGGCGATCTATTTTTAAATGAAATTAGTATTCGGTCAAATGTAATTTAGCTTTGAATTTTTCACCGTTCTGTTGATGGATTTGCAAGAAACATATCGTCCGGTAGATTTCGAAGTTTTATATAGGCTGCGCTTATTCCATACTGTGAATTTTTTTTCAGCCTTACAACAGGCAATCTTTTATCAAGGTAGAACTTTAGAGAACTCAGTGTTTCTGAAGGAGATTCCCCCACGTTCCTGGGTTGCCTGCTGCTGTCCTAGGAGATCCCACACCTCTTGGGTTGCCTGCTGCTGTCCTAGGGTCTCTACATATATCAACTGAAATCTCTCAGAGGCATAGCAGGAAAAATATGTCATTAAAAAATCCCATAAAATTTACCCAACAAACAAGAAACATAAAAGGTACGTTTTCAAAATGAATTTAAGAAACAGGAGTAAAGTACTGGAGAACCTCATAGAGGAAGCCATCGATAACCACTGGAGCAAAATCCATGAAACAGAAACGGCAACAGGCGAAGAGGTTCATAACATCATAAGCAAAATAAAGAGTTACTTACCGAAAACACACAAAACCTCATAAATGAAACCATACAGCAGTCAACAGAAAAGTCAACAATAGCAAGAAACAAGACGACAAATCAGGACTATGCACATAATTGTGAGGGCTACGTGACAGGTAAGATTAACATAAAAAATACACTGAAAACCTGACAATGGAAGAAGAGACCTCTAAACACGTGGAGGCTTGAAAACGGTTTACAGTGCCACTAGAACCCAATCAATGAAAGACTAAATATTGAAATGCCATTAAAAGATAAAGATATCAGCAAATGAACGAAACAACAATTAAGATAAGTGCAAATTTTAAGTGAATTCTAAACAAGAGCCAGCCGATACGACAGACTATCGTTGAACAAAGAAACCTCTAAATATAAAAACTTAAATCCACCCACAATGCAAAGAGTTCACGTAAAAAAAAGGTCCAACACAAAAAAAGAATATTCACCTCAAAAGTCAAGTCAGTCCTATTGTATGGCTCTGAAACATGGAGAACAACAAAAACAACAACAACAACAAAGTTACAGACATTCATAAATGGGTTCTTGTGTAGAATAGGTTGAAATGGAATGAGGTCACCGATGCGAAACTGATGACAACAACCAGACAACCAGACAAGTGTCAGTGGAAAAAGAGATGAGAAGAAGATCATGGCGATGGATATGACTCACAGTGAGGAAACCTGTTGATATCATTATAAGGCAGTCCTTGTTCTGAAATCCCCAGGGAAAGAGAGGCAGAGATAAACCAAAATACACACGGAGAAGAGAATTGGAGAACTTTGTGACAATGATGAGGAAAACGTGGAAGGAACTTCAGCGGATGGCACGTGATGTCGTACGGAAGGTTAATTGTTTTATTTGGCCCGTCTTAGTAGAGTGGATGTCGACAGATACGCGAGAATGTATAGAAAATAGATTTTTTTCACAGGTGGTAGATTGAGGGAAAGATATGTTCTCTGGAGTGATTAGGTTATCTCTTCCAGCCTATCCGTACGACTGTACTTTGTTGCAAGACAGCTTTTACCTCCCTATCAAGAATAGATAAGTTTCTCTACACACACACACACACAGCTATGTGACAACAAGACACACAAACGTGAAAAAAACAACGGATAAATGGGTATGGGTCTGACCAACAAACAAAGGTAAGTTTCTTTGTAGTTTATTATCATTTAAACTCGACATCAAAATATCTAAAGGAAAAGATCAAAGAGTCATTTACATGCATATGAAATAAAGCAGAAAGCTTGTGTTTGTTGAAGGCCTATGCTCCTTGGGGAGCTAAAGGGTATTGATTGATTGAGAAAAGAAGTATGTGGACAATATGAACAAAATTGTCAACACAGTATAACGCCATCAATGAAGTCTGTTGACAATATGAACAATAATCAACAGAATGTAGCACAACCAGCGAAGAAAGCCGTAGACAGTATCAATAAAAGAATCAACACAATATGTCAGCCAGTGATGGGGGTATTCAGTGTGAGCCCACAAGAAACTAAAATGTAAATAAGGGTTTGTAATACAGGTTGGCAACCGTTAATTTTGACAGATTTACATTCCAGGACACTGCAGTAGAGACATAAATAAAGCAACTTGGCATTGGGGAACGGTATGACATTAAAGTCTGTCTCTGTGTGTTTGTGTGCGTATATATATATATATATATATATATATATATATATATAATATATATATATATATATATATATATATATATATACAGAGGTGTAGAAGTGAAACGACTTCCCGTTTGTAATGGAAGCGAAGTATTGAAGAAGCTTAACTGACGGATAGGAGAAAGAGGAAGAGAGAAAGGAGAGAGGGAAGGAAGGAAAGAAAAAGAGGAGAGAGGAAAGGAGAGAAAACAGCGGAGAGAAGAAACGAAAGAGATAGAAAGAGAGAGGATGAGAGAGTAGAGAGGAGGAAGAGAGAGAAACGAACAGAAATTATGTCTGTTTATAAATGACGCTCTAAAAAAAATGCAATAATGAATGATAATTTATGTGGTAAACAATGTCCGAAATCAGCTGCTATATTACACTGAACACCATATCCAATTTTTTAGCCGTCTCATAAATCAGTTCTGTCAGCTCTGGGAACCTGCGGAATGAGATTGATAAAACTAAAAATAGCATTATCAATTATAGTCCGGAAGATTCGGCCATATATTTATCGGTTGTTTTTGACGCATTGGCAGAGGTTCAATTTTTTTTCTCTCATAAGAGTCCCCCGGGAATCATGCGGGACGCTGAACCAATTATGTGTACATAATTGTGTGGGACACCTACTCTTTAATAACAGATTATAGTTTAGTATATAGATAATAACAGGTTACTGGTACATATTGATTGAATTTAAAATGCCTTATAGGTGGGTATTTAAGAGCGCAGTATTCACAGGAAGTTTTTTCCCCGTTCTCAGTAAAATCTCACGAGCTAGAAGACAAAAATTGACTTTAATTGTGAACTTTATTAAATAGGAACACTAAGTCTATCGTTTCTTTATTTTTTTTTTTTAAATTTATTGATTATTTGTTATTTTATTTTATTTATTGTTTTTTCTTTTCACTCTGTTTTCCAATGCCTATTTTCATTATTTTTTTTATTTTTTGCTTTTAATGTGCTATCCACTTCTACTTTCCTTTCCGGTTTTGTGACAGTGTTGCGTACTTTTTGTGTACTTTAACTGTAGCAAAAGTGGACATAGTCTGGCTGCAGTTAAGTTGGTACGCACCAGCGTATGTATTAAGAAGATAATTGTATATTTAATTTTTCGCGCACAATAGCGCACAATTTTTGGGAATTTAAAAATTAGCGCGCTTGTTGCCAAACAAGCCAGATGACGTAGGCGCTTGAACAAGCAAGCTGGCTTGGATATCAGACCTGTGGTCTGTAGATTTTGAAAAACCCTTGTGATGGGTAAACATAATTCTTCCTCGACCCGGCCTTCTGGATAGAAGTCATTGTCGGTTGTCGACTACGTAAGTGTTTTCGTCGTGGACGTAAACCGAAGCTTTGATTATAAATTTTTTAACAATTTTCTTAAAGTCACCGTAGCATCTAGTCGAGACAGTCAACCAGACTGTACCGAAATGGATTACGATTGAAGTCTAATCATGGATAGCCAGCCTAGATATATATTTTAAAGAGATTGTAGTTACCGAGACATAACTACCGAGATCATTTTATTGCACAGCCGTCCTTCGAGTAACGGCAGATTGGAAAGGTCAATCAGAGGACTTTACCTAAATATATTTCAATGTACAAGGACAACTGTCATTAAGATAAATGTTCAGATGTTCCATTATATGATTTTGTTGAGGCCAAATATATAGGACATGGATTATAATATATACCTTAGATGCGATGAAGCATAATGAGCATCTCCGTCCTTGAGAAGAAGGTCACCCGTCATTGGATTCACCTTATGATTTATCTCCCTCATGATTTTTTATTTACATTATGCATGCAAAATTTCCGACTATAAGTTGATGAAAGGACTTTGTCTGGAACTGTTTAATTGGATTATTGAAATGAAAATACTGTACCCGCATCATGTGATTATGAATTGTCAAAACCATGTCGAATGTCTTGTCCCGTCCAAAGTCGTCGTTGAATAAACATTGTAGTAATTTTTGAATCCTGGAGTTGCCGTATCCTTCAGTTGACACAAGCCTTTGATTTGACGTACCACTGTTCTTATTACGTTTTCGACCCGATCACCCTGTTCAAAATTATGTTCGTGTAACCAGTTTAGCACGATCGAGATAGACGTCATGACATACACCTTCAAGACACAACTACAAACACAGAAAGGACAGCTACAGACAGCCATCTTTGCTCCAACATGTGACAACACTTAAGGGAGTATTTTTCTCTTATTTCTATAGTTTCATGTTCTCCACTTAATTCTCACTTTCTTTCCATCCTGTCTCTTGTTTGTCTGTCCCTGACGAAGGCCTTGTGGCAGCAACATAGGTTTTTCTTGTCCTTTCTCTTTAAAAGACGTATTACTATTTGTGTGATCTGTAAAAAAATTTTTCATTCTATTATTTCTTTGAAGTGAAGTTAGGGGGTCTCAGTGGCTAAGGGTCCGCCCCTAACTTTAAAGGTAGCGGCTCGGTTCCCAGTAGAGAGAATATAATTGATGGCAATTTTTTTTAGAACCAGTGTGTCCTAATGATGTCATACCCCCTGATCTCCCTGGGTAGTGAGATCGGATGCCTAGCCTTCTCGGATAAGGGCGAAAAAATAGGAGGACCCGTGTGCAAGTTGTACACGTTAAAAATCCCTTGGTAGTTGGAAATCGTAAAGAGGAGACCATACGGCGGCTACCCGGGCAAAATTTACAAAATTATGAAAAAATATACCCTCCACAAAAATATTGATAGAATGTGTGATTCCTGTATACACACATTAGGATCCTCGCCCGTGCTACAGAGTTCGTGCACTGTGCTGAGATCCCCCCTTGTGTGATCTAAAGGAGAAGATCGGAGCACTGATGGAGTTGTCCGTGTGCAATGAAGATAGTCCTTAAAACCAAAACTGATGGGAGCCGCGCTAGCGTAGTGGTTACAACACCGCTCTGGCGACCGGGTGATACAGGATCAAACCCGGGCGACGGCATTTGAGGATTTTTCGTCGACCGGGATTTGGACTGGATTAACTCGAGACCTGGCGTAGACATTTGAAGGAGTGTCGTCGACCAGGGACTGGCGGCTCCTGAGCCGACCCAGCTGCAATGGGTACCTCCGAAATCGGCGAGTATATGCCTGAATGGCGAGGGACACCTGTCTCTGTACAAGAAATAAAGGGATACTCACGTAAAATCAATGTCAGGTTAGACATAAAATAATAACCTGAGATTTCGCCTCGAGTATTAGCGGGCGAACGCAAAAAAAAAAAAAAAAAAAAAAAAAAAAAAAAAAAAAAAAAAAAAAAACCGGATGTAACAATCGGTAAAATATTATTTAGATTCAATTCTCACCGGCACTGATGATGATGGATGTGCAGGTAGCTGACCGGGCTGGCAGAGATAACAGTTATAAACGGGTCGCATTTATCTCAAATCCTCAAAAACGTAAAAACAGACATGATTTTATCAGCCATGATTTAATCAAAGTACATCTTTAAAGAGCTCAGTGTTCCTAAAGTAGATATTACAGCTCCTGGGCTGTCTGCTGTTTCATCAGCCTTCAGCTCCCCAAGGAGTATAGCCGTTGATTGGTTTAGTTTGGTTTGGTTTGGTTTGGTTTGGTTTGGTTTGGTTTGGTTTAGTTTGGTTTGGTTTAGTTTGGTTTGATTTAGTTAGGTTTGGTTTGGTTTAGTTTGGTTTGGTTTAGTTTAGTTTGGTTTAGTTTAGTTTGGTTTGGTTTGGTTTGATATAGTTTAGTTTGGTTTGGTTTGGTTTAGTTTGGTTTGGTTTAGTTTGGTTTGGTTTAGTTTAGTTTGGTTTAGTTTGGTTTGGTTTGGTTTAGTTTGGTTTGGTTTAGTTTGGTTTGATATAGTTTAGTTTGGTTTGGTTTGGTTTGGTTTAGTTTGGTTTGGTTTAGTTTGGTTTAGTTTAGTTTGGTTTGGTTTAGTTTAGTTTGGTTTGGTTTAGTTTAGTTTGGTTTAGTTTGGTTTGGTTTGGGTTGGTTTGGTTTGGTTTGGTTTTAACGACTGTCTTCATTGAACACGAACAACTCCATCAGTGCTCCGATCTCCTCCCTTAGATCACACGAGGAGGATAGGCGTTGAACAAACTTATACCAAGACTTCATGTTCTTGTGATGATACACATCTTTTGTGACTCAGTACACGTGGACAGCAACAAAAACAACAAACAAAAAAGTAACATATTTTGATAAAGGGGTGCTCGCGTTGAATAGAAGAATTGAAATGGAACGGCAATGTCATCAGCGTGAAACTGATGACCAGAACCAGACAAGCGTCAAAGGAACGAGAGATGAGATGAATTCACTAGCGATATATAGGACACATATTGAGATAACCTGATGATAGCATTACAAGTCAGTCATAGTTCTGGAATTCCCACGGAATGAGAAGCAGAGGTAACCCAAATAACACATGGAGAAGAGAACTGAAGATATAAATGAAAATGACGAGGAAGGCGTGGAAATAAACATGAGCTGATGGCACGCGACAGAACATCGAAAGCGTTTGTTGAAGGCCTATGCTCCTTGGGTAGCTAAAGGGTATTGATTGATTGATGGAACGACTTTAACAGATGTCACGCGCCATGAGGACTTGGCGTGCGTTGATTGAAGGCGGTGTTTTCTTAAGGGAGCCGAAGGGGAAAGGAGAAGAATTTTGAACCAGAAACTCAAATGTTGATGGGCGAGTTTTTTGTTTAAAAAAAATAATAAAGAATAAATAAATAAATAAAACAGCCAAGACAAACTGAAATAGATATGCCTGCCAGATTGAGCCAGCACGTGAACATGTCTCAGTTCGGTAAACATGTTGATAAAGCCGTGCCAACCAGATTTTTGCTTTTAGGAAGCCAGAAACAATAATAGCCCCTTCAGTCATAACTGACTATGGGAATGCGCCCCTGAGGTGACAGCCCTCGGCTGCTTATTTTCCTGGCTTATTTTCGACGTTTTCTCCTCACCTCTGCTTCTTGTGTGAGCCTCTCTTCGCCCAATCTGAGGTGGCGCCGTAAATAGCATCGCCACTTAGTGCGATCGGCAGCTTCATCCTCTCATGTTGCTGGATCCATGTCCAGTGCCCTCATATCTCTCTTGCACACATCTTTGAACCTCAGCTGTGGTCGCCCAACTGTTCTCTTGCCATCTGCTAATTGTCCGTAGAAGATATCTTTTGGGATGCGACCATCTTCCATGCGGCGAACATGGCCAAGCCAGCGAAGTCTGCGCTGTCTAAGCAGCGTATACATACTTTGAAGGCCAGCACGTGACAACACCTCGACATTTGTCACTTTATCTTTCCACGAGATGCCGAGGATGCGGCGTAGACACCGCAAATGGAAGGTATTGAGCCTTCTTTCTTGCTTAGCATAGGTCGTCCAGGTCTCGCTGCCATATAGGAGTGTGCTGGTGACGCAAGCATTATATACCGCAGCTTTGGTCTTCATTGTGAGTTTAGAGTTTCCCCAAACACGCGATGTGAGGCGAGCAAAGGTAGCTGCAGCTTTGCCAATGCGGCTGTCGATTTCTGTATCCAGTGAGAGTTTGTCATTGATGGTAGACCCTAGGTATGTGAAGTGGTGCACCACTGCCAATTCATAGTTATCGATAGTGATAACTGGTGCAGCATCCACATCCTGACTCAGCACATTCGTTTTCTTTAGACTTATTGTGAGGCCAAAGTCCTTGCATGCTTTAGAGAAGCGATTCATCAAGCTCTGAAGCTCCTGTTGACTTTGAGTGACGACTGCAGCATCATCAGCGAACAACAAGTCTCTTATAGTGACCCTTCTGATTTTTGTTTTTGCCCTCAGCCTTGAAAGATTAAACAGACGGCCATCTGACCTAGTGTGAAGGCATATTCCTTCAGTTGCATCTCTAAATGCATGTTTCAAGAGTAAGGCAAAGAAGATTCCGAAGAGGGTCGGAGCCAGAACACAGCCTTGTTTAACGCCACTTCGTATATCAAAGGGCTGTGACGTGCTTCCAGCATATTGGACTGTTCCCTTCATGCCGTCATGGAATGACTTTATCATTTCCAGCATTTTAGAAGGGCAGCCTATTTTCAGGAGGATTTTAAAGAGTCCATCCCTACTAACCAAGTCGAATGCTTTTGTGAGGTCTATAAAGGCGATATACAATGGTCTTTTCTGCTCTCTTGATTTTTCCTGAAGCTGGCGGAGAGAGAAGATCATGTCTGTTGTTGATCTGCCAGCTCGGAATCCACACTGTGACTCTGGATATATGCGCTCAGCTAACTTGTGTAGTCGCATTAAGATGACTTTGGCAAAAACCTTACCAACAATACTAAGAAGAGATATGCCTCTATAGTTATTGCAATCACTTCTGTCTCCTTTATTTTTATACAGTGTTACAATCTTGGCATCTCGCATGTCTTGAGGAATAGTTGTCTCTTCCCAGCACTGGCACAGCATCCTATGCAGGGGGATGTAATAGCGTGCTCTTACAGCATTTGATTAAATCAGGAGGAATCCCATCACTGCCTGGTGCTTTGCCAGAGGCCAAGCTATCAATGGCCTTGCTGAGTTCCTCTAATGTTGGTTCGGCATCCAGCTCCTCCATAGTTGGCAGACTGTTGACACCATCAAGGGCTGCAGGCGTAACAGTATTGTCTCTAGCGTAAAGCTCAGAGTAGTGCTCGACCCAACTCTCCATCTGCTTACCCTTATCGGTTAGCTTCTCTCCGCTGATGGTTTTTTAGCGGTGCCGTCTTACTTTTATGGGGGCCAAGTGCTTTCTTTATACCGTCATACATTTGTCTAATGTTGCCTGTTTGCGCTGCGATCTGGATGCTCTCACTGAGCTGGAGCCAGTAGTCATTTGCACAGCGTCGAGCAGTTTGTTGAACTTTGCTTCTCGTAGCCCTCAGGATCTGTAGGGTTCTGGCACTCGGTGAACGTTTGTATTCATTCATAGCACTGCGCTTAGCTTCAATGACAGGTGCCATCACATCTGATGAAGCATCAAACCAGTCATTTGACTTTGCTGTTTTCTTACCAAAGGTGGCAAGTGCAGTACTTTGAATGGTGTTCCGTAGATGCTCCCAGTTCTCTGTAATAGTATCACCATGCTGAGGGTTACTGAGCACTTTCTCGAAGGTCGCAGTGAATTGAGCGATCATGAAAGGGTCTGACATCTTGCTGGTATCAATGCGTGGTTTCCCTTCATGTCTGACACGATAGAGTTTTCTTGGTTGTGCTCTGATTTTGCAGCAAACCAAGGAGTGATCTGTATCACAGTCTGCACTATGGTACGAGCGCGTGGAGAGCACAGACCTGAGGAGTGGCCTTCTGACGAGAATCAGGTCAAGTTGGTGCCAGTGCTTGGATCGTGGGTGTCTCTATGACACCTTATGCTGGGGTTTTGTCTGAAAGTAGGTGTTGGTCACGCAGAGGTCATGGTGGACGCACAACTCTAAGAGCCGTTGTCCATTTTCATTCATCTTGCCAATACCAAACCTGCCCAGACATGAAGGCCATGAAACATTATCGGCACCCACTCTAGCATTAAAGTCACCAAGGAGAACAAGCTGTTCTTGCCTAGGTATGCTTTTGATAATTGCTGTTAGATTCTCGTAGAACTCATCTTTAGCTTCTGAGGCAGAGTACAGAGTAGGAGCATACACACCGACAAGGGTGATGGGACCTGTGCTAGTTTGCAGGCGGAGCGTTAACAGGCGTTCTGATCCATTCTCGCCTGGTTCAACTATTTTAGTTAGCGATTTTTTGACCGCAAAACCTACTCCGTGTTCTCTAGCTTTATTAAGATCTTTCCCTTGCCAATAAAATGTGTAGTCCTTCTCGCTCACCGTTCCAGAGCCCGCCAGGCGCGTTTCCTGAAGTGCAGCTATATCCACCTGAAGTCGTTTAAGCTCATCATTAATTATGGCTGTCTTCCTTACATCGTTTACATCCTGTTGGTTTTCGGATAGTCCAGTCAACATAGTCCGGACGTTCCAGCATCCCAATCTGAGAGTTTGCTTATTTCTATTTTTTTCGATAATTGCTTGGTGCAAAATTTTCTGTCCACAGTTCGGGTTTGACCCTAATCCCCATGCACCCAATGGGGAAAGCAGACAGTGGCGGGACAACACCTTATTGACTGGGGGCTGCCCAGCTTGAAGCGGGCGGTAGCTGTCCAGTGAGATCCTAGAATCTCTCCCACTGTCGGAAGTAGCCCCTGGCGCCATGCCCTACGCCAATTGGGCAAAATGCTTATAACCGGTAACTGCTACTTCCCGTGTTTTGCCGACACCTATAGGGTGAAGCTGGAGTGTCCTCTCCAGGGCGCAAGCTTGGGCACAGTTATATGGAGATCAAGCTGTTGCCCATGCAGCATGTTCCCCCTCTCCACACAGCCGGTAGATCCAAAGGAACGGCAGTAGCCGATACAGTTTGGTACCAGCCATGTCGCAGGAGTTGCCAGAATAATGTCGAATCGACATTAGACTGCCTTAGGGACTCCGACTCCGGAGCCAGAAACACTAGAATTTTATGGGCAAAACGGATCTGTAAATGAAAAAACTAATTCTTCTTCTTCGTTCGTCCTGAAAAGGGCGTTGGTTGCGTTGTGTCCGTTTACAGAGAAGCTGCGATATTTGCGCCTTTTGGCCGACACATCCGACTTCAGCACGGCATTTTTGGCTCTGATGATCTAGTTTTCATTATAATATACTTATTCTTAATATTATATTCTTATAACTTCTATTCTTAATTTTATGATCAGGTACTGTTAATGTATGCTGTTATACTTCCTTGTAATGTTGCACTGCCCTTAAATTAATACTTTCAGTACGCTGGAGAATGTTTGAGTAACAGTAATAAAAGATGAGCAAGAGGAAGGAAGAATGCAAGAGGGGACTGTGTCCGATTTTCAACCCTTGGCAAATTAATTGCTTTCATATATGTCTATCTAACTATCGACCTTGTCTGATTCTGGTCTTGAGTTTGGGACGCAAAGACAGCGAGGAAAGTAACTGTTTACCCCACCTCATCTTGATGAACCTAAAAAAAAAAAAAAAAAAAGTCCCTGAGTCATTCAGTTGAACACCGTATGAACATTTTACAAGTTCTTATAACATACCTCTGAATATGTCTCAAATAACTAATTTACAGAACGAAGAATTCTATTCTTATGTCTTGTTGTTATTGTTTTTTTATTATTATTTTTTTTTTCAAATTCATTATTATTATTATTAATTTTTTTTGGTTTTTTATTATTTTTATTTTATTTTAAAAACACTCTAATTATGATGATTATTTTTTTTTTTTTCATAACCCTCCACTCCCAAAGGAGCATAGGCCTTCAACAAACACATGCCAAGTCCTCCTGTCACGTGCCATCATCTCAAGTTCTTTCCATGTTCTCCTCATCATTTTCACCTCTGTTTCCAACTCTCTTCTCCCTGTACTTCTTGGTCTTCCTCTGCCTCTCTTGCCCTGGGGGTTCCAGAACAAGGACTGCCTTGTAATGCTATCAACAGGTTTCCTCAGTGTGTGTCCTATCCATCGCCATCGTCTTCTTCTCATCTCTTGTTCCACTGGCACTTGTCCAGTTCTTGTCATCAGTTCCACATTGGTAACCTTGTCATACCATTTTAATCCCTCTATTCTACGCAAGCACCCATTTATGAAAGTCTGTAGCTTTTTGGTTGTTGTCTTTGTTGTTCTCCATGTCTCCGAGCCATACAATAGGACTGACTTCACATTTGAGTTGAAGATTCTTATTTTCGTGTTGGATCCTATTTCTCTTGATCTCCATATATTTCCCAATGCAATGAAAGCTCCTCTTGCCTTTTGTATTCCCACCTTGATATCGCTGTCCGTCCCTCCAACTTTGTCTACACCACTGCCAAGATATGTGTACGACTCCACATCTTGCACTGGCGTTTCCTCAAGTTCAACCCTGCTCTCATTACCTGCATTTATTCGCATTACTTTTGTCCTCTCCCTGTGCATCCTCAGACCCAACCGCTGTGACCTCCCATCGAGCGTTCCCAACTTGTCCTGCATCCGATTACGGTTATGGGACAGGAGAGCCAAATCATCAGCAAAATCCAGATCATCCAACTGCTTAGTCAGAGTCCACTGGACTCCACCCCCGTTGTGTGCCGTCGATGATCTCATAACCCAATCTATTGCCAGCAAGAAAAGAAATGGAGACAAGAGGCATCCCCGTCGCACTCCTGCCCCCATCCCAAATGGTTCTGCAAGCTGTCCTTCATGAAGAACCCCGCACGCCATGTCTTCATAGGCCTTCTTTATTAAATCAATGATCCTCAGGGGAACTCCACAATGCCTCATCAATTTCCAAAGTGACCCTCCGTCCACACTGTCAAATGCCTTTTCGCAGTCCACAAATCCGATGTACAGTGGTGAACTCCATTCCAGACCCCGTTCAACCACTATTCTCAAAGTGGCCATCTGGTCTGCACATGATCTGTCCTGTCGAAAACCTGCCCGCCCATCTCTCAATCTCCTGTCCATGGACTCCCCTAATCTCTCAAGGACAATCCTGTTCAACACCCCTCCTGGCACCGATAGCAACACCATTCCTCTACAATTTGTGCACTCCTGCAGATCTCCCCTCCCAGGCAACCCAACCAGACATCCCTCCTTCCACTCCGCCGGCATCTCTTCCCTCTCCCAGACCCTACCAAGTAATTTATATAACATCTCTGTAGCCGCGTCGACATCTGCTCTAATGGCCTCTGCTGGAATGCCATCAGGTCCAGACGCCCTTCCATCTCTTAGAAGCTTTATGGCTTTCTTTATTTCTTCCTTCGTTGGTCTTTCACCGTCAACCTGTAGCTCTTCCCCCGCTGGCTGGATGTCCGGCGGGTTTTGTGGAGCTGGTCTATTGAGAAGGTCCCCAAAACATTCTGTCCACCTCTTCATCCGCTCTTGTATACCGCCGAGCAGCTTCCCATTCTTATCTTTTATGAGGCAACTTGTTTGCTTGTATTTCCCTGTTAGCTTCTTTGTGCTGCTATACAGTTCTCTCATATTTCCTTTGGCTGCAGCATCTTCTGCCCCCCCCCGCCAACCCCTCAATATACTTCCTCTTGCCTCCTTTGATACCTCCCTCTACTTCTCCGTCTGCCTCCGTGCACACCTCCCGAGCCTTGGCCCCGGAACCTCTGGCCTTGCCTGTGTCTAACTCTGCTTTCCCGTTTTTTCTATCTTTTATCCCATTGATGGTTTCTATTGTTATCCATGCCCTTTGTTGTCCCTCCCCCTTCCCCAGTACCCCCTCACATGTCTCCTTCCATACCGTTTTGACCTGCCGCCAATAGTCCTCTGCACTCTCTACATCTTCCAACCGCCGGAGCACTTGGAACCTGTTGGACACTGTGACCGCAAATTTGTCTCCCGTTTCCTGATTTCTTAGCTGTCCTACATTAAACCGTTGTCTATAATTTTGCATTGTTGCATATCTCTTGAGTTTCATTTTCACTTTGGCCATCAGAAGATGGTGATCTGATGCCACATCTGCTCCTCTATATACCTTTACATCCTGCAATGATGATCTAAACTTCTTCTTTATGCATATATGATCGATCTGATTTTCTGTTCTATGGTCTGGCGATATCCATGTTGCCTTGTGCATTCTCTTATGTGGAAACATGCTTCCTCCTATAGCCAGTCGATTTGAAGCACAGAAGTTTGCGAATAGTTCTCCATTTTCATTCATTACTCCTAGCCCATGTTTTCCCATGACTTCCTCAAATCCAGTATTGACTGTACCTATCTTTGCATTCATGTCACCCATCAAAATTGCGATGTCTCTTCTTCTTACTTTATCCATAATTTCCTGTAGTTTAGTATAAAATGCCTCTTTCACAGACTCTTCTTTGTCATTTGCCGGTGCATAACATTGGATGACATTGACATGAATTTTCTTTTTAGCTGTTTTGAAAATAGCTGTTATTATTCTGGGTCCCACAGCTTCCCATTCAATGAGTGCTTTCTGTGCTTCTTTAGATAACATAAGAGCTACCCCTTCACTGTGGTGTGAACTTTCGTCTTCGTGTCCTGAGGACAGCACCAATTCACCTGTGATGAGTTTCTTCCTGTCTACCCCCTTCCACTTTGTTTCACACATTCCCAGAACCTCGATTTTGTATTCCCTCATTTCTGCTGCTACTTGTGCCACTTTCCCTTGTTCGTTCAATGTCCGAACATTCCAGGTGCCAAATCTGGAAGTTCTCCTAGAAGAAAGAAGGTTAGTCAGCAACACAGACTCCTTTCGGCTTTCTCTGTGTTGCATCATACGCTTCCCCGCGAGAGGACCTTCCCCTGTCTCGGATGGCTGTGTTTTATTTTCTTTATTTGACTTGTCCATATTTGTTGAAGTTTTTTGTGGTTTAAATTTTTTTTACAGGATGGGGTAACCGGCCCCATGCCCAACCCTCCTTAGTCGCCTTCTACGACATGCTTGGCAGGGGACAGTGTTACTATTCTTTGCTCCCCTTTCGGGCCCCGGTAACACACGGGTGATGATGATTATTGCAAATGTAATATTACTTTTATAATGATAAATGCCTTAATAATGCTTAAAGTAAATGTGAGGATGAAAGGATATTAGTACAGTATACTTGATGAGAGAGAGAGGAAGGGCAGAATGTCAGACGGGCCTGCGTGCCCAATCAATTCTTAACCCTTTGAAAATAAAGTTCGTTCGTTCGTTCGTTCCCTCTTCGATCCCTACTCACTCAGCCAGACTGCAGTGATGCAGCCTGTTTCCAGGACCACCACTTGGAGGTGGAGTAGGGTCTTGGTCAGCTCTGGTTCGATGACCCTGACGCAAGCGGTCTAGCTATGGATCGCTAACTGCATTTCTCACTGTTGACGCGTCTTAGGTCCTAAACTAATTCTAAAGGTTTTTAATATTTTCTTCGAAGGACATATAATTTAACGACTGAATTTTGTGTTGGATATTTAGTTTGGTGTAGATGTTTATTCTTCCATTTTATGCTGGTAAGTGTCATGATTAGTTGTAGTTTTCCTTATTGTACGATGCGTTCCTTTGACTAAAAGTCAGATCACGTGTCTTTGAGACTGAGTCTAAATCTAATTACCTTCTCCGTACTTTTGGCATTAATTTTTTAAAACCGAAATTTCTCGCGTCATGCTCACAATGTATGGGGATTCAAAATCGACCATTTTGACTGTCCCGGGGAACACCGGGACAAATGTTAGTTCTAGCCCTGGGACGTGCCGATAACTGATGATTACTTGGCTTTGATAACCTCTATTTATCTCCCCTTGTTGTTCGCTCCAAACGTAATTTAATTAATACAACGGAAGTCCGTACTGGTTTACTAAGTTGGTATCGCAAAAGATGTGCATAATCACAAGATACGGTAATCGTTCTTTTACTGTAGTTACATAAAAAAATTTTGTCATCGCCCAGCGTAAAAACTCAAAAGTCACACCTTTATAGAGTAATGTTCAGTCTTACTGTGTTCTGTTATGGTAGAGAAGTAAGTTTCTGCAGACTTTTGTTGTGTGTCATGTTCTAAATTCTCGGTATAGCAGGTCCAGACAATGCTGAGTTAGACTTCCTGGTATTACCTACATTGTAGATTTAGAATTTTCCTGTGGCTTTTCTGCCATTCCAAAACATGTTGAGTTGAAGTCATGAGCTCCAGTTTCTCCAGCTTAGCTTGCATTTAAAGGATCATCACAACTGGTCCCAGGCTATGAAGATAAAGCATGAGACATACTGTGCATTCCCCGCCATCCAAGAGGTTCTCCAAATATGCAGAGCTAAAATCTGTTCTGTGCTCTCCCAAGGAATCGTCACGTCCTACAGAGTCACTTCTCAGCTCCCCTGCCTATCATAGGTCCCATAGTAAGATCCTCCTACATGCAGCCAACCAGGTAAAAGCCAGAGTTACGTCTAGGCCTCAAGTGACTTCTCCAAGCTTAGTGTGCAATGCTGGGTTCTCACCAAGTTTCACCACAGGGGGCAGGCATCCCTGGACGTGTGTAGATGATTTCAAGAGTCAACAGAGTGTAATTAGCCTCAAAGACAGAGGTTCACTTTCACATCTGTATACTATAGCACTGTGCTTAGCTGGTGGTCATGACTCCAGTTGTCCTGTTCTTGATTCTTACTGTGGCAGAGTTTAGACAATGCTAAAATTTTACTTGGCCGCGTGTGTAAATTATGCAACGAAGACGTCTTTTGACATGTGAAACTTGGCAAGGACCTTATTCCCCCCCCCCCCCCCCCCCCCACCCATCTGTTTTGTTACTTCTTAAGCAGGATTGGATTATCCATTAAGCCGAGTAGGCTGAAGCCTATGGGCCCGGAGCTCTTGGGGAGGGAAAAAAAGGGGGGGGGGGGGAGCTCGTGCATAAGGTAAAAAAAAAAATTTTATGCATAGATTTTTCAAAAAATGTGTTTATTGTGTTTAACTTACTAATAATAAAAATAATACTAATAAAACTAATAATAAAAATAATACTAATAAACATTAATAAAAATAATTACCAATAAAACAGATAAACAATACTAACAAACGAACATACTAGTCTATTAATAATACTAGTACCGTATGTACCTTCACCATGCTAAGGGGTTTGAAAAAAATATTACCATTATTGCCGATTAGGTGAAGAGAGGCCCGAACACAAGAAAAGCCTAAATGCTCTTCTTGGCTTAATCCGGCCCTGTTCTTAATTAAGAGGCATAAAAACACCTCTGTAGTAGCTCCCATGTAGGAATCCTGCTTCAAGATATTTACGTTCTCTTGTAATAGTGGTTTCAGTAGCAATTTGATTAACATGGTGGAGTTGCTAATTCTATGCACAACCTTAACTTAATCGCCGCTTACGATATGCCTGGGGGGACCTTTCTGTTTCATACCCCCTCCCCCACCAGAAAGGTCCCTGGACCTTGGCGCAAAATTGCGCAGAACACCTATACACGAAAAACAAGATGGTGGCAGAACCAATATTGAATCGGGGCTAGTAAACTTTGATTGAATGCTGGATGCTGAATTAAGCGGCAACCAAATTAGAATTGGAATCATTCAACGCAATGTCTCATGGGTGTATTTTCCTGACGTAGTTTCTAATCTCATGTGGGACTAAAATCAGCGACGTGTTACATTTGTTAATTTAAGTTGCCCCGTTAATACATCTACCCTTGTTCCGGAATCTCCAGGGTAAGGAACATAGAGGGCGAACTAAAAACGGATGGAGGAGGGAGGATGGAGGAGGGAATTCGAGACGGACAAAGGTAAAGGTAGTTCCAAAGCAGATACAGCCGTAGGGGAGTGAAGTGTTAGAGACTTCACCATACTACGTCCAGCATCGAGAGGTGAGGGTGACCATGTCGTCAAGCTCCAGTCTACCCAGCTGTAAATAGGTACCTGACTTTTCTCTTGAGTAACGGCAAGAAAAGGCAGCGAGGAAGGGAACTGGTCAACCCCAACTCTCGATGCTGATCTTAGTATAGTGAAGTCTCTAACACTTCACTCCTCTACGGAAGTATCTGCTATGAGACTACCTTTTACAGATGCATTTGGACCTATCTTGTGGGAATCGTCTCTGATGGTTCCACGCTTTTGCCCAGTCTGTTTGTCTCGCTCTGCGGTTCTATTCAGTGTTCCTCTGCCATTTGCATGTCTCTTTTCCCCGTAGGCAGAGGTTATTGGTAGTGGACCCGCGTCTTTCGATAATCGGAGCCACTACTGCTATAGTTATAAACGAAATTAGCCCGTGCCGCTGCACTTCGTTTCTGCGGATGCGTTATTTACGCCACTGCATATAAGTTTACTCCTACTATTAGTACATTCACGCCACACCAACGACTGCTGTATCTAGTGCAGTTTATAATTCTACTGTTACGTCCCTACAACTTAACAACAACCATCTCCTATCGTAACCTAAGTTGCTACCTGTGGCGTATTTAAAAAGGGGAAGGGGGTGAAATTCATTCAGGCCTCCCTATCCCAAATTTTCCAAATAAAGCAAGGTCGCTCAAAAGTGTGTTTGATTTTTTTAAAGCCCATATAAACGATAACTTATATACTTGCTTCGAGGTGTGTTCATCAGCTTTTAAACAATATATTATTAAGAACTTTAAAAAAATGGTTTATAGGGAAGAAGGAGTTTCCAAGATTGAGCTACCGAATAAGTGCTTCCCACCTTTGCAACCCTCCCGGATAAAAGTTCGCATAGACGCCACTGGATGCTGTTATTAAACCACAATTACCATTAACGCCGATACAAACATAAGTACCATTCTAAAAGAATTGTATCGGTTACAAACACTACTAATGTTGTTCGTCCATCACGGGTGATGAAGACCACTCTGTTCATCCAATTATTTAGAAATATGTTAGGTTAGTCTATGGGTACGAAGGTGACTGATGAGCCCGATGCGGGCCTGGAAAGATCTCGGACAGTGTGGGCAGGGAATGTTTGCTTCATGTGAAGGTTTTATTTCACGGTCTTTTCTAGCTTGTCTCCGCTGTTCCGCTGCTGCTCTTCTGGATGATTCGCATGCCGCTGCACCTTTACGAAGAGATGTGCGCCAAGCAGTTCGGTCTTGCGCAGCAGCTTCCCATGTGTCTGGGTTTATGTCAAAGTTTTTCAATGACGTCTTTAACGTGTCTTTGAAGCGCTTCTTTTGGCCACCATGGGAGCGTTTACCCTTCTGTATCTCACCATAAAAGAGTATCTTTGGCAGTCGATGGTCTGGCATGCGGACTACATGACCTGCCCACTACTAAACACTACTACACCAATACCTCGACTTTCGTCGCTTCGACTTTCGTCGCTTCGCTCTTTCGTCGGTTTTCAATTCTAACCACGTTTCCAAATTTCGTCGCTCGCTTCGCTCTTTCGTCGCATTTGGTCTCAACTGCGCGTCATCTTGATTCTTTCGTCGTTCAGTCTTTGAACAGAAATCGTTCGGTGTGCACTGTGTTTTTAAGTTGTCCGCATTGAATCTCTTATATTTGTCATTAAACATATTAATACTACTTTTTTGTGATTAAAATAACAAAACTATTCATACTATATTATTTTTGTGATTATACTGTAAACAGTTCATAGTTATTTTAGTAATAACAGTCTAATGACAGTGTTCATATCGTGATTACACGACACGTGTACAGTTTTCATACTGTACTTTTTTGTGTGATTTTGTATAAGGATACAGTACTACTTATTTTTCTGCTTTAATATATTCATAATGGGTCCTAAGTGTAGTGACAAAGTTAAAAGAACCCATAAGGTTCTCAATTTGCAAGAAAAGCTTAAGCTAATCAAGTTTAATGAACAAGGCATCTTAAATGCTGAAATAGGCCGCAGGCTAGGTGTACCAAGCACTACAGTTAGCACAATTGTAAAGAACAGAGCTAGTGTTAGAAGAAATTAAAAACGCTACGCCAGTGCATACCAAACTTATTAGAAAGCGCCACAATTTAATTGGTGAGATGGAGAAAGTGTTAAATGTGTGGATTGAAGACCAAGTCAGCCACAACATTCCTCTAAGCCAAGATCTTATCCAGGCTAAAGCACAAACTTTATTTAATGCAATGAAGGCTGAACAAGGAGAGACATCAGCTGAAGAGACATTTGGAGCTAGCAGGGGCTGGTTTGAGAAATTTAAGAAAAGGTCAAATTTGCATAATATAGCAGTGAAGGGAGAATCAGCTAGCGCAGATACCGCAGCTGCAGGAGCTTTTCAAGTGAAGCTTGAAACAATTATAGAAGAAGTTGGCTACACAAAGCAGCAGATCTTCAACGTAGAATAAATTTCGACAGAAGTTCAAAAGTAAATAGTGGGCTAGAACACCAAATAGCTGTTACAGAGAACTTCTTAGGGAAAGAAAGAAGACATCAATGAGGTAAACGTCTTTGCTCTCCTTTTTCAAGACGCAACCGCCACAACCAACTTCAGTCACCCCTCCCTCTAACCCTTCAGATTCCGAGCCATCAACATCAGCCCCAGCCCCAGTTAGATCTCCTTCAAAGTGCCCTTCTCCTAATAGAATTAGATTGAAATCCTCCAGTTCTGAAGATGAGCCACCTCAATTTTCTCCATCTGGTTTTCTAATTCTAGAATCCCCCTAAATTACCAACATTCAAAACTGTACATACTGTATGTATTCATCGTCTACTTGCTCAAGAATGATTTTAAGGTAAAATGCTATTTACGTATTTTTTTTTTTTATTACTGTATTTTCTTTACTCTTATGTTTATTTCTGTTTATCTAGGTGTTGCACGCATTCGCAAGTGTTATATAGTTAGTTATTTTCTTTTTTTGGCGGCCCTAATGCATTTGTAAGCTAAATAAAGGCTATGCTTCGACTTTCGTCGATTTTCGACTTTCGTCATAGCTCTGGTCCCTAACCTGTCGAAAGAGCGAGGTATTGGTGTAATACTAGCAGCCTAGCCTTCGCTCCACGTGTGTTCATCGTAAAATTGTTGGCATGTTAAGAACAAAAAAGTGCCCGCTTTTACTGAATGAAATCAAATTTCTGGGATAAAAATACACCTTGGTGACCTTTGACACCAGGCATTCTATATTTCCATGGTCTGTTTGATCTTTAAAAAGATACACTTGAATAATAATTGCACATTATATCATGATATTCACGCCTGGTTACTTTTAGTGTTAAGAAAAGCGGTAACAACTGAATTTAAAATGTGTAACAGGAATCTTCAAGAGAAGCTTTTCAACTTCGTGCCTTACGAGACATGTCAAAAGTCTAACGAATACCGGCAGACGTGACATATTTGAAAAGACGTGAGAATGGCCTCCCTTAGCTGCAGTGTTCCATAACATTGATCACGGTTTGCACAGACACTCTATGTCACATGCAAAATCTGTCTCCATTTATTATTATTTTTGTATAGTTATTACACGTGTTTCTATTGTTACTGGTAGCATCAAGTTATCTAATACATTGGTTCTCAATCGTTATAATCTTTAACCAATATAGCACTTATACAAATATCGCTTGTCATTACTAGCTATTTGTTTCGCCACATGATATTACACTAATCACTTATATAATTACACTTAATGAATTAGAAGTGAATTGTATTCCGTCAATTATCAGTCGCCTAGTGTATTTATTAGTCAACTAAACCATCTCTTTCTGGGTGATAGCGGGTGATTAAATCTACATTACAACTGAAACATCTGGAATAAAAAATAGCTATGCGTTATTTAATTCGCTAGTCTTAACACCTAGAAAATCCCAGGGAATTATAATGGTAAACTTAACACATCAAATCACGTAAATGCTAATTTTTATTACCACAATCAGAAATTAAACAATCTCCACGAAATGCTAATAACACACTTTCACAATGGCTCTAGAATAACGAGCTAGATTATCCCAAAAAAATCTGAGCGACAACGGATAATGATTATAGGAAGACGCGGTTTATATAGGATCATCGTATTTTGATCTCAGAAGGCTGTTACTTTTCGCACTTCTCGTGCATAGCAGAAATTCAGGAACTAATTTCCCCGATCAAGGGTTCCCCGTTCACTTCTGTCGGCCGCTGCTAACGACAACAAAGATTAGTCTATGTAGCGGGCTCCGGTCTGCGAATTTTCCTGTTTCTCGAGATCAAAGAGATACCTTTTCCTGAATGTATGGACATCACAGGATTTGCTCCCCCTGTAGAGAAACTTCAAAGCTGTTACCTTCCACGTGTTTTACACGTGCTATCTGTCAGTATCATAATATTGACAAATATTGACAAATCAACTCAGGTAAACAAACGTGATTCGCTCCCCAGAATGAATGACAGTTTGCGGAGTTTGTAAACAAGCTCGCAAGCTCGTTTGGCATGGTCAAGTAGACAAAAAGAGGCGTGGATTAAAATGTGAGTCAGACAGTCAGAAATTGCGTGGTTTGGCTTTAGCAAATGGTAGGCATTAAATGGGAAAGCAAAGGCTGTCAGATTACTGTATCACTATGTACATTTTCACGTCACACACAAACACACACACACACACACACACACATATATATATATATATATATATATATATATATATATATATATAGATATATATATATATATAGATATATATATATATATATATATATATATACCGTGAGGCTAAGAAACCCATGACCTCTAAATATTTTTAAAACTCGGCCGAAAATGACCCGATTATTGTGAAATTTGGTACATATTGTAAGAAAATGTTTACCTACATTTTTTTTATTTCAGTAGGTGCTCAAAATGACCGCCGCCAGCTGCAACACATGCGCGAAGTCGGGTGCGCCACTTTCTCACTGGCGCGTCAATTTGTTGCGTTCAGTCAACTCTGTCGCCTGATGTTTCTTCACTCATTTTAACTTAAGTTCCTTTTTGATGATTCTGCCCACGGATCTTTCAGAAGCGTCTATCTGATAAGCAATTTGACTTTGGGAAAGATGTGTTTGCGGACGTCCTTCTTGACTTTGCAAAAGCTCGTTTACAGTATTGATGCTGTCATCGGTGAGCGCAGTACGTGTTCGGCCAGTGCCTTTACGACGTTCAACAGTGCCGTTTGGTCTATCTTTTGCAAAAAGCTGTCAGTCCACCTAAGTCCATCCTTTGTTTGGAAACTCCTTAAGAAGTCGTTTCGCACCATAATTTTTGTTTTGTCGAAGGAATTTGATTGCCATTTTTTCTTCTTCAGAGAACGACATTTTGCAGCAGAGGAATTACAGTTGTATGCAGCGCCACCTGCAAGGCGTAAAATTCGTTGCGTGAAATTTGAAATTTGTGACTTGAAATTCGAAAAGGGATATTGTTGTCATAATTGTCACCAAATTTCATAATAATCGGGTCATTTTCGGCCGAGTGTTTAATAATGTTTAAAGGTCATGGATTTCTTTGCCTCACAGTGTATATATACATACATACATACATATATATATATATATATATATATATATATATATATATATATATATATATATATATATATATATATATATATATATATATATATATATATCTTGCTCATATGTATGCTTTCACACTTATAATAACTTAATCGACTATGATTATTTTTTAAAATAACTGTCACGGTGACTGTTAATTTATTTTACCATCCCATTCCATATTTTATTACTCTTTTAATGTTCTGTTTTCCTAGACATTTGTATTTTCTTTTCTTTCATACTCTACCTACATTTTCCCCCTTCTCAGACCACCCCGCGCTTTGTTACGTCGGGCCTTCAGTAGGAATCCCCCACTGTTCCGAAACGGTCAGTTAACGTAATGTTATCTAAACGCATCTGTGGTCCGTCCGACCACAGGAATTTCTCTGGTCGCTTTAAGCGTTTGATCGCTAGCGGGAGAGAACTCGTGCGGTCGGTAAATAAATTTGATCGCGAGCTAGAGGGTCCGTGAAGAAACGGTCTGCTAGCGCATGGTACCCTTTGAGGCCTTGGTAACCGTTTCATCTTCGATTCAGGGGAGATAACAATCGCGGTCAGTCTCTGGGTTTTGCCCCTTAGACGAGTTAGAGCTCTCATAATATTATGTCTATCTTGGGAACTTTCTCGCGGTTGTTGACTTCTGATGTAGTCTCTAGAGAAACCTTTGTCTTACTCTTTATTACGCATTACGCCGATACATCTGTAGAATCAAGCCATGCAGATGTCCTGGTAGCGTTATTTGTAAACTATAAATCTAGAGAGTCTTAATAAGTCAAACACACTCGTGATTACTTCCTGCCCGAGATAGACCATCCTGAGATTCAGGCAAACATTAACACAGAACTAAATGTTTTTGCCTATTTCTTGGCATTTTCTCGGGGTGAGAAGACAGCTCTTATAATATGATATATTCATGTTAGTTTTTATAGATATCTGATAGGAATGTGACTTACTTCAGTTTTTGAGGATTTCTCCCGGTAAATTAATTCAGTGATAATTTTGCCCGTCTACTGCCTTAGCTAAGTGGTGCTTAAACAGTCAGGTGTCAGTGTTATGGTTTATAATGGGTTAAATGATAAACTTACGATAACATATACTCATTAGGCGTAGAATCAATCCATAAAATTCTTACCATTGGGTTAAGAGTTGGCTGAATTAACTGTCATTACTGTAAGAAAATAGAGGTGTGGATTTTTCACTTAAAACTTAATAGCGAGATGCAGGCGCAATAACTCTGAATTAGGGGAGATAGTCACTTATTCTTTTTGATAGAAACTTCTAGTGGTTGGGTGTGAAATTTGATATGCTTTCTTGTGTAGTCAGACACTAGTTATACTTTCACAGAAAGCAGCCACCAGAGGGAGATATAATTATATCTTATGATTCAGTCACAACTGTATTTTATAGCAAGAACATTGCATTTTCTATGTATTCATTTGGGGGATGCTAATATTTTTTCCCCAAAGGGACATACGATTTATTTTTGTAATGTCAAATGCTGTAATCTGTTTATGTAAATTCACTTAATGTTGTAAGATGAGTAGCATAACCATTCAGCTGTAACTACAGGGTTAGGGTTCCTGTATGTTGAGATTGGGAGAAGAGGAGTAGATTTTGATGTCAGAACGTTTACTGACAGGTACCTGGGTGTACAAAAGATATTAAGCCTATGCAGGCGCATGCTGATAATTGATAGAGTGGAAGGAGCGAAGCATAACTGGTTATATAACGTTAGTGTGATTTTATTGGTTGCTTGACTTAAAGGGTGTCTCTTTTGGGTCTCAGTTTCAGGGATACCGAATTGCTAGAGCAAGAAGCCAGTCATGCGAAGAACGTCATAGTCTCTTCGATTTAGAGGGTTTCTGAATACAGCTAGCATCACGAGTTGTCAAACCCCAATACCTGAAATACAACCCTTGTCAACGTCAATCTCTAGAAAGGGAAATTAAGCTCACGCAGTATGCAACGAGCCAACGCAAAATCTGAAATCATCTGTTGCAGTAGTAGTTTCCTACTCGCCTATTAGATTACCAGTCAGAGCAATGCGGCTTCCAGCATATCAATCAGACCAGCGTCTATAGTAGAATTTCAATCACCAGCCTCTGTGTGCCTAAACGGGGCACTCACGCAATTAGGGGTCACCAATGATAGCACCGACAAGGAAAGTTTTGTAGGTTTATTTCATCCCCTTAAAGTATATCTTCATGTAAGACACTTTTCTGGAGCTAGCACTTTTGGTCCCACGAAAGCGGACAAGCTGTCGCTCAGTTTGTTTATTTGGTCAGCCAGAGAGATAGACAGAGTTGCAGTCCCCCTCGCGCAATTAGGGGTCACCAAAGTTAGCACCGATAAGGGAAGTTATGCAGTTTATTCCGTCACCTGGAAGGACATCTGCACGTAAGACACTTTCTGGAGCTAGCGGATTTGGTCTCACGAAAGAGGACAGACTGTCGCTCAGTTTGTTTATTTGGTCAGCCGGAGATAGACAGTCTTCTAGTCCCCCTCGCGCAATTAGGGGTCACCAACGTTTAGCAACTACAACGGAAGTTTTGTATATTATTCCATCACTTTGAAGGATAGCTACATGTAAGACACTTCCTAGAGCTAGCACCTTTGGTCCCACGAAAGCGGACAGACTGACAGACAGTTTATTTCATTTCTCGGGGTTCTACAGGTCTATGTTATTGGTCTGTGTGTGCGTTGGTGTGTTTTTGCTTATTTGTTCTTATTGATGATTATTGCTGTAAAATTGATGAATTTTATGTTTTTGTGCTGATATGCATTATTTTCATACATTGCTCCATTTAATAAATTTTACTCATTTATTAATGCGCTGTTCACGACCCTTTCATCCATAATTAACTTGTTTCAAGCTCTTTACTATAGTCTCTATGTATGATTCAGAGAAAAGAGGGAGAGCAGGCGGTGCTTAGACAGTATAAGTGTGTTGAGGCTTGGAGAGAGAGATCATTTTGATAAATCTACTTCCAGGTTGTCTCAAGTCCACCTCCTATTTACACCTTATCTAAGTGTAATCTATAACTCTGTCAGTCCACTATCAGTGTCGACTTCACTACTATTGTCCAACTCGACAAATATTCTTACACTGTACTCAACCACGACAATAACATGTAACAAATTTAATAATCAATTAGTTTTAACAAATTAAGATAAATAGAACGATGGTGAATTTTAGATGAAAAATCATATTTTGTCTTCACGGAGACTAAGGTGAGGATTTAAATTTAAAATTAAACTTTAATGTTAATGTTCGTTTGCTGGTACCTTTTACAAG
The DNA here is from genome assembly GCA_024509875.1 of Oreohelix idahoensis. Classification (NCBI taxonomy): domain Eukaryota; kingdom Metazoa; phylum Mollusca; class Gastropoda; order Stylommatophora; family Oreohelicidae; genus Oreohelix; species Oreohelix idahoensis. Next base: position 85,112 of record JAMPIV010010436.1, on the reverse strand, counting down.
CACTTAATTGGCATAAGTGAGTCCTGCAGCCTTGGTTTCGTCAATTCGTTTGTGATGATGACACTTCACAGTCTGATAGCAACGTTCCTCGAACAGTCTGACAGCTTAGTACCACAATCTTTTAGACAAAATAAAAACAAATGCCTCTGCTAAGTACATTTGTGGGCTGCAAATTAACAGGCACATTGTCTCGCTGTCCACCCACAAATGTTAATCTCTCAGACGAATCAAATTCCTGAGTACACAGCGTAGCTCAGGGAAGATTATTAGAAATCACCAATATTCTTTTGGGTATTAAACTGGAGAAATATGTGCTTGGACAGCGCGAAAAGCAATGATTTGCCGGAATTACAAGTAACAAGGTACATATATCTCACAAAATGATATGATACACTTGAGGCACATGTGATGTAATCATTACTCATCACTGCTCCAGTCGGAGTCTGGGGTCACCTCTGCTGTCGGTTGTCTACGACTAGCAAGAAGAAATTACCAGCGCTTGCTGTAGTGGTTTATGAATACACTATTTTCATATGTTGAGGTTATAATAATAATAATAAATTCTTTAAGCGCCAAACACGGCGCATAAGGCAGAAACCAGTGCTCTCCAGGTTGTTCGTTGTGACGCCACTCCTCTTAGCTCTTGCACATTATTTAGGCCCAACGTTCTTCCTTCTCTTATTATTGTTCTTCTGAGTGTTTCTTTTGGTCTTCCTTTTTTCCGCTTACCCTCAGGAACCCAAGTGAGCGCCTGTAGTGGTATTCTGTTGTTTTGCATTCGTAGGACATGACCGATATATGACCATCGTCTTTTCCTTATATAGTCGGAGACATATTTCTGCCTAGAGTCTTCTCTTATTTGTCGATTAGTCTTGAATTCTTTCCAACTGATGTTCATGAGTTTTCTAAGACATTTGTTCTCGAATGTATTCAGCTTGTTCTCCAATGATTTTGTTATTTTCCAACTCTCACAGCCGTATGTTAACACTGAGATAACATTTGAATTAAACAGACGAAGCTTGGTATGTATATTCAATGATCGTAATTTCCAAATGTTAGATAATCTATTGAAGGCGCTAGCTGCCAAAGCAATTCTAGTATGGATTTCTCTTGTTGTGTCACCATCCTGAGTCATTTTACTGCCTAAATAATTGAAACTTTCAACTTTCTGTAGTTTTTCCCCGTTCAAGATGATATCAAAGGTCTCGTTAGAAAAGTTCATAGCTTTAGTTTTAGAGGCATTTATTTGGAGACCAATTTTAACCGAGAGATGACACAAATTATTTATTGCTTCTTGGGATTGTCTTGGTGTTGAACTTAAGAATGCTACATCATCTGCGAAATCCAGGTCCCCCAGGAATTTTCCATTTGTCCATTTTATACCCAATTGTTCATTGTGGGTATAGTTTCTCATAACCCAATCAATAGCTATTCCAAAAAGTAGTGGTGACATAATACAGCCTTGTTTCACCCCTGTTGAGGTTGCAAGCCTCATATATAACCACTTAGCAAGAAAAATATTTCAAATTCACATTTGTAAAATAAATGTTTACATTTACCCCAAAGTAACTTTTGGGAACACAATCTCCTCGCACAGTTTAGAATGGACGCAGCACTTTATTAGATGCTTCGAATCATTTTGTCTGGGAAATTATAGTAATCCTCTTATGACAGGTGTTCTGCGAATCACTTGGTCTGAGAAATGTTAGTAATCCTCTTATGACGGGTGTTCTGATTCCTTAGGTATACAGACTTCGTATTTAAAATGCAGGTTTACTTTTAAGTTGTAAAGTTGCCCAAATACTTCCGATCTGTCACTTATAATTTTGGAATCCATAGTCCGATCCTTCTTTCTCTGGCTTTGGTGACTTGCTGGCTTGACGTGGCGATGCAGTCTGATTTGTGACTACAATTTCGCTATATTATATCTCTCATTCTAAGTTCGAATCCCAGATTGTACTTTTAGACTAACTTCCAATGAAAGTCAATGTATATTCCTGCTCTCAAATCAAACCAATGGTTAGCTCTTTAGCACTATCTGGGTTGGGGTGTTTAAATTCATAATCTCCCCCGCGTGTTTTAAAATATTAAATTTTAAAATTCCATCTCGTGACCTCTTTCTAATAATACTGTAATACTTCCGCCAACTCACAAACAAATCTGTGAACCCATGTCCTGGCGTAATACTTTCCGCCAAGATTGCCTACCCAGATAGATTATCGGCAATATTGATACCGAGAGGGCTCAGATGAAACGATTATCTAATTATCACCGGTGTTTTCGCCCGTCCCTCGGGCGGCTTCGTTAGATAGCAATCTGGCTTTCTGTGCGTGTTCGTGCGATACCACGTTGCACAAACAACTGGCGTCTCTTTCAAAGGTGGCCAGACTGGCTTACATGATAATCGTATTAACCTGATAATACTACGTTCACTTAGTGAAACGTAAACAGTCTGGGAGCGATCACCCCAAGAATAATGAAGATGCATATAATATGCCAAATAATAGGACGATTAGTGAAAATAATGAAGAAATTAAGTGATACTGCCGGAGTGGATGAGAGTTATAAAAAGTGCACGACTGATTTCGTGACACTACACTGTAGATCTAGGCTTTTTTGTGGTCTTTATGCCATTCCGAAACGTGTTGCGTTGAAGTCATGAGCTCTAGTTTCTCTTCTTGGCTGGCATTTAAAGGATCATCAAATATGTTCCACGCCGGTGGGAAGAAGTGCGTAGCATACTGTGCATTCCCCGCCATCCAAGGGGGCTCTCCAAATATGCAGGGTTAAAATATTGTTCTCTGGTTCTGGGCTGTCCCAAGGAATTGTCATGCCCTACACAGGGCCACTTCTCAGCTCCCCTCCCCCCCACCCATCATAGGCCTATGTCTATCTAGCAAATAATGGTAGATTTTTGCCCCTAATAGTCCTCGTGGGTCTCATACTAAACAAACATTAACACCATGCATGTCGTAAGAAGCTACTTAGTTGAGTGTGCGTGGGACTGGCAATCATGTGAATGAACTTGCTGCAGAAACCACAGCTGCAAGGCACACAAATGCTTTGGCATAGGCTTTCTGCATAAAAGCTTCAGCAGTACTTGTTCCTTGCCATCTTCACATCGAAGGTCGGCTGCAAGGGATCTCCAACGTCTTTTGTCTCTTATCTTGATGGTGCACTCTGATAGACTCTTTCCTGGCCATCTCTTGATGTTATCTTTTCATTTTTAGCGCTGTCTTCCTTTTGCACGTTTGCCTTCAACTCTGCCTTCTATTATGGTCTTCAGTAAAGTGTTATTATGACTTTTTACATGGCCAAAATAATGTATCTGTCTAATGTTGATCTCCTTCATTAATTCTCTTTTCATTCCTAGGTTTTCTAGGACCTCTTTATTTGTTTCTTTTTCTCTTTCCATGAGCCTCAATTGTCTCTTCTAATTGCTTGTTCATTGTCCATGTTTCTACACCATACAGTAACGAAGAATATATGTAGCACTTTGTGATTCTCAGTTTAAATTTGTGAGTTAGTTGATTAGATGTTACTATCTGTCTCCATACGGAGCATAAAATGGAAGGAAGAAGAAAACAAAAGTATACAAGTCTGCTGTGGCACGTTCTCTCTGTTAGATAATTATTCCTTAGTCTCTTCTTATAAGGGTCTCTTTTTTTTTTTTTTTTCTTTTTTTTGACTTTTGATGAAATGCTTGGGAAAAGTCAGTAACATTACCATGAGAGACTGAGTGAGAAATGATGACATCAGAAAACTGGGATCTACCTCCAGATTCCGTGTGCACAGAGACAGAAAATAAAGTGGTTTGGCCGTCTCGTGACATTAGAGACCTTTATAACACAAAAGGAAGGGAAACCCGAGGCCTGTAAACAGTAAATAAAAATTAGACAAACATAAAGGTTTGTTTTCAGGTACTCTTTCTGTTCTACTTCTTTATTTCTTACGAGTGTGTGTTTCTTTTTGTTTATTAAGTATTATTTTCTCTCATTCTCACTTCATACCTGAGCAAAGTAAGCAATGAAAAGCCATAATATACTGAAGCACATTAAAAACGCACCACCTGTATAATCCAGGAACAGAGTGTGAAATGTAAATATAAGTGTGTACAAGTTTACATATTTGGAATCTTTATTCATTTTCCCATGAATCCATGCTGGTCATTAATTTGTACATTTGATTGTTATGAAATTCATTGCATTCTGTGCAGGCAAGGGAGAAAACCAAAAATACAAAAAAATGCACGTGCGTTATCCTGCTGGAGAAGCTGCAAGTCTGGATAAATTGTGAACGCAGGAGCAACCAGTGCATCCAGAACCTCATCTCGATATGTCACAGCATTAACATTTCCACGGAAGACGTGAAGAGGCAAGAGATGGTGAAAACTGAATCCTCCCCAAATGTGAATACTGCCACCTCGAAATCGGTTGACACAGCAATCTGCAAAGCGCTCTTCACACCGTCCCTAAATCCGCATACGTCCATCTGCAAAGGATATGTTGAATCTGTTCTCGTCTGTGAATAGGACAGCATTCCACTGCAGTCTAGTCCATCTGATATGTTGCTCTACCCATTGCAGGCGCTGCTAACGATTTCTGTGAGTCACGTTTGGCCCAACATAAGGTCGTCTTGCAGTAAGGCCTGTATCTCTGAGTCTTCGTATGACTGTCATTCGAGAGACTTGCCCATGTCTACCCACTATTGCTCTTGCTGTTTGACTTGCCGGGAGAGTACGATTCCTTAGGTGACTCAGCACAATATGACGATCTTGCGCAGGGGTAGTAACTCGTGGTTGGCCACTCCGAAGTCTATCCCGGGCACTGCCAGTGGTTCCGTAACGTTCATTGAGACGTACAATAGTGCTGTGGTGGCAATTCATCCTTCTGGCAATGGCCCGCGAGCTCATTCCGGTCTCCAACATACCAATGGCTCGTTGGCGGTCGTTTTCAGATAGTCGTGGCATTTCAAGCACATGTACTGGGTGTTTTGTCTCAACGGCCTTTTTATACCGAGTATACTGCCACAACGCGTACACATTTTCAGGGTCATAGCTGTTGGGAATCGTGTTGCACGTGTAACTTTCATCGTTTTCATGTAGTCTGTACACACACCCGTGGGTTGAATCTTGCACTTTCCATTCCAGCAGCCATTCTCTCTCTACCTCATGGCAAACACGGGGAAAATCCATTCCTACACTTTTTTTTGCCAGCTTCTCGGCATCAGTATATATAATAGTGGTGCGTTTTTAATGTGCTTCAGTATATATTCATCTAACTCAGGGGTCGGCAACCTACGGCTCGCGAGCACATGCGGCTCTTTGAGCCATCTCGTGCGGATCTTGGCCCTCGGCTACTTAACACTTAGTGTCCGTGCACTAAAAATCACCTTTTGACGTACACTTTTCGTAGGTATGGGGGGAGGGGGTCTTTTAAAGATTTTGTCATATTTTTATTATTTTAAAGACAAGAGAAATGCTTTCCCTTATTTCTATATTTTTATTCACAGCCGATTACAGAATTTTCGATTACGAAATAAACAAGTTTTTTCACGAGATGTCCGTCGCGCACACAAGACTGTAGCCGCCATTTTTGCAGTTGAAACTTTCTTGATGTACTTGCTTGCCGGTAAAAAAATTTCTTCTGATAACGAATTACCGTGAAAATTGGATTTTTTGATAACAGGTAAGTTTTCAACACATTTTCTCCTTTAATTATGCTATCGATGTGGTTTTTAAAGATATCGACGCATATCTTCATCCAATATTCTATTCAAATTATATAAATTGACCAAATCTAGGTCAGGTCAAATTTATATATCAATACCCTTTAGCTCCCCGAGGAGTATAGGCCTTCAACAAACAAACGCCAATTCTTCCTGTCAGGTGCCATCCGCTCAAGTTCTTTCCATGTTTTCCTCATCATTTTCACCTCTGCTTCCAGTTCTCTACTCCATGTGTTTTTGATCTACCTCTGTCTCTCTTTCCCTGTGGATTCCAGAACAAGGACTGCTTTGTAATGCTATCATCAGGTCTTCTTAATGTGTGTCCTATCCATCGCCAACGTCTTCTTCTCAACTCTTGTTCCACTAGCACTTGCCTGGTACTTGTCATCAATTTCACATTTGTGACTTTGTCATACCATTTCATTCCTTCTATTCTACGCAAGCACCCGTTTATAAAAGTCTGTACCTTTTTTGGTTGTTGTTTTTGTTGCTCTCCATGTCTCAGAGTCGTACAAAAGGACTGACGACATTTGAGTTGAAGATTCTTATTTTCGTGTTAGACTTGATTTCTCTTGTTCTCCATATGTTTCCCAATGCAATGTAAGCTCATATTGCTTTTTGTATTTTTATTTTTATATCATTGTTAGTCCTTCCAACTCTGTTTACCCGACCATTTTGATATCATTGTTAGTCCCTCCTACTCTGTTTATCCGACCGCTTTGTTCAGCTGAAGATATTTGCATTAGGGCTTCTTTCAATTTTTGGATCAACATATTTTTGTGAACAATTATTTTCCAGCATGAATTATATCACAAGCAAATTAAGACGCCTATTGAATGACATGAGTCTCCAGTCATGCTTGAAAATGAAAACAACAGATTATTCGCCAAATATTGACCAACTTTGCAAGGAAATCCAACAGCAAAAGTCTCTTTAAATTTCCTTACTTTTCATTTGTATATTTTATTTTATTATTATGTTACATCTTATCTGAATATTTGTTACTGAAATTTTTTTATTACATATTGTGTAGTAAAATGGCATTTGAAAAATTATGTTTATTATATTGAATGAGAGATACAATGTGATTTTTTTTTTTTTCATGCGGCTCTTCAATTTTTTTTAATGGAAACAAAATTAAATATTTGGCTTTTTTTGTCAAGGAAAGGTTGCCGACCCCTGGTCTAACTGCGTGAGTGCACGATAGCAACAGTCGTCTTCTTCTTTGAAAGCTCGGGGTAGATGACATTCGTAAGCATCTCATCTATGAGAAGGAAAACTCTCAGTTACACCTGCTGCCTTGTACGTAGGCTCGTGGCAGGCAAGGGCTAAGAAAAGCAAACCTGAATAAAAAAAAGCATGCGGAAATAGGATGTGCCTGGCCAAGAGGTACTGATATTGCAGCCCAGCTAGCTGTAAACTATAACACAACGTATTCGCTCGGAAAAAAGTAAACACTTGATTTGAACTTCATCTGAGTCCTTTGTTGTCCTTTTTGTTGCTTGGAAACGCTGTTAATTGCCATAACGATTTCATGTTCACCACCGGCACGGCGTTAATGAAATTAAAACGTTCATGTGAGGGTAGTTTCGTACCGGGGAACGTTAATGACCCTTTCCATTTCAATTTCAATGACTAATTGAGTGGCTCCGTATGGGTATCTAATTTAGCTGGAACTAATTCTGGGCCATGGGTTATCGCTAGCTAATGCAAGCAGAAATGAAGCGCCAGTGATCAAGTCAGCTAAGTCCCCTCATCAAAGGTAGGCTGCATGTACCTTTAACGTCTTCTGTCTCGTGTTAAAGGTGCGTTCTGATATGCTCTTTCCCATATTTAAAGTGCATGTGAGGATATATGAATTCAGTTTAAAAGATACGTGAAAGAAATACAGAATGTTAGATAGGCCTGCATGCCCAATGCTCTCTCGTTTGAAAATAAAGTACGTTCGTTACTTCGTTCATCTCTTCATGTTATCTTCCCACTTGCATCTTTGTCTTCCTCTCGCTAGTTTACCTTTAATTTTTCGTTCTATAATGGTTTCCAGAAGGTGTTACGTCACTATATGAGGCCAAAATATTGTATCTGTCATTTCTCGTCATTTTGTAAACTCTGTTTTCATTCCTAGCTTTTAAGAACTTCCTTATCTGTTTTTCTTCTCTTTCTGTGGGAGCGCCCCATTCTTTCATATATATATGTATGTATGTATGTATGTATGTATGTATGTATGTATGTATGTATGTATGTATGTATGTATGTATGTATGTATGTATGTATGTATGTGTGTGTGTGTGTGTGTGTGTGTGTGTGTGTGTGTGTGTGTGTGTGTGTGTGTGCGTGCGTGCGTGCGTGCGTGCGTGCGTGCGTGCGTGCGTGCGTGCGTGCGTGCGTGCGTGCGTGCGCATGCATGCATGCATGCATGCATGCATACATACATACATACATACATACATACATACATACATACATACATACATACATACATACATACATACATACATACATACATATATACACACACACACACACACACACACACACTTCTTTATTTTCACGGGATCCCCACCTTTTGTTTTAAACTTAATTTAAGTTTTAAAAATTGACTGTATACATTTCGTTATAATATTAAAACCTTTGCATCAATCTGTGTTGCTTGAATGAAAAAAGATTTTCCACACAAAGAAACGAGATATAGTGGCAACATTGATGCAATAGTACAGATGAACCTTATAATAACCCTTTTAAGATCTTCGTTGTTGACTAAGACTATCGGCAGTGATGTTCATCAAGATTGCTGGGCCCCCTCTACGTCAGTTCGATCCAACAAAATTTGTTGAATCTTGGTTACTTTTGGGACATCACTCAGCTATTAACATAAAAAGCAAAGAGAGAAATCGAGACATTGAACCTTCTGCAAGGCATGACTCAGATTTGGAGTTTATTATAAATATTTTTCAATTAAGTAAGTATTGTAAATCTTTTTTGCAAATATCTCCACCTGTAACAGAGACCTACTGTATTCCAAAATTTAAAAACACTTGGCCTTGATCCTACTGTTTAAATATTAAATGATTTTGAAGCTAAAAATAAAAACAGCGTTAAAATACATGTATATATATATATATATATATATATATATATATATATATATATATATATATATTGGCTGGGATGGATTAGAAAAAATTTCAACCGATAAATCGAATTTCTTTAATCAAAGATTAATCGATAACTAGCTAAATTATGAAAAAGTCATAAATAAAATGTTTTTTTAAGTAGTATGACTTTATTTATATTACTTGTTTATAAGGCAACATCATCATGAAAATATAATAAAAATATTGAAAAGTTACAACCAATTATTATTGACCACACTTGCCAAAGTCCATATCACAAACCTCTAACATAGCAAATACTCACGCAATAAAACAAACAAACAGCAACATAGCTAAAAATGGAATAATCGATTAAAATATTTGATTTATTAATTAATCGATAGTGTCAATTAAAAACTTGAATAGATTAATTAGTCGTTAAAGATCCCAGCCCATATATATATATATATATATATATATATCCACACAAGGACCTCGATTCTCTCTTCTAACAGTTCATTCTACTCCATACAGTAATGAAAGTCTCTTATCAATTGATGACTCGTATTTGGATTTGTTAGTTGTTTATGTCAGTAAAGCATCACAAGTACTTAACCAAACAAACAATGCTCAGTTTGCACACATACGAGTGCATACATAAATACGTTCACATACGTACAAGAGCATCTACATTCCAGCATGATGCACAGGCCTATGCGCACACATATAATCGGTACATGCATACATCTGAATACATTCACCATTGCATAAACACCTGCGTATGAACAGATAGATACATTCGTATATATTCGCATACACATACATATTAACATACACACATACATACAGTCTCAGCACAACTCATTCGCATAACAAGGTCAGTTTCCGCCCGGTGTATCATACCAGAGAACACCCTCCATCCAGACTACACCAAGGAATAATTTTGGCATATCCCAGAACAATCCTAAGGGTATGATATAGCCCACGTTACTTTCTCTCTTGGGTATAATTCAGACTGGGCCAAAATATCGAAATTACACCGAGAGGGGCGATGTAGTATAATTAAACTATTTTTATCACACGCGCGAGATATTAACCACACTCAATCATTCATTGACTGTCATGCTGACTGTTATTGGCAATCTTGTCGGCCCGTTTCATGTCGACACGGTCTGTGGCGTCCTGAATCGACTGTTCAATCTCTTCCATGTCGTGTGGTAGTTTTTGTTAAGGTATTTGTCTCTTTGTCTTCCTCTTCTTCTCTGTGAGTTAAACTTATCAGCTTCGTGGCATGTCCTAAAAACTGTTCCTAAGTCTCTGTGACGGTATCGCCTCCCCTGCTTTGCAGTAGTGGTCCAAAATTGGCCAAAACTCAAGAATATCTAATATGGGCTTCAAAGGTATCTACTCTGTAATTCTGCCGACGCTTTTGTGAAGGATTTAAGGTAGTAGGCTACCTTGATAGGGTAAAAAACTCAAATTGTCCTTTCAGAATCAAACAACCATGGGTATAGTGTTAGTATGGACTTAAAATTTTTGTCCACATAATGACCTCATTAATTATGCAAATTAGCTATCCAATATGGCCGTCGTAGTGAACAAATTATACACCTTTTTCAAAACATCATAACTATGTTATTTGTACAAGGATCTGACTGAAACTTGGCAAATTGAATCATTATATATAGCGTGAGGTCATGACCTAAAATGACAGAGATTGACAGAAAGGTTAATTTTTAATGAATTTTCAAAATTTATATTTCTGGAATGTTTGATATTTGTGTCTCATTATATATGCATGATGGTCATTAAAACTAAAACTTTGAATTCAATTGTATCCATTTTAGGTCAGAATCTGTAAGATTATATGACAACCAACTGTGTTAATTTTCATGTCAATTGAATGTACAGATCCAGAGATATCTTGTTTCAAAGATCACCAATTATGTTAAAAAGACAATTCCGAGAAATCGAAGAAAAACAGAAAAAGAACTCACAAAATGAAGTTTAATGAGCTCCTGTTGAATAAAGGTCTCCTTCAAATGCAGCTGCAGTGTCTATGAATCCCCTTTTCGGTGCTCTTAGGGTCTTTCCATTGCAATGTCCTTACTTGCTGAATAGATCCTGTGCAGCGTTCTCCTGTATGCTTTCTTTGCCATGGGTTGACTTGTGTTCATGTATATCGAAAAATTCTGCAATGCACTGTGGCCTTTCCCAATAGAACGCACAAATGCCACCATTCGCACATTTACTTCTTTGTGTTTGTGAGTAGCTGGAGATGAAACATCAAAAGTATTGAACTTGGCATTCCATTCGACACAGTTTGTGCACTTGATACTGATTTCATGACAAAAGCCATCCCGAGTCTCTTCGATGATCTCACAGGTCAGTGAGTACTGATAACATTTGTCACATCTAAAGTTAGCGCATAAAAACCCAAACAGCAGTTTTACATCCATAAGGATAAACACATTTCCTCTGTTGTCATTTTTAGCTTGTCCTTCACTTTTTTGGACCTTTATTTTCTTTGCTGAGGAGCACAGAGGCTTTATAGCGTCACTATCGACAATAGGTGTCTCATTTTCAGGCAACGGTTTGTTGGTGTACCGATTTCCAAGGAACTTACTTTGTCTTATTTCCCATTGTGAACAAAAGAAGCTCTGCTAACTACTATTATACAGAATCAGTATAAAACTAGCAATAAATAGAGTTGATGTGGGGGAAAATGCACAATGCATGTAACAAATGCTGAAATTTACGATCAAAGCTTTCTAGATACACACTTTTGAAAAATTCATAAGAAATCATTGAGTGATTCTCCTTGGAAAAGTTATAAATATCTTTTTCCTGTTGCCTCAGTATAATTATAATTTCGCAGTTTTACAATTATGCACCTTCATGTTGGGTCATTATTCACATGGTAACCAACTATAAACATTGGTTGCTATGCAAATCACTCAAGGGGGTGTGTGTAGAAAAACACTGATTCCTATCATACCAGAGTATCTCTAAGCTTCTATGAATTATTTTTAGTACAAGAACATGTTGACGATGATTCAAAGCATGAAAATGAAAATTGTTGGATTTTTATTTTTTTTTAATCTTTTGTGGGTAGCCTACTACCTTAAGCACTTCTTAAGTTCAGCTCGTTTAAGCCCCCACCCTGATTTACTCAGTGGAATTCTATTATTCTAATATAGCTCTGGTTAGAGTGTGTGTAGTAATTTGACTGAGACAAACATGCAGTAACTTTAAAAGGATTATATCGAAGTTAAATTTGTAACATTACAAATAACAAAATTTAATAATCACTTTAGGTTTTAACAATTGGAAATAATTTGAATAGTTATGGATCAAGAAAAGATATCATCACAGTCTTTAAGGAATGTGAGACATTACAAGAAGTTCATGTGGCAGCATATATGTGACCTTAGCTGCCAATGGCGGTTCTGCTCCTTCTTATGGGTTGGTTCTTTTCACTCTGCTCACGCTCGTCTCTGATCAAGGTTTTCGGGGGTAGCTCGGTTCCCAGAAACGTCAAGGAGAGTCTACCACGTACGTCCTTCGTCTTAAAGCTTAGGCTACGGTTCCCTTCTTGTTCCAGAGATAATACTTTCTGCTGGTACCACCAATAACTATGGTAAAGAATAGAACGAAACGCTCTTCTGAGTATGGCGTTTTCCATCCCATAGTTGTGGGTTCCTGTCTTCCCATACCACCATCCCAATTACTCAGACTTTACCCTCGATGAGAATTAAATTTAATCCCTCTGGATAAAACTTTCTTTACATTTAAATAGAATAGCTTTCATAGTTACTTTATATTTAAATGAAAAGGTTAATAATACAGATAGAGTCTGTTTACATATACATCTCCACTATTGAAAAGTGTTCACAATATAAATTGAATATGTTTTCATTTATGTTTTACACTAATTGAAAAGTTTGAAACTTCCATTACTTTAAAATGAATATTTTCACATAGACATTTACCCTGGTTTAAAGCTTGAATACTTATATTAATGTTGAAATGAATATGTTTATAGGGACATGTACACTGCTTTGAAAATGTAAGTATTATACTTAGAATGTACATCATTTCTTTCATCTCCCCCCCCCCCACCCCTGCTCCATAGGGAACCTGGAACTACTGTTGCTGTCGTTTTTGACGGTTTCATAAGATGTAAATCTATTTAATACTTTTGATGATCTAAGGTAGAGAACTGTATGTTAACTCCCTGGGACAGGTTGATTTGGGGTTATCTTCCCTTTGTCTATTCTTAGTTGTTGACCTGTCTTAAGTCGGGGGGTTAGCTGTTCTCAGATCTGTTCTGTCTACGCATGCGCAAAGTTTTTTGAGCGCGAAACGGAGACTTCCGTCAGTGAGGAGTGATGAGCTGGGTTCTGACCGGACAAGATGTCCGTTGTTCTTCTCTGCATTGTCTGGGGGAAAGATAGTCTTCAGTATAACTGTGATATCAGTGGTTCTCCCCAGAGTTATTCTGTTCGTCAAGAATAATGACAGTTGTGATTTGTGTATTTCTCGGATTCTGTCCAAGGTAAAAGTAACTTTATTATTATGCCTAGATTGCAGAACATTTAGTATCAACCTGTGAGTGGAGCTCACAGTTCTTGAGATCCAGAGTCCATTACGTATGCTTGATATAGCCAACTAAGACTATTTGTCTAGCTACTTTACAGAAGCCCAGTAAAGAGATATTATTATGAAACCCGCATGATGGCGGTATATTTCGGCATGGATGATAATGCCTGCCTTTGAAGAATACACAGTTGTTCACCAATTATTAGAGAGGCCCGACATTACGGCCGATATCTTTGAGCAGAAGAAGAAGTGTCTGGCGTGTGAAGCCAGTTGAAGTCTTGACTTATGTCACAGGATAGACTTTCACTAAGTCTATACTGGTTACCCTGTAGAGTGGTAACACTGCTATTCATCCTTTAAAACCTGCTCGGTTAGTTTTCGATTAGACGGAAGCCGGAAGAGAGCTTTTTGGCGGAAGGGTTATGCGAGATATGTCTGCCGGCCTAAGCGGTCGTTGTTGGCCTGTGTCAGCAGTTTTGCTGGGGAATTATTTGGATGCCAATTGTTGTTTAGTGCTTGCCGTTTTTCATATGTGTAGGAATAGTTGATGGGTGCTAGATTGAGCTTAGAAAGGTCTAGTGATTTTTCCCTTCCTGATTATTAATTGTGATACGTTGGTTGCAATTGTGTATTGCTTTAACCTAGTATTAGGTGCCGCCTCTGAGCGATAGTTCAGTGCCTTCACCGATGAGTTTATGTCGGTAACCATTTTGGTTCTCATGACGAATTTTAGTGTTCGCCAGGATAGGTGGCAGTTTTTCAGTGCATTGTGCTTTGCCTTTGTGCTATTAGGAGAGTTGGTATGATTATCGCAAGTAAGTTGGCTTATGTATTCATTATCTTACGTATTGCAGTTTCATGCATAGTGATTGTTGTGTGTACTTCTCATTAAAGGGATATTACTGTATTTGAGGCGTTATTGTATTACTCATGTCAGCTATTGTGTGCTGTGGTACTATTTTGTAGACAATGAGCCGTGAGTTAAATCCACGGTACAAATAGGGTTAAATCCAACAGCATCTATAGATTGTTGTTCTGACAGCTGGAGGCTCTTGTCCGGTTAGTTAGAGGCCATGGGGCCGATGTTTTGATAATATTTATTGCGGACGATTCTTTGGGTCATGAGACCTGTATGTTATAGCGTTAATTCCCAGCGAGCTGACGTTTGACCCAGTATGATTATTGCCATTAAATTTTTGTACACACACAGTGTTAGAAGGCTAGTAACGCCACTGTGTTGGCGCCTTCATATTTTCCTAAACTCACGGGTGTGAGTTGTTTTCGTTTTTTTTTCTCAGTGTCCAGTGAAAGGGTAGTGCGTTTGTTAGTTTGTTACGGTATTGTTTACGGTCGCGTGACCTGACCTCTTTCTCAAGCGCTGACCTACTTGTAGCATCGCAGTTCGCTATGGCTATTTTCTGTACGGTTTCAGTTTATCGCAGGTTGAATAGTGTGTAGTTAAGTTTCAAGTTCTTTGTTAGGGTACTGTTGCAGTGTTGTTTACAGTTGTTGAAGTGTTAAGCTGTTGTTACAGTGTGTGTCAAACGAGTCAGTTTGACACATTTCTGAGTCTTTTTGCTTGTTGACGACAGTGATCCAGCCGGAGCAGCGAAGTGACAGGTGTTGTTAGAGGGGTTATGTAGGATGTAGAGGAAACCAGTTTGGCTATTTTTTTTAGTGTAGTTGGGCCCGAGTGATAGACTGTGGTGTCATCAGGAGGGAGATTTTGTCAATATTGGTGTGCTCAGGGCCCGAGTGATAGACTGTGGTGTCATCAGGAGGGAGATTTTGTCGGTATAGACCAGTGTTCCTGCAAAGTGATGTCATCATCATACTACCCTGATGGGCCCACCCAGGGGTGAATAAGCTTTGACGTGACCTGCCTAAGTCGACGCCTGTAACATTGCTCTGACGTGACCTTCCTAGGCCGACGCTGTCAACCCAGAAGGGCCCAATCAGGGGCGAATCTGTTTGTGCTGGTGCCCTGCTGACTTACAGAAGACTGTGTAGTCAAGCTGTGTAGCTGAACTGTGAAATAGTACACATTTTCTGTGATTATATAGACAGTGCTGTGTTAGCACCATGGTGTACCGTGGCACTCAGTCTTGACAGTGTACTTATTCCTGGACCATTTTTGTGTGGATCACGTATTTTCAAGTGTGGAGTCTTGTTTGTTCTGTTCATCATCTTCGTCAGTGCTAAGGATTCTGCTTACTCAAGCGCCGTTGGAGCTTCAGTTAAGTTATTGTTTGTATGTTTATGTATTATGTCATATATTGAAATTTTCTTGTTTTTCTGAGTATTTAATCTTCTTGGCTGCCTTTCTTACTGATTCTATTTATCAGTTACTTTGATGTGTTGTATAGTATAGTGCGGTTTTCTTTATCTGCTTCTTAATTTGTTGTTGTTTTCTTTCCTTTTGTTTTGTCTTTTCTCATTGTATCAGTATGACTAAGTTTGTTTGATTGTATGTTCATTGTTGGTTAATTTGATTTTGCTCTGTGTTCTTTGTAGTTTGGAGTTATTGTATGTTATATTTTGATACATTATAATATAATTGTATTGATACTTTGCTTAGGTTATTATTACTGAAGGGAAGACAGTGCTTGGTGCAAGAGTTGGCTTCTAGCACCTCATTGTTGATTGTGGTTTTCGTTGTGTGTTTGGTGTTATAGTGTATTGGTGTGTGAGTGTAATCCAGTTTTGGCCTTTCGTAGGAAAAGATTGGATTAGACCAATTCTATTAGGTGGTGGCTGTATTTGTTCTGTGGTGGAGTCTGGCAGACGAATTTCCTGCAGCTGCCCTGCATAACATTCCAGAGCCCTGTTGGTGTTATCTGTAGTTGTGAAGTGTGTAGTTATATTGTCGTGTATATTTAGTATTTCTTGTGTTCTGTTTAAATGGTGTTTTCTCTTGTCCTATCTTACTATCTTGTAAATACGTTTACAGGTATCCCTTGTTTTCGTTCGTGCTCAGTCACGCATTGTAGATAATTAATCTATCTCTGCTCTTTGTGTTCTATCGTCCTGTTCCTCGTGACTGGAATTTTGTTTTCGTGGTGTGATGTGTATGTTTCCTTAATCTGTGTAGTCCTCATTTGTGTTCATTTTCCATAGATAGTACTTGCATAACAGAGAGTATTTAGTGTAATAATAAGAGGAGTGGTATTGGTTCATAGCGCCAGGGTGGGCGCCAGTAGAGAAGTGTGGAAGTAATACCTATTTTGAACCAGGGTTACAGTATTGTCAAGGTATCAGAAAGTTGTGATGATACAACTATTGATTATCGTAAGTAGATACAGTGTTTTCAAGGTATCAGGAAGTTGGTATTAGACAGCTACTGATTATAGAATAAGGGGTCAGAAAGACCTAATTTTTGCACAAGTGGTGATAACATAGCCAAGAGGCTAAGTGTGACTTTATTTATATTATAAGAGGTAAAGATTGATAATATATTTACACTAAGAGGTGAGGTGACATATACTTACACGCAAATATATAGATATATGCATATTGAGAAGTGATATTTTTATTTATTATATTTACTGCACCATTGTAACCAGAGAGTTATCTACTGATATAGGTGAAGAGTTTACAGTACATACAACTGAGTGATTTCATAGTTAATCTATTGTAAGAAATAATACTAAGCATTTTGAGTGACAACAGGGACATTGATACTTATACGCAGATGGGCCAAGCAGCCGGGTACACAGGAAAAGAATTAGTGGAGTTTGCTAAGGCAGAATTCCATTCAGTGGAGAATCAAAAAGCTTTGAAAGAGAAGGAAGAGAGGGAGAGAATTGATAAACAAAATGCTCTAAGAGATGCTCGAGCTGAAGAGCTAGAGCTAAAAAGAAGAGAATTCGAATTGCAAGAAAAGAAGATGACAGAAGAAAGAGAATTGCAAGAAAAGAAGATGACAGAAGAGAGAGAATTGCAAGAAAAGAAGATGAAAGAAGAGAGAGAATTGCAAGAAAAGAAGATGAAAGAAGAGAGAGAATTGCAAGAAAAGAAGATGAAAGAAGAAAGTGAGTGGAAACAGAGAGAATTCGAATTGCAAGAAAAGAAGATGAAAGAAGAGAGAGAATTGCAAGAAAAGAAGATGAAAGAAGAGAGAGAATTACAAGAAAAGATGATGAGAGAAGATAGAGAGTTACAGTTGGAGAAGGAGAGAATGAGAATATCGTTGGAAGAGAAAATGATGGATAAAGAAATACAATTAAAGAAGTTAGAAGTGGGTGCGAGTGGTCAGAACTCAACTTCTGGTGGGGCTCATCGTCCTTTTAGGCTGCGGCTACCAAATTTTAATGAGAAAATAGACAGTTTAGATTTCTTTTTGGAAAGATTTGAGACCGAATGTGTGGCCTATAAGGCTGATAGGAATCAGTGGCCATCTCTTTTATCGACACTGCTAGTGGGGCCCGCGATGGAGACTTTTTATAGCCTCCCTGTAGAGGAACGGGCCGATTATGATAAAGTGAAGGAGAGATTGCTCCGGAGGTTCCGTCTGACTGCTGACGGCTACCGGACGCGTTTTAGAAACGCGATGCCTGGTTCAGACCAAGACTTCGAGGATTTTATCTCGAAGATAAAACTTCTGCTGAATAGATGGATCGAAATGGAAGGGATTCCTAAGGATTATAATGGCTTGCTGGACTTGGTGCTACGGGACAAAGTTTTGTCCTCATGTTCCAGTGAGTTGGTGGCGTTCTTCCAGGAACGTCAACCAAAGGACATTGAGTCCATGGCCCAGTTGGGGCACCATTATGTCCTGGCCCATCCGGGCAAATCCATTCAGAAGTCGGGTCTGTCTGACACGTTAGTTGCCGGGGTCGGCAAAGTACAACGTCAGCCATGGCAACGCCGAATAAGTAGTGCCGATAGGTCCAGTAGTTGGAGATTTGATAGGTCACCCCGTCCGTATCAATCAAATAGAGATAGATACAGAAACTTTAGATCACAGCGACAGTTTCAGAACCGTTGGCATAATAGACAGTATGGAAGCGACAGTGATGGAGAGAATTTCCAAGGGCGAAAGCAAGTTCGTTTCCGAGACTCGAAAGATAAGGGCAAATCATTTTATAAGGACAAGTGGCCAAAACATAGAAGCGGATCGTCGGATGGTCGAGGTTCGGACTCCGATACGCGTTCCTCTCCGAGACATAGTCCGTGCAAGGAGAGGAAAGAGAGTATTTGCCAATTATGTGAGGTCAAAGGTCATGTAGCCACTGAGTGTAAGTCTAAGCCAGAGAAGGCGAATGTGGCATGTGTGCTAGACACTATCAATAATGAAGACTGTGAGGGGTGCAGACAGTTGTTTGTACCAGATGGGAAACCATTGTTGATTTGTGGGCACACTTTACCTTGCTTATCGTCCCTGGACGAAGGTGGAAAACTCGAACTTTGTACAGGGTCGGTGCAGTCGAGACAGGTGTCCGTACTTAGGGACACGGGATGTACTACCATAGGGGTACGTCGCACCTGCATCGACGAGTCATGCCTGACGGATAAGACAGTCAGATGCATCACCTTTGGGGGTAATGTTGAATATTACCCCATAGCCATTGTGGACATAGACACCCCCTTCTTGTCAGGAAAGGTACATGCGTGTGTCCTGAACAAACCAGTCGCAGACTTAATTATTGGTAACGTGCAAGGAGTTCGAAATTGCACACCGGAAGAGGTACGCGAATGGATAAATAATAGGGGTGTAGTAGCTAATGCAGTGCTAACTAGAGCGCAAGTGAAACTACAAGAGAAGAATGATAGTACCGAGGCTCCTCATGTGCCATCGACGGTAGATGAGGTGGTAGGTGTGCGAGACGTTTCGGTCGGGGATTTTGCAGAGGGGCAGAAAACGGACAGGACGCTGATGAAGCTGGTAGAGTTAGTGAAAACAAAAGAAGTTAAACAGACCAAAACAGCACGGTACTGGTTTGAATATAAGGACCAGATCCTAACTCGGTGCTTTGAGAAACAACAGCAACTTATACGTCAAGTGGTGGTGCCAAGCCAGTGGAGAGCGAAGGTGCTGGAGTTAGCGCATGACTCTCCTTTTGCTGGTCACATGGGAGTGGCTAGGACTCGAAACAGGGTTCTCTCCCAATTTTACTGGCCAGCACTCAATAAAGACATCAAGGCATACTGTAGGTCGTGTGTTGTGTGTCAAAAGATGTCTCACAAGGGTCGGTCGCCAAAGGCTCCGGTCCAGACAGTAGACTTAGCACTTCGCCCGTTTCAGAAGGTTGCAGTTGATATCATAGGCCCATTGTCCGTGACGTCCGACAGAGGATTTCGGTACATTCTTACAATGGTAGACTTGTGTACCAGGTGGCCAGAGGCAGTGCCTATGCGATCTATTACCTCGCAGGCAGTGGCGGAAGCACTTCAGCTGTTATACAGTCGCTTCGGGTTCCCAGAGTGTATACTGTCTGACAGGGGGACGCAATTTATTTCCCATGAAATGTCTGAAGTAACTAGATTACTGGGAATTTCCCAGTCTTTCACCTCTCCCTACCATCCGCAGGCGAATGGGGTTTGTGAACGCCTTAACGGCGCATTAAAACATATGCTGGCGAAGGTGACTGCCGAATTCCCTCAGGATTGGGATAGGTACCTTCCAGCGGTGTTGTTCGCCTACAGGGAAGCCCCGCATCAGAGTACGGGCTTCTCGCCATTCGAATTGCTGTATGGGGCAAACCCTAGGGGTCCAATGCACGTACTTAAGGACTGGCTGGTAGGTAAACACGTAGACGGAGCGGCAGTGTCCGCGTATGATTATGTCGTACATCTACGCGAGAGGATAATTAAGTCCTGTGCATTAGCGCGGGAAAACTTGACTCATGCGGGTATTCAGTACCGCCGGTATGCAAACCGAGGTACTAAACTCATATCATTTCAACCAGGGGATGAAGTGTGGCTGCTTTTGCCTACAAAAGAAGATAGGTTGAGCATCTCCTGGCAAGGGCCATTCCGGATTTATAAGAAGGTAACCGACGTCGACTACGTCGTAGAGGTTAGGAAGAAGGAGAAGGTGTTCCACGTGAACATGCTCAAACCGTACGTGGAGCATCCTCACGAGCTGTCCTCGGTTGTTGAGGCCGTGTGTACGCGACGGTCGGAAGTAGCGGCGGCGGTGGTAATAGATAGCGCCGAAGACAGTTGTGATGATGGCAACTTACAGCTGTCTCTGGTGCCGATAACTCCTTCCGAATCTTGGACCGATGTGTCGGTGTGTCCAGATTTAACCGATAGTCAGAGGGCTCAGGTTGATGCTATACTGAGGGATTTCGATGACGTACTTACGGATTTGCCGGGTAAAACAGACTTAATAGTTCACGAGATAGCTTTAACTGATAACCAGCCTATCAGAGTTAAGCCTTACCCTCTACCACTTCATTATAAAGCGGCAATTGAGAAGGAGATTGACGAAATGGCTCGGTTAAATATCATCTCTCCCTCAGAATCCCCATATTCTTTCCCCATGGTTGTGGTTAAGAAGAAGAGTGGGGCCCTCAGAGTGTGTATTGATTTCCGGAAGCTTAATAGTGTAACGGTAGTCGACGCGGAGCCCATGCCCAACCAGGAAGAGCTTCTGACCAAACTTTCCCATGCTAGATTGTTTACAAAACTGGATTTAGCGAGAGGATACTGGCAGGTGCCATTGGCCGAGGCTGCAAAACCTCTTACGGCGTTTGCGACTCCAAGAGGTTTATTTCAATTTAATTACATGTGTTTCGGGTTAGTAAATGCACCCGCCACCTTTGTAAGAATGATGAGGAAGCTACTAGGCCACAGAGACGATGTTATTACATACATCGACGATATTTGCATTTTCCACAAAACATGGGAGCAGCATGGGGATGGGCTGTTTGCCGTCTTGAAGTGCCTGAAGGCACATGGACTCACCGCTCGCCCGAGCAAAGTGTACATTGGATATGCGGAGCTGAGCTTCCTAGGCCATGTAGTGGGCCATGACATCTTGAAACCTGAGGGTGGCACGGTTTCGAAAATATTGCAGTTGCAAACGCCGAAGACTAAGAGGCAGGTAAAGAGTTTATTAGGTTTAATCAACTTCTATAATAAATTCATCCCAGATTTCTCTTCGGTGGCTGGGCCGCTTACGGCACTCACCAAAAAAGGGAAACCCAACAAAATAAAATGGGATGATGAATGCAAAGATGCATTGGACAAGATTAAAAAACTATTTTCTGGAAAACCCATCTTGAGATTACCAGATCTTCGCAGACCACTGATACTGCACACTGATGCGTCATCGGTAGGTATTGGGGCCTGCCTGATGCAGGGGCATGATGGGTCGCTTCATCCAGTGTTGTATGTCAGTAGGAAGCTGTTGCCAGCTGAAACTAGATACTCTACAATCGAAAGGGAGTGTCTTGCGATTATCTGGGCGGTGTCAAAGTTGGCACGGTATCTGTTGGGGGCGCATTTTTTCCTCCAAACAGATCACAAACCACTGCTATTTTTGCAGTCGGCAAAATCTACCAGTGCTAAATTGACACGCTGGGCATTATTGCTACAGCAATTTAACTTTACGATTTTACCAATTCAGGGTGTATACAATGTGGTAGCAGACGTCTTGTCCAGGTTGTGAAATAATTGGACAGTTATAGTCTGTATGAAAGGTACATCTGAAGGAAGTAGTTATTGGAACATGCATTATGGGTAGGTTACTCCAGGATTAGTCAGTCGTTGTTATTTTTCACGACTGTCAGTACCTGGTGGAGATTGGTACATGTTTCTTTGTATTGAGTCTAGTAAGTGAAAAGGCATCTACGACGATGGTATAGCACAACTCTGGCATTCTTTATTTGCATGAGGAGGTGCTATCTCGGCATTTGTTCGTCCATACTCCAAAGGGGGGATGGGCGTGACTCCTCCGGTGGAAGAAAACTTCGTTTTCTTTCTTAAGGGGGGGGGGGTGGATGTCACAGGATAGACTTTCACTAAGTCTATACTGGTTACCCTGTAGAGTGGTAACACTGCTATTCATCCTTTAAAACATGCTCGGTTAGTTTTCGATTAGACGGAAGCCGGAAGAGAGCTTTTTGGCGGAAGGGTTATGCGAGATATGTCTGCCGGCCTAAGCGGTCGTTGTTGGCCTGTGTCAGCAGTTTTGCTGGGGAATTATTTGGATGCCAATTGTTGTTTAGTGCTTGCCGTTTTTCATATGTGTAGGAATAGTTGATGGGTGCTAGATTGAGCTTAGAAAGGTCTAGTGATTTTTCCCTTCCTGATTATTAATTGTGATACGTTGGTTGCAATTGTGTATTGCTTTAACCTAGTATTAGGTGCCGCCTCTGAGCGATAGTTCAGTGCCTTCACCGATGAGTTTATGTCGGTAACCATTTTGGTTCTCATGACGAATTTTAGTGTTCGCCAGGATAGGTGGCAGTTTTTCAGTGCATTGTGCTTTGCCTTTGTGCTATTAGGAGAGTTAGTATGATTATCGCAAGTAAGTTGGCTTATGTATTCATTATCTTACGTATTGCAGTTTCATGCATAGTGATTGTTGTGTGTACTTCTCATTAAAGGGATATTACTGTATTTGAGGCGTTATTGTATTACTCATGTCAGCTATTGTGTGCTGTGGTACTATTTTGTAGACAATGAGCCGTGAGTTAAATCCACGGTACAAATAGGGTTAAATCCAACAGCGTCGAGTATTGGTCGGTTGCGGATGAGCGTCGGATTGTCGACCTTTAGTATGACTGTTTACTAACACAGCTTTGTGGTGCGGTAGCTTCTATGGTGGGTTGGATGGATGGGGAGTTAGGGGGAGGTTGAGGGTGGGTGAGGAGTGATGGATACATGATCCTGAAATCTGGGTACATTATAGTTTGGGTTCGCTGGGGGGGCGAGTGGTATGGGGTGAGGTGAGGTAGAGAAAACAGGCCAGGTCTCAGAATACGAACACGAACACGTTCACGGTGGTCCTAGGCGCTAACTATTAGAGCTAGTCTACACAATACTATTTATCTGTGAGGTGAGTGGGGGGGGGGTGGGGCAGCGAGGCGGGGGGGGGGACAATACCTCAACAGCGATGATTCGACGCATTCGGGAGGACGCATACGCACTCCAGAGTTGACCGTTCGTAGACACACTTTCCTTCACGCTTTATATTCTACCGGACTCTAGTACCGCTCAACAAGCGCATGTCACAGTCTAAGTCTAGGCAGCGTGTGTGGAGTGTGCCATGAAAACAAGTTACGTATCACTGGCAGCATCTCATCATCATAGTCTAGGTGTCTCACGATATGAGTATAAAACCACGGCAACCACTGCATCAACCTTGTCATTTCAGTGATGCGACTCAGCACGCGGCATAACCTCACAGGTTTTTGCGTGGGATATATCTTTGTACATACGGCTTAAGTGACACATGTGGGGGTGAGATCTTGACAACTACACGTATGCCACGGAAGCGGCGACTCTCTCAAGGAGCATCATACTATTACCTGGGATGTTGTTATTTGACACTTGTTGGCAACACGACGCAACACTATAGAGCGCATGCGTCGTATACATTATTCATACGAGCTACTTGCTTAGGCTTGATGTGCGGTGATTATTGAACATCGATTACGGGCAAACCTAGTGTCGAATTGATTAGCAATCCCCAGATCACAGCCTCATGGTTGGGTGGCGAGAAATTTATACCTATGATTATATTGTGAGTATGGTGGTTG
Organism: Oreohelix idahoensis; assembly: GCA_024509875.1. Taxonomy (NCBI): domain Eukaryota; kingdom Metazoa; phylum Mollusca; class Gastropoda; order Stylommatophora; family Oreohelicidae; genus Oreohelix; species Oreohelix idahoensis. Next base: position 60,979 of record JAMPIV010010436.1, on the reverse strand, counting down.
TATTTTTAGAAGATTTGAATGTAATGTGGTTCAATGACAACTACAGTTACGCATCACTAAACTACTTTATCAGGGGCCTGGAACTATAGCGTTGCGAGATCTCGTTAGAGAGATCGCAGCACTATATCTATTTGATGCGAGAGCGACGTATATTCCATGAGAGCGCTTGCGAGAGTTTCACACAATAAACTTATCAACTTCTGAGAGTGCAAGAGTACAAGTATAACAACAATATGATATATAGGGTACAAAATTTTGGGTGGGGGATAGGTGGGGAGGGGGTAATGTTGGTTGCACTACTGGTTCGCGATTACAACAGTATTTACTGACACAGCACACAAATGTAGAATTCTCCTACACTCGGTGCACAAGGTCACATCATCTCTTACTGTAGGTACTCGAGGGCACCGCGCATCATTTAATCATATATGTGCATGGCACAGATTTCTGAAGATCAGTGAATCTTGCTAGGACAGCATGTAGGCACTACATCAATAACGTCACACAATTGGATCTGATTGACGTCTCGAGGAGTATTAAATCACTAGACTCGTGTGTACACATAGTATACGACATTGAATAAAAGATAATTTATGTGCACCGTTCTCAATTGACATTCAGGGGGGCGCGAGTTAGATCTTTTATAATTATTTATTAGGCATCGCACTCACTATGTATTCACGATTATTTCTATTACATACTGTGAGATAATTCACTAGGATGCTACTCTTAGGTGTACACGTCTTTAGTTGTCGCGAGATGTCATCTGCCAGATCGCAGAGAAATAATGTCCCTGCGTCTATCAGACACAACAACATAAAAGCGTCTATGACTACTCTACGTGTCTTACCACGCGTACTTAAGCTTACGAGTCTATTATGATTTTAAGCACTGATGGCTATGTTGTTCGGTATGTACGATAGCATGATCGAGTGCACACAGTGCATACAGAGATAATACTCCGGAGTCAGTAAGTAGGGTAGGTCTGAGAGTACGTTATATCCTGATGCATATCCACGCTCGTATCTTATGATCTACTTTCCACAAAAAAGCGAATCCAAACATTTTCAAGTCAGCAGAAAGGGTGGCCTGCATATACTTACAAATAGGTCCCACGTGAAATAAGGTGCGTGCCTGCTTAACAAGGAATATGTCAGACATGATATATTACCAGAGATGGGCAGTGTAGATACACAGGCAAAAGTGCAGGTCTGAGTAGAACCTCAACTCATACCAAGGGGGAGTCTTGTGATCACTGTCCTCATCAGTGCAAAGATGCGGATTAGACTCACACAATGCACACTAATGACTGGATGCATGTATATCGTATCGTCTTGGGAGAAAACGATCTGGACACGGGGCGTCTATGTTCAAATTTATCACAACAGACAACACAGTAACGAGTCTGTAGCTCGATAGTCTCACATGTCTGAGTGAGTCCAAGGGACGACACTTCTTGATTTATCACATTGGAGCAAACATTCTTCAACGAGAATATGTCCACAGCATAACAGATTAGTGTGCGAGCGATAAATAGGAGCAAAGTGGTTACAATTTCTTATATTCGAGTATAGAGGGTCTCTGTTCCGTGAATAAGAGAAGGTCTGCCAGAAACACTTCCCATGACTTTGTTGCTCAAACAAATGAGGACATCTACTAGTCGCGCAGAACTGAGTGTACGTCCGAGAGCTATCAAATGCGAAATTACACTAGTCCTTCAATCTAAACAGCAGACGGCGACTACATATCTTATGAACTCATAGGATGTAGCAGAGAGCGCGCGGGCTACAACAAGTAGATATAAACCAGAGAGCACCGTTCTGTAAGGGATATATTATGCGAGTGGTACAGGGAATACATTGAAGGTTCAAGAAATCATAGGTGTGCCACACATGACCGTCACTGCAAGGTGAGCAGACTGGTTGAGTTCAGACTGTTCAGACAACTCGATTCTTGCACCTACACAATAGTCTATTAGCGCGTGGCGCGTGCTGGTGGTCGAGGCGGCGAGGGAAAAAAAATGGAGGGGAGTGAGAACACGACAAAGAATGGATTACGCAAGAAGTCGACATAATTGGAGAGGCTTGCACATCAAAATAGAGGTCAAACAATTCAAGTATATACCGAAAGACACTAAACAGCACTACGCGCAGAGTGGTGTAATGTAGACAGTTCTTGACGCTCGCGATGGCATTAGCGTAGACTCACAACAGATGACTCGTTCGAATGAGACAGAGAGAGCTAAGTGGGTCCATGAGGTTATCATGAGATTTCACACAGCATGTTGAATGACTAGTGATAATGAGCGAACACACTATTATCGTCTGTGTCCTAGCTGGGCCGTTGCTGGAAGTGATGGCCACGGGTAGTGGGGTGTGACATGCTTCTGGATCTGAGTGCTCGTCCAGATATTATCATCCAAATGGCAGCGCGGTCGTGCGCATGCTTCTTTTGCTCGGTTGTGTTCTATTTAGGATAGTGTCATCACAAGGTCATACGGAGGCGGGGGGCGGATGTATGTATCTCACTGAACATGGTGACTTATGGGTGTAGGGAGGATGCGAGCTTTATACCCTGTGTATGCGAGCGTGATACGCTCTGCTGCGGCTCTCGGAACTGGATATTGGAGTAACCAACATTAAGGGGTGTAGCGAGGTTGAGGGTATAAGGAGGGGGTGTTTACGAGCTGGCTACGGGAATGGAGATCTTAGGGGTCGATTGGATTTTGCAGTTTAATCTCGAATGCGCTGAGACGCTTGATGCCTTCGTGGCAGAGGTGAGCTCGTGGGCGGGCATTTTTACACGGGAAAGTATGATAGAAGAGACGAACACACACACACGGAGGGCGTTTTCTTATGAGGGGTGGAATGTCTACATACGACAGCTGGATCAGAGTGGTAAACTATGGAGAGAAAACGTGTGCTGCACAGAGAGCAGAACAGCTCTAGTCTCCGCATATCCAATGTACACTTGGGCTCGGGTCCTGATGCGAGTGCTATGAGCTGCATTGCTAACCTTGCTTATGAAGCTAAAAGGTAGATTGGTAAGAGAAATGAACAGCTCTCATTTTCTTTCTCTATCCCGAGCTCGCTGAACACACAAAATACGGGAAGGGCGCCGGATTATCTTCGGGGGAATTTTATAGATACAAGATGGTATCGCTGATTCTACACGACATAGTCTCTGTGGGAAGTGATAAGATTGCTCTCACAATATATCTGGAGCGTTACAGAAGCATGTAGGAACATGTGTGCACGGCGACGAAACCGACCCACTACGTGTGAATCAGTCGCACGCGGTACATCGAGTGATCCGTTCATGGGTGCGACACAGACAAGACTCTTCCTCCGAGCGCCACAAAGAAAAATAGAACACCGAGTATACATGGTTATGGGGACGCACAAGCACTACTTGATGCGACATTACACAGCAGGGCGCCATGCTCTACTATCCTAATACAAATAGGCGGCGTTATCGACATATAGTGCGCGAAGGTGCCTGAGTCGTGACAAGCACTGTGATGCAAGGGGGGGGATCTCTATGGGGATGGTGGGAGTCTCTAGTTTTACAGAACGGAGAAGGGAGAAGCAGATTCGATGGATGCTCATGGGTGAGGATCTACACGTGTACACAGAGGGAGGTGTATATACTTGTTCAAAGTTGTGGGGGGGGTTGAGCGTTAATGCGATCATACGAACGGGGTGTCCTCTACAAGCTGAGGAAGGTTGATTACCAAGCTAATTATAAGTCAGCGATACAAGCTGAACTATAGTAATGAACACTTATAGAGGGTATTGATTCACGAAGACGAGTCTGGAGCGGACCTATCGGATAGTACAACAGTAGCTCTTTCTTAGGGGCAAACATACGACGCTAACTGGCAGACTCTGAGTGGTCGGAGAGTGTTTTGCTTTGTCGGAGTGGGTCTCAGGGGGTCGGCGTTTCAAGAGATGATGGCGTCTAGAGTAGTGCATCATAATTGATGTTTAGACTTAGACATCAGATCTAAGATTGATCGGCGAGGAGGGGCGGGACGAGTATTATACAAGATACATCTGGTTTGGGGGTGTTGAAATCATCGTGTCTGGGCGTTTTGTCGATCTTTCTGTCGAACGAGTGCACTCTACAGCAGCGTTAGCCTTCAATGATGTCACAGAGGCTTCTATAGCACAGAGAGTCAAATCAACAGATCACGGACAGCAGCGGTCCTATGAGTACACAGCGGCTAGGGATAGCTCCAGATTAACATGTCTTCCCGAGTACGACTAGCTGCCAAGTGTGCCAGAGTACACTACGACAACTGTTGCGGACTAGTTACGGCGCGATCGTAAGTACAGAAAAACCCGCCGATCAGATGCTATACTGTACGATTGATGTACCGAGAGGTAGTCTCTCTTTATTCATCTACCATGCTTAGGCTACAAATGACTAACCGAATACCCCCTGTGTTATTAGACGCGGGCTGTGGATCAATAGATGAGGGAGGTTGATTGGCTAGGGGTAGACCACAAGAGTGTTTTTTCAGAGGACGGTCTACAAGCTCAATCCTGATGACATAGAGAGATCTACAGCTTATCAGTACGGCGATCGCGACAGAGAGGGCTGCATCATAGATTAGTACAAATCACGGGAAGTGACCCCAGAGACACGGTTAGACTGCTGCAAAATAGCCGAGAGGAGGTGTATGCATAGGAATTTGATAAAGCTTCCACATCTGAGCATCCCGTCAACGACATCGTTCGCGGAGGCGTGGGAGTCTTTGGAATGTGAGGAGTATTCTGTGTGCGCGCGGGAGGTCAAGCAGGCGACGCAAAGGCCTGTCGAGTAGGCTGTAAGTAAAACAGCATCAGTCACACACGTATTCTCTCATCACTCACTTTACACACTCGTTCTGGCAGAATCATATAAGCTGTCTGTTGAGTTGAAGACAACTGTCGCGTAAACGATTCATTTTTGTGTACTAATATGTGGACTTTTGGTGCGTCTTTCATTGTGGTGTCAACAAGTATCTCGAAATGCGTTCTCTGACACATAGGTGCAGTTACTTCTGATATCAATCTAAAGTGTATCTTCAGAGCCAATTATGTTATTAGTAGACACAATCGGAGTTCTACAAACGTAGAGGCTTTGGGGTAAATACAGCGTCATGCAAAATTGGAAAGAGAAAGACACACGTCTTGGTGACAAGAATTGAATATACAGATAATCGTATTCTTATACGATAAGATTGGTAATATCAACAACGAGAGCATCATCGCGGTCCCTATCTTCTACCCTGGAAAGGTTAATCTATGAGTTCCCATCTGCAGACTGAATAGAATACATCGGCGCATTCTCGAGCACCTCGCAGGCGAAGCATAAGCAGTTTATATGCGTCTACAAGTAGCTTTATTTCTTTAATACTCTTTGCAAGAGTTCAGCACATGCACTTGAGATCATGATCTAGGTGAGAGGTAGAAAGTCTACATACAGGGTAGTAATTTATAGATCACGCTAGTATGCGAGCTATGGTCATACAACGCGAAGACACATTATGGCAAGGAATTGTTCACCCTATATACATGTAGGATCACAAAAAGTAAGGGGATTTAAACACAACTGAGATTACACGCAAGTAATCATAATAGACACGACTTGACGCTAAGAGGATCTTCATGATGGGAGAGAGAGGCGTTCTGCTATCCAACTACAAACACAGAAGGATATCTGATATGCTTACGCAGTAGGCAAAGAAGCATCTGGGGGACCATTCTCTGTGTTATATACTATCTTTGCGTACATATTAATGGTTGCGTGTTCTCTCGATGAATTATACATAGAAGAGAGAAGTGAACATAGGACATAGGTACTTTATCGAGGAGTCTTGTTTGACATTATGCGAGATTTAAGGACCGGTATAGGAGACACGTAATGTGTACAAGTTGGCTAAAGAGGACAGGGGAATAGAGTATATGCAGCTGAGGGGAGTTCCGGGATCTAATAAGTGACGAGGGTTGGTGGGGGGACGTAGCGGGTCAGGGTCACTATTATTTATTCATGTGATGTATTGCACGGTTAGGGAGACAAGGATGGGTGAATATTAAGAGGGTCACTTTTATATGGGGTAGGATACATATAGGGTCTCTTATCATGTATAGGCGGTCAGAGGGAAGTTTAAAGATCAAACAAAGAGTGGGGGACATATCGTATTTATGTCCATGGACAGAGTGGTAGCTATATCATGACAACAGTCAAATTCCTGAGATAGGAGCACGGTCTACAGCGGACTTATAAATCGCAATGCGGCAAGAGAGAATGGGGCGGGCAGAGGCTTGACGTGATTTGTAAAGCATAGCAACTGCTTTCTTTTAGCAATTCAAAGGATGTCAGAGTCGACTGAGGACGGGTAATTAACTAATATGATAGAACTAGATAACTAGAGATTACTAGAGAGGCTCACCGAGAGCTCTTGGCAGGTTCTGGTCTCTTTTCTGAGTAGCAGAGTGTTACGAGCGAGAAAAGAACAGTAATATAGTGCAGAAGAAGAGGACACACAGTGAGACAGAGGATAATAGTGAGGAAAACACAAATACACGTCAGGAAGTACTACAGGTGCGACTGGGAGCGGGGGTAAGCAAGCATCGACGGAGATATAAAGTAAATCAAAGATATGTGAGATAAGCGGAAGATTGGGAGGTGAGTCTTATCAGCATGTAAGTATATGATGAGTCAGATCATGTCGTTCGGATATCGTGGGTGGTTATGTAGACACTCTTTGTCAGGTGACCCGAACACACTGGTGTGTGTGATCGTGGGTGATTGATATGTAGCTTGGACAGGCTACAATTTCATGTATAGGGCCCAGTAGAGGTGGTACATTGTGGGTGACTAGGGTGTGCCTACAGCAACGAACTGAAAAAGAAAAGAAAGCGAGAAACTATTAAAGGATCAGGGGGAGAAAGAAAGACGGAGTGGGTCTACTCTTTTTTACGAAGCTCTCCAGAAAGTCTCTATTTATATAGCCGGGGGGGGGGTAGACACGAGTCTGGTGCAATTGAGTAAGAAGTGAAGATAAGGGAATAGGAGTGAGGGAAGCTTAGGGGGAATACAGGATAGATTATTAGGAGGATGTATAGAGAGAAGCAGGAATGGAACGACACAGAATAGTAAGAAGCAAAAGCGGAAAGGGCGGACTAAGAAAAGGAGAGGGAAAGAAAGGAAGAAGACACTGGTTGCCTGGGATTACAGAGGTGAAAAAGAAATTCGAAAGGCGGGCGATAAGAAAGAAAAATGAAAAAGAAAGAGAGGAAGAAGAAAGATCATAGGCAAGCGAAACACAAGAAAAGTACGACAAGGTCTCCTGCAGGAACGCCTATTAGAGGACTACAATCAGCTTCGAGATTCTTGGAGACACACCAAAAAAAATGACACACACACACACACACAACGAGGGAGGTGGTGGCGGTGAGGGGACAAACATACCCCAAAAGATACAATGAAAAAAAACTGGAAAAAGATGATAGCTTTGACAGTACCCTGTCAGCAGCGATCTTTAAGAGATAGGATGATTCGGATCTTGCTATAACTCTATTATGGCCTGCACTTACTTTTAGTCACTAAACGCGGAGGAAAACTGGCGTGGGTTTTCCCGATTTAGGTAACGAGAACCTGGTGGTCGAATACTTCTCTCATCTATTGAACTAGCTCGATCGTACAAGCGGGTTTAACATGTACAGTAAAAACCGGGTCACTAAAAAGCGGGTGGAAACATAGGGTGCACGTTTGCGAGTGGGGTGAACGGGGAACGGGCTGGTACTATCTCCTTATATATGTGTACTCTCAGCCTGTTCGTTGTTGGTCAGGTATTCCGGGAGCTGTATTGTGCACGTTTTTTTTCCTTATGATACAGAAGAGTAGGAAAAAACCTGGGTGGTCTCTAGCTAAACTTATCTTCTATAAATAATTTGGTGATATGGGACTTTTTTAGGGATTTTCTTTATCTCTCTTTAGTATATCATCTATGGAGAAGGGGACTTTTGGAGCTTTTTCTAGACTCTCTGCTAGTAACATGGGACTTCTTCTTCTAAATCTAGGACGTGGGTGGTTCTGTTTGATAAGGGGGGGGACCCTCTTAATTATCTTTTTCTTAAATACTGTATCATTGAGTCATGATGAACGGGATTTGGTTTGCAAGTAGAAGTGTAGATCTATAGTTATTTATTTTTTTCCTGATATAAGAGTGGAAAGAAACATTGGTGAGGTCTCTCTACTCTCCTCCTAACTCTCTTACTATAAGTGCTTTTCTCTCTTCTCTTATCTATCATCGTTTCTGGGATTTCTCTCTCTCTGTCTCTAGTCTCGAGTTCCTCCTCTCTAGAGATTACTACTTGGACTTTTTCAGACTTCAGCAGGCTGAGAGATTCTCTATAATCTACTCTTGACTTCCTCTTCTGAGGTTAGGAGGTCTCTCTATTCCAGCTATCATCACATTATCTGACAAGGAGACGAACACATGCGCTAACTTGTTATTTAGATGTGGGACTTTAAAAGAGAAAGGGGGGGCTGGAGGTGCATGAGACGCTCTTGGCTGTACAAGATAAGCAATGTTTCGGTGGAAGGAGACACTGAATCTGAGCAAGCTAACTGGAGAAAATAGTCAGAGGGGCGACGGAAGAGTAAGCACATGTCCAGAATGGTAGTATAAGGAATTTTTTCTTAGATGCAGAAGATAGTTTTTTTTTGGCACAAGGATTTTAAGAGACTCGTTATCTAATATGTCTTTGTTCTCGAGAGAGAAGCTGACTGTTTGGTCACCGCCATAATGCAAAGTACACAACAGTGCCATAACACTTGCTAGCACACAGCATACTACGAGGGTAAGAAAGATTCGTGGGGACATGTGGTGTGGGAGGGGGAAAAAAGACTGATCAGGAATAGCTTCGCTGAGATTCGGTGGGGGGGGTTTTGGGCATGGAGGTTGGGGAAATGGCGTTTCAGTTCAAGGAGTTGACATTGAGGTTCTGGGTGGAGTTTGTGAGGTGTGACAGGTTTCTCGCGGTTAGGTTTTTTGGTTCGTTCAACTGTGCAGAAAGAGAAAGGAGAAGGAGGGAAGAAGTGAGGGACGAGCGATAAGAGAAAAAGTAAAAAGAAAAATGGGAAAAACCTGGTCCACTAATTATTTAATTTGAGGAGTGATCCTAATCATACTCTGGTGTGTTAACTCTCCTTTTTCTTTCTTACGTCTTTCCTGTCTAAGATCTTCTTTCTCTTCTTCTTTTCTATCTCTCCTCTTAACTTTTTTTTTTTTTAATTTTTTCTTTTCTCTTCTCCTAAACTCTTATTTTAGTTAAAGCGGAGGGGATCCGGTGCAGACACACATGAAGTGGAGAAAGGAACAGAAGCGAAAAAAAAATACGTCACATCGGGGAAGATGAAGGAGAAAAAAAACAAAAAAGAAAGTTTGAGAACAAATGGAAATAGGAAAGGAAAAAAACTAGAGTCTTCTGAGGGGAGGGATATTTTTTACCTTTTCTCTGGTATCTCTATTTTCTCTTGCATTTTTTATCAGTATCTTTCTTCTAACTCTACTCCTCTCTAAAGGGGTTGATAGACGGTAGTGAAGGATATCCTGTCTCTCCTTCTAGATGCGGGTATGGTTTTTTTCGGGTTGACACAGTACACCTAAAGGGTCGACGTGTCACGTCGTTTTCTCGTGACAGAATTAGCGGCGTTAGAATGTATGATTTTTACCTGGGTCGTCGTCGTCACGGGAGGCGGAGACCGGGCGGGTTATATAGAGGAGATGTTACGAGCGATGTGCGTTCATAGGCAGGGGGACCGGGGGGTTTGGTTTTTGGGTGTTGGGTCTTTACGGTGTGTGACTACAAAGTTTCTTGAGTCGGCGTGGAAAGCAGGAGGCACTGTGAGCGGTGCACGTGACATTCTTTAGTCAGGCGAGGATACTTTCATGGAGTTAAAGTTGGGGCCGTTGCTGGAGATGTTAAGGATAGGTGTTTAGTTCAGGTGTGGAGTTTTTACCGGGGCAAAGATTAGCACGAGTCGTTTGGGAGGGCGTAGTTACTGGTCAACTGTTTAGAGTTTGGTTATTTTCAGGGGAGGTTCAGGAGAGAGGGGTCAGGAGAGCGGAGAGGGGCGGACAGGAGTTGGAGACAGAGCAGCGAATGAGTATTCGGCAGAGGTGAAGGACGTCAATTTGGTGGAGGCTACGTGACCGGGGAAGTGTACGAGCAGGAACGGGAGCGACGAGAGGAGGAAGATGGAGGTCAGACGCGGGGGAGCGGGGACAGAGCGGGGGCGGGTTAGCGCGGGAGGACGGGAGCGGGGGGGCATGTGACGTGCGACACTAAAACTAAAACACATGGAGACGGGAGGGGTTGGACTGGAACACGATAGGGTAGGGGGGTGAGGGGAGAAAAACTATGGAAAGTCAATTGAGGGCGCGATGGCGCACAGGTGGGGTACGGGGGGGAGAGGGCGACATAGGTCAGTGATGTTTGTTGAAGAGACTAGGTACTGGGGAGCTTACATGGGGGGATTGATTTATATTAATGGGGGGGTGGGGTATTTTAGGGGGGGCTAGATACTAGATATATACTCGATAGGGGATACGGGCATATATGATGGGGAGGCTTGAGTATAGGGCGGATATTATATACTATGACATTAATAATCGGGAGTAAAACCCGAGGGGCATTAGAGATCTGCCATCGCATGATATCTGATAGGTGCAGGACAATTTTTAAGGAAGGTCCACAAAAGGGGACACGGGGCTTACAATTGGACAGTGGGAGGGCTAAGTAGTAGCTATGAGAACTGGGTGGATTACAAGAGTTACATCGTGGAGGCCGAAGGTTGCTTTTTCGGACGGACGCGGAGAGGTAGGGTGAACTAGAGCAGCGAGCCGGATGGGAGGGGGGATTTTTGAGTGATGTCACAGAGAAGTGTGGACAAGCAACGGGTTGAGGGGAGGGGGTACATTGAGTCAGTGTGGGAAGAACAGAGAGTGATGGGGGGACTAACATATCGAACATAGGCAGTGTGGACAAGGAAACGAGATGGCAGAGACATTACACAAAGGGGGGGACAAGCATTATACGTGATTTGGATTAGATTAGAGGAGGGGGGTGATGGACAAGCAAGGGAGTTTTTTTTATGGGTTTAGCGCCCCTACGGAGAGCAACATAGTTGGGCAATTAAAGTCGGGTGGATTGTTGGTAATTAAAACACTTGCGGTTATGCAACAGGCAGTTTGTTGGGTTCTTTTTACAACGAGGTTGTTGGGCGAAGACAAGAACTTGTATAGTGATCGAGGTTTTAGTTGTTAACTACCGGACGAACAGGGCAGAGGCATAGGGTATTAGGAGCGGGGGGAACTGAGGGAGGTATTAGAATAGGTTAAGGTGATCTAGGTTTACTGAGGGTTGAGAGTATTGGACTAGGCAGTTGGAGAGTCCTTGTAGCGATTCCATGCATGCCTTCCTAAGCTATGGAGCGGATTATATTAGGTCGGGATATCTTAGACACTAGATCTATAGAAGTGTGGAACTAGTTACAGACTCGTGGGTCTGATCGAGGTATACTTGGGCGACTCGGTTGTTCACAGCTTAGGATCCCTTCGCTCCCGTCCCTCGAGTTTCTGCAGGGACAATACTGGACTTCATCTCTAGGAATGTCTGCAGGGTCACGAACCCTCGCTCAGGAAGGTTAGGGAGCAAGGGGTGAGCTACGTGACTGAGAGCGGATTCACACGGGAAGGTGGGGGACATGTTGTGAGAGTGAGCGGGGGGATTTGACATGAGGTTATAGTAAAGTGGATTGTGTAAGGGGAGGCGGGGGGAATGCCATGATTAAATATAGGGAGTGATGTGGTATAAAATATAATTGTTGGGCGGCGATCAATTGTATGGCCGGTGAGACATAAAAGTGGGGAGACTGTTTTTTCTTTTGAGGGTGTATGGTTGATAATCTTAGACTAAGATGTGTAGGATAAGGGAAGCCACAACGAGATAGGTAGTACTAGAGGATTATGTGATGGGGTGCGAATAGCAGCTAGATAGTTATGAGGGGCGGGTAGATTAGTATGATCATACAGAGGAGTTGCACATTATGTAGAGTGCTATGTATTGGTGAATTGGACGGGAGTTATGTGGATTTGGGTCTAGTTTTTGATATAGGTTGTTTGTTGTGTATTACGTCGAGTGATAAGATTTTATTCCTGGGGCCGGGCGCGTGAATTAAGCTGAGCTGCGGAGCGTGATCATTTTGTAGGAGTCCGTTAAGCTTAGTTCCCATGATGTTGTCGCCGATGTGATGATATTCCGGCTATACGAATTGAAAGGTGGAGGATTGTTGGTTATATTCAGGACAAGAGTGAGATGGTTGGGGTATTAGTGGGTGCATTTAGTTTGGTGTAGTAGGGTTGGAGTTTGTGCGGTTAACTAATATAGTGAAGTTTCTAACTCTCTTTACTATATGACTGGACCTAATATAGTGAAGTTTCTAACTCTATCTACTATATGACTATCTTTACCTTGTTAAACTGAAGGCTAGGTTACTTATCTGTACCGTTAGATGAACGTTCATTTCTTGCCTTGTTTTTCACGAAATTGTCTATCAATTTATTATACTGTATTCCTTTCAATGCCTGACTGCGAATGTAGGGTGGGGTTAATGAAAATAGATAATGTACGTGCTTCTAGCACAAAGGATAAAGAAACTGCCTACATCACAGCCCTAAGGCCTTCATCATGGACAAACGAACTAGACAGTAGAGAAAAGACAGAACTAAATTAAGAGCATAAAAATAAATATAAAATACAAGAGATGTAAATGGAAAATGTAATTGTTATTCTGGTGAATACCAGTGAGAATTGTTGTTGTCATTTTGGTAAATACCAGTGAGATATGTCACTTTGGTAAATACCAATGAGAAACGTTGTTGTCACTTTGATAAATACCAGTGAGAAATGTTGTTGTCATTTTAGTAAATACCAGTGAGAAATTTTGTTGTCATTCTAGTAACTACGAGTACTAATGAGAAACGTTTTCATTCTGGTAAATACCAGCAAGAAACGATGCTGTCATTCCGGGAACTACTATTGAGAAACACAGTTATCAATCCGACAAATCTCCTTGAATTTTAACGGCCAAAACTGAGGCACGACTTCAATGAACAATTGTTTTCCCTCTTATGAGTGCTAAACGTCCAGGAAGTATTACACTTAAACTAGGAAATGTATTTTAAAGTGCTCATGTTATCTGAGTTGTATGGGGATGGGGAGTTCTTCATTCGTAAAGTGCATCCTTGTAACAATGTGCAACTAAGTCTGAAATTCCGAACACATTTCAGCAAGACCCAGATTATCACTTTTAGCTGCTTCACCATCACAATGGTACTCGTCGAAGCTTGAAAATATGTCCTTTCATGTGGCGTGTGATTATTCAGCTCCAACCAGTTGATGACTTTATTGCAGATCGTTACATCGATAGCATCAGTGAGTGCAGCTAACCAGGACAAAAGAGAGTTAGAAATAACGATAGTGATAACTAGGAAAAAATAACCAAATTAACATAATAAAACGTCTACCCTCCTCTACCCACTGCTTGAAATAACATCGCTAATTTTTTGGTGAGGTTTTTTGCCTTCTTGTGGTCTGGCACGTTTCTTTTAACCTAGACTGTTGTCTGTTGGTTATCTCGGAACGCAAGTGTCATTTAAAAATAAGTTAACTCTGTCAACTGCCACTCAAAAATAAGTGAACTCAGCCAAATGACGTATCAATCAATCAATACCTTTTAGATCCCATGAAACATTGACCTTCAATAAACGAGCGCCAAGTCTGCCTGTCGTGTTCAAGGTCTTTCCGTGTATTCTTCATCATTTTTATTTCTCTCTCCAGTTTTTTTTCCTCATTTTTTTTATTCAGTCTCCATCTGCGTCTCTTACCCTGGGGATTCCAAAACAAGGGCTGCCTTGACATGCATTTAACAGGCTTTCTCAATGTCTGTCCAATACATCGCCAGCATCCTCTTTTAATCTCATGCTCTACTGGCGCTCGTCTAGTTCTTGTCATCAGTTCTACATTGTTGACCTTGTCATCAGTTCTACATTTTTGACCTTGTCATCAGTTCTACATTGTTGACCTTGTCATCAGTTCTACGTTGTTGAGCTTCTCATCAGTTCTACATTGTTGACCTTGTCATCAGTTCTACATTGGTGACTTTGTCATCAGTTCTACATTGTTGACCTTGTATCATTTCTACATTGGTGACCTTGTCATCAGTTCTACATTGTTGACCTTGTCATCAGTTCTACATTGGTGACCTTGTCTAGTTCTTTTCATCAGTTCTACATTGGTGACCTTGTCTAGCTCTTGTCATCAGTTCTACATTGTTGACCTTATCGTACCACTTCAAACCTTCTATTCTACGCAAGTATCAAGTTATGAATTTCTGTAGCTTTTTGGTTGTTGTTTTTGTTGTTGTCTATATTTCAGAGCCATACAACAGGGCTGACTTGACATTTGAATGGAAAATTTTTATTTTTATATTGGATCTGTTTTCTTTTGATTTTCACATATATCCCGATGTAATGAAAGCTCCAAATGTCTTTTGTATCCATGATTATACCAGTGTTGTTCCTCCAACTCTTGACTATATGCTATCAAGATTTATGAATGACTCTACATTTTGTACGGGTGTTTCTTCATGTGCAATGTTATTATTGTTTCTTACATTTATTCTTACTATTAGTGTCTTTTCCTTGTGTATTTCCAGAACCCTTGATGTGACCTCGCATCAGGTATTCTTATTTTACCTTGCATCTCGTTACAGTTACAGGACAGTTGAGTAGGATCATCAGCAAAATCTAGATCTTCAAGCTGTTTAGTCAAGGTCCACTGAATTCCACTTATGTTGGCTGATGTTTGTGCTTTCATAAACCAATCATAGGTAGGAAGAAGAGAGACAGGGACACTCCAGTTCTTGTCTGAAACGGTTCTATACGTTGCCCTTCATGAAAAACTCTCACTTTCATGTTTTCATAGTTTTCTGTCTTAAGTTAAATGATTTTAAGGCGGACTCCATAATGCCTCATCAGTTTCCCAAGTGATTCTGTCAGTAGTCACACAGGATAGTGTGTGCACGCACATGCAGAAATTATAGCGACTGTTAATCTCATTAGATCCTCCAGGGAACAGTCAAAGGTAAACGGAGAAGAGGAAGGCAAAGAAAATCCTGGGCTGATAACATCAAAGAATGGGCAGGACACGGTTTTTCCACACTTGTACGCATTGCTGAGGACAGAGAGCAGTGGAGGACCCTGTCTGCTGATGCTTCCACCATGGCACTCCTACGACCCATGACGGGTTACGTGTTGAGATGATGATGAATCTCATTAGAGTCACAACATCGATGTATAGTAATCCATGCACTAAGTAATCTTGTTCTCAAGCTTCAGAATAAATATTAGGACAGTATGTGCTTTGTATGTACATAATCTAGTATAAAGCGTTAATGTTTTTACGAGTATAATGAAATTTCATTAAAAGTAATTGAGGTGTCGTAATTTTATATAAGATAGGTCTGAGATATTTATGGTCCTATCCGAGCAGAGGTGATAGTGGTAACTATGTGAGAGTAAGGTGTAAGAAATAGATTTATTTTTCACGAGGGGTGATAGTGTAAGAGAAAGAACAGTCTCTGGATTGAGTAATTGCTCTAATCCAGCCTTTCTTACGACTATATTTAAATCAGACGCACTTTCTCTCCTTATACAAAATACAAGTTACACTGCACCCACTTACTCAAAATTATGTGACAAATACGCACAAACGTGAAAACAAACTATGGATAACATACATGGGCAGGGGTTGACCAACACGATAACTTAAGGTTTATTAAGTTTATTATCACTAGAAATTCACGACATCAAGCATATACAGCAATAAAACATGGTTTACAATGACAATTTACCCAATAGGTCCTCCCCTCTTGTAAAGGAAAATAAAAGAAAATCCCAAAAGAGGTTAATTAACCCAAAATATCAAAAGTTAACAATAAGGGGTAGGAAATAGTCAGTAAGGGAAATTAACAAGTTCCCACTTAAGCTATCCCGTAAATGTTCAGGTTAGTGAGAAATACTAAAAAAGAAGATTGGTATGATAGTGATTACAAAAGAAAAAAAATATGTTTCTCTCGTTCGGTTCATTCAATCATTCATACAGTGGCCACTCTCATATTTGCTTACCCAGTAGTTGGTGCAGTCATTCCATGGAAATAAACTTTAACAGGTACTAAGACTATACAAAGTCAGATTTCTTGCCAATTTCAGCCCCAGACTATCCTGGTTGCTGACTGCAAATTTCAGGTAGTCGCTGAAGTTGGAGTGCTAATGGTTTCCTGGTTAAATACTGGATCGCTGCAGTAGGTTGGTTGGAGTAAGAGTTATAAGGGGGTGGTCACCGTCACAGGATGAATAAAAAATATATATTTCCGGGGTTGTCTAGCCTCTGGTGGCTGAGACACTCTGTTACGTTATAAAAATGTTAAGGACAACAATGTTATGAGTTAATTCATAACAGGCTTTATCGCACTCGACATGGCTTTGTGTACATACTTCCTTGTTGATATGCGTCGCCCGGACAACTCCAGAAGTACGTTACATAGTCTGCCAATTTTGAGCAGACGATTCCTTGCCGGCTTCACGTCTCGAATTAGAGCCTGAAGTCGGTCTCTTTCGCTGTGTGTTCTCCATGTGAGAAAGACGTGTTTGACGAGCTCCAGAAAGTGTACTCTTGTTACAGAGTTTTATGAATTATATCAGCTAGGTCGTCCTACAGATGGAGTCTAGTCTTGATTATATTTAAAAGGACAAGTCATTGCTGTATGGAGAGGAATGTGTGTGGAACTTTATATTAAATACTTCAGCAATACGCTTGTGACATTTTGTCCGTAGTCTACGGGACGTTAGACTGATTTTATGGACTGGTGAGAGATTTGCCACTGATTATTATATGGATGCTATAAGGAGCCTCGTCTTATATTAAAATGAATATTGTGTTTCAACGTCAAACTGGCATTGTGCAGTTTTCTGACTGTTGAAGTTTACCTACACGTTTTGCTAGGACTCATTAAAAAGTGGGGCTTGCAGGCCTGTTACCAAATATTACCCTAGACAGGCTGGAAGAAGAATCCAGCTACTTGATGACTCTATAAATGAATCCGGCATTGGGAGGATAGACCTAAACGATCTACCTACTGATTTATATTCCCAACAAACAATTATCGGCTGTTCTCTGAGGTGATTGCCGGGTATGAACAGTGAGTTCTCTTGAGTGTAATCCAGTGGAAAAACTACTGTCATACGTCAGATAAATGAGAATATAAATTCTGCCACAGCAGGCTGATAAGATATATATATGAAAAAATATTTTGGGAATGTTCCGTTCCAGTTTTAAAATTATATATTTATTGTTTGTTTTCTTGTTTTGACCTCTCTCATAAATGAAGAAGGTGTCACAGGGGTCACAACACGAAGATTCGACAACAATAATCTCTGGATGCTTATAAGAACATAAGACCACTAGACCGCTAGATCGCAGGGTTATGATCAGCCTAGATTTTTTTGGGAAGAAAGGCAAATATTTATCCATAATTAATATCATATCCTAACACGCGTTAAGGTAAGACCTCTTTAACCACTCCGTTATTAAATTAGATTATAAACCCCAAATGTCTAGCTTATCTTATCGCTTTTAACATGTGATATAAACCCTTAGTCATTTATAAAATTACACATAATGAATAGAAGTAAATTCTTCCGTCAATTATCAATCGCCTAGCGTCTATTTAGTTAATTAAAACACCTCTTACTGGGTGCTAGCGAGTAATTAAATTTACGTTATAGCTGGATAAATTTAGCTATATGTTATTTAATACGCTATTTAATTAACACAGAAAATCCAAGTGAAATATATATAATGAAAACTTTAGCACACAAGATCCCGAAAAATGCTAATATATGTATTTACCGCAAAAACAGAAAAATGAAACTCTCTCCACGAATCTAAGTAATTCCTATGTAAAAGGCTCTAAGATCTTCGAACTTGATAATTCTAAACTTTTCTGAAAACGACTGATAACTGAGATTTGAGTAGATGGGCATATATACTGAAATAGCGTAATGTCATCGGACTATGGCGAAATTCACACCTTGGACGATCAGGGAAATGAGCGGAGGTTTCAGCGGGGATTTCTTCCCAGATAAAGGATGTCTTCGTTCGCTTTGTTACCCGGTGAAATCGACATAAAGCTTCTGATCTCAGCGATCGTCGCTCTCTCTTAGGGAGCTTCAAAGGCCGCTACCCTGCCCGTGTTTCAGGGACAGTGCGCTGACAATATGACGTAATTTTGACAGCTCTTCGTTCATCGAGCTTTCAGCAAACGTACTCGGCCCGTCCCCTTTAGAAGGAATGACAGTTAGAGATCTCGGTAGCTGTTTGATTGCGCGTGAAAGAAGACCGGTAGGCGTGGCTAAACTATAAGTAAGACAGATAGCGAGAAAGGCATGGCTAATACGTAACAAACGTGCATGCTAATGAGGGAAGCAAAGGTGGGAACCCACGTTGGATGAGTTGATTGAAAAAGAATGAGGGGTGACTGTGGGATTAAAGTGGAGTGATCAAGGTTGTCCATTTTCATAACCTGTCACATGAGGGAACGCGTATTTTTTTTTTTTTTTCAGACTACATACCATAATTTTTCTAAAAAGGTTTTTACTTGGTGTCTGCACAAAGAAACGGCGCTTTTACACAACAAATACAAAACAGAAGAAGCACACAACTGTATTGGTATTGGCTTCTTCATTTTGAAACAACCCTGAAAATCAGTATGTTATCTACAATCAAGAATAAACATATAACAGCTAAGAAAGCTAAGGAGAAAACTGAAGGATAAATAAATACATTCATCACACTAATTAAGTGCAAAAAACGATCATGAACACTGTGTACATTCCCACATAAGTTAGAACCGTGTAATTGCTCTAATTATATTCAAACACTTATTTTTGCATTTTATTCCAAGCAACTTTTTAACAACAACCTCTACGCAAGCTATCCTTGTCACTTCATACGTACATGATTCGTTTCGGTAAAAAGTTCTTAGGAGGCATGTGCGAGAACCACCAAGCTTTATTCAAGTCCACATGCTCATTTAAATCATATGCGCGTTTTTTACCCCAATTAATACGCTTAAAAACCCGATCCTGTGAAACAACCGAACGTATTTCGATTTATTATATGTTGGGTAATTTAGTACGATGTGTAATCTATATATCCTTTTTTTATTTGTTTAATTGAGAGCCAAAAATTCCTATGTTGACATTAAACAGCTAGGGGATATATTAAATGTTGGGGGGGGGGGAAGATTTTGCTACCCTTTGTAGTAAATCCCTTAAGCCCAAAAAGTAAAACTCCTGGTTATTAAGTGTTCTAGTTTTTCTTATTATAGCCTGGGAATCAACTTTAATTTGTTGTTGTTTGACTAGGGCTGCTGAGCTCGCCGATCTTTCGCAGCCAATGCCGAGTTGAAGGATCATTGGCATTATCTACATTGTACGAATTTTATCTAAATTAATGTGGCTTTAATAAATTACAAGTCGATATATATGTTGAGGCTCAAACATTAGAAGTTTGTTTGAACAATCCCAATTTTTTTTTAGTATGACTGTTCTATTCCTGAGTTTACGATCATGTATTTTAAGGATCCTCACGTCTGGTTTCAAACTGGAAGGGGGAATAGAGGCGGCATACTGCGCATTTCCTGCCACCCATAGGGCTCTCCAAATGGACTAAAAAACTATGCTCTGATTCTGGGTTCTCTCAAGGAATCGTCACGCCCTGCACGGAACCACGTCTCATATCCAGTCGACTGACATTTGTTAATTGTGAGATCTTCCTGCATACAGCCAACCAGATAAAACCCAGAGTTAAGCCTGAGGTTCAAGTGATTTCCCCAAGCTTAGTGTGTAATGCGCAGTTCTCAACTTTTTTTCACCACAGGGGGAACATGATGTTGGGTCACTCTGGTGAAACTAGTCGATCAGTCAAGCATTGTCCAGGCAACTCGAAGGTTCCAGACCTTCCAAACTACACCACGTGGAGTTGCTTCAGGTCATTGGTCAGAAATCTAACCCTTGAACTCACGTTAGAGCAGCGTGAATTCTTTGCATCTCTACCCGGGGAACCAAACAGCCGAGTTCGAATTAACCCCTGTTTTTTTAACACAAATTGCAGACAAAAATATTAGTCCTTTTACAGTGTTTTTACTGAGCCTCCGATATAAACATCATTGCAAATATTTTCAGAAATTGAATTCCTACACACACAGATTTAAAGCAGTGACAGCTTTTCTGTCCTTCTTAGTTCTATGAGGCGTCAAAGTAATTACTGGACTTTCCAGTACGCCCATTGGTCTTGAAGAACCATCTGAAAGAAAAAATGAGAGACTAAACTCATAAAAGGCTCTTAAAACCTTTGCATTGATCTGCCATCACTTAATTAAGAGGTAATAAAATATATATTTTTTGTTAAGGTAAAATTTTTTTTTCCCATTATCTTTGGTAATATTAAGTTTTGGGGTATAACAGTTAATATATAAAAGTATAATTGTAACAACAGAAAGAAAAAGTAATAATGTGCCTCTTGCAGGTCTCCTAATTGTGAGATCGAATTAAAAGGTCTATATTGCCTTCTCTGTCGGACATAAGGCCTTTAAATATAAGCTACTTTTAAATTATAAAAAGGAGGTCCCATGGCAATTTTAACGCACGTAAAAAAAACCCCTTGGGAAATCGTAAAGAGTAATCCCAAAAAGGGCCGCTACCCCTAGCAAAATTGTAAAAATTTACTTTCTTAAACCTACCCACCCACTACGGAGCTCGTAGAAAGCAAATTAGATCTAATCTTATAACAATATGTCCTGCTCTAATATTTGCCGTTAGTCGCAGTTGAAGGTTAATGGTTCGAACCAACAAACTAAAGTTTCTCAATTAAAACTAATAAAGGTAGTAAAACTATAGGCGCTCCAGGCTTTCTGCCAAGTGAACTAACGATAGCTTAGGAGATTTTATCCATAGCTGAAATTAAAATTCTAGGAAAATGAAAAATGATGGTGGTGATGACAATGCTGATGATGTTAATGACGATAACGACGATGATGATAATGACGACGTTACTGATGATGATGATTATCATCATGATAATGATGATGACTATTAATGACTGACTGACAGAATGTCAAATGTCTTTCTGTGGGGGACGTCGCAAAACTTGTATATCGTAATTTAATCAAAAATCCACTCTAAAATTCGTTACAAAAAAAAAAAAAAAAGCTAAAAAGGGCCGCATCTCGTAATCTTAAACTCTAGGAAATTATTCTAAAGTAGAAAAAAATCTTTCCCATAGATATAAAATTTTGATCTTTAGGATTGAAAGCTGATTGCGATAAACTTAACCACATAGCTTGCAATATGTAAAAAAAAACAAACAAGATGCCATATCCCTTGTTAAAGAGTAGTATTTACTTAATTGCAATGTTAAACATTGCCTCATTCCAATCCCAAAGGAAAGCCTAGGCCTTCAACAACAATACGCATTCGCCAAGTCCTCCTGTCACGTGCCATCAAATTCAAGTTCTTTTCCAATTTATAATCCTCATCATTTTCACCTCTGTTTTCCAGCACTCTTCTCCATGTGCTTCTTTGGTCTAAAAAGCCTCTCTATTTGACCCTGGGGGGTTCCAGAACAAGGACTGCCTAGCACTTGTAATGCTATCCACAAAAAACCAATTCCTCATTGTGTGTCCATATCCATCACCATACGTCTTCTTCTCATCTCTTGTTTCCGCTGGCACGTGTCTTGTTCTTTGTCATCAGTTCCACGATGGTAAAACTGTTAAGTTTCTTTTTTTTCGCGTGGGGAATAAAGTGTTTGAGATCCTCGCATGTGAGTCTAGTATTTTTATAGACGCACGTGTGAGCACATCTAAGTTAAATTGTATATGTAATTATTTTGCGTGCCGTCGTGCACTATATTTGAACAGAATAGCGCAGCATGTTGCGGTCGATCTGTTTGCCATCCAAGCTATGATGCTTGAGGCAGATCGAAAGTCCTTTTGATAATCTTCAAATGAAATATTGTTATGTGTCCCTTGTCCCAAGTTGTGGGGAAGACACCCGAAATATATTATGATGTTCCCTAGTAAAATCTTTAGCCCAGAACTTTTATTTTTATTTCATTAAATTATTTTTACTATAATGTAAGTATAATTATTTTAAAACCTGTTTCAATACCGTTTTTAATTGTTTATATATATTATGTAATATATAATTTCTATATTTATATATGTGTATTATTTGAAATAGATATTATATATTATTTATATATATATAATTTATATAAAATTTTATTACTAACTATAACATATTTACTCCCCCCCATTAACACACCAAACAAATACTAAAACCAAACACAAAACCCTAAAAAACACAAACAAAAACCCAAACCTTAAAGGGTTGAAACCACCCCCATTTGGTGCACCACCAACCCACCTACACTCAAATAAATCATCAAATGTGTCACAAAAAATTTAGGGACCCCAGCATGTACTGTTTCTAAATTAACCCTTGTCCCCCATTAAATAGGGACTACATGCGTTTGAGAAAAGGAACGTTCGTGTAATCCCAAGATAAACTGGAGTAGACGCGACAGCCGTTATTTTGGGCGGATGCCAACAGGCAGCTCTAAAGTTGGCTGGATCTTCATGGTCTAGGCGTCTTTGCACTACCTAGAACAGCCCTTTAGAGGCGTCGACCCAACTGGAAGACCACTGTTTATTCCTGTTTGCGTAGCCTGCAGTTGTCAGAACATTGCACTCTGGAATAGCGATCAAGGGCTACTCGGGGTCTGATGGGTCCGATGTGCATGAGTGTGTGCTGTGGGTTTGTCTGGTCCTTTACCTAGGTCCAATGTTTGTTTTGATGTGCAGTTGGTGGGTAGGGGTCACACAAGTCGGACCCTAGAGGAAATAGTATATCATAGCTAAGATATAAAAATATCATGTCCCGCTCGTATACACGGCTTATGTTTTTGAATGTAGGTTTTTTTCCTACGATGATAAGTGGACGTTTATTGGCTTTTACAGTACGATTCGTGATTTTTCCATCCCGCGTTCCAATAGTGTTGTTTTTTTATCCTCTTAGTTAATTTGATTTTTTCAACCCAGTAATTTCCTTAACGCCTATATCCTGAGTAATCCTAGATTATGGTTATTATCAAGCCCTTTCCACAACTGGCGAAAAATACATAATGGTGAAAATGTATCACAGTATGTGTGGTACAGTATTTACCTTCATCTCAGAATTGGTTTATTACACTCTAGTTTTTTTCTCAGTGCATGTACTATGAACTTCTGTAAGTATAAAAGCATATAGTAGATATGAATTATCATACTACCAATAAAAAAACTTGATACATGGGCCCTCTAAAAATCTTGGGGAGAAAGCTGCTATCCGCATCCTGGAAATACAAAAAAAAAATTAAAAAAAAAACGCTAGTATAGCACCATCCTAGATTCCAACTCGAAATCGCAAACCTATTACTTCGGTAAATGCAATACAAAAATAATTAGTGATATAGAGACCGACAAAAATAGGTCAAAAATTCTTCTGTTTTCTTGTGAATTTCTTTAATTAAGCAAACTTATAATAATTGAATTCTAAGCATATTTTGTCGCAATACTATGATTAGCTTAAATGTTTTTATTCCTTCTTTGAATGTTAATTTTTTTATTGTTGCAACGACTGTCCTCATGAATAAGCGATATGGAGAGACTCAAACCTAAAGTCTCACAAATCTAGTCAAATTTACAGATCACTAAACGAGCGTATAAAAATCCCAGTAGATTAATTAAATAAGACAACGAAGTGAATGTAAGGGAGGGTGGGTGGGGGTGCGGCCAGGGGCGGTGAGGAAGGGGGTTTCCAGAGGACAACTCACCTGTAGAAATGTTTATATTCATGTGACACAGCTACTGGGGATACATGAGCTGAGCTCCAGCAGCACCTGTCAGCAAAATTAATTGGGTTACTCTTAGCCGTAGTGCACCCAGTAGACTTAAGCAATCTGCAAAACTCACATTGACTGTTTATGTCTCCAGCATAGTCAGGTAACAAGTTATGACATAAAGGACACTATACTTTACGACCTGTAGTTTCCCATTCGTCTTTCTGTTCATTTAGGACGGTAATGTTTATTGATTGAGGGGTCTTCTACCTGCTAGGCCATTTGACTAAAGAAAGATCCAGGAACCCTACGTAGTAGCGAATAGGAGGAGGGAAGTCAGTAATGTGGTTTAAATGCCTGTAGCTGCATCTGGCGCAGATGTTTGAGTTATGTTGTTCTAACTATGCATAAAGATTGCAACTTAGCAAATAAGCGAGCTTAAACCGTACATCTGAGCAGTGTGATCTGACTACAACTGAATATCGAGGAAATCTGAGTTTGCCAGTACACTTGCTTAGAAAGATCAGAGCTAACTAAGAAATCCGAGTTGAAAATAAGTGTCTCTTGCAAGGAGTTCACACTGGACTGTGACGTAACAATGATAAGGACGCAATATTATGCACGCACAGACAACGACGAGCAAGACTACAGTAAATGGCTACGACTTTCTTATTGGAGACGTTAAGTTACTCTCAGCAGCACACACAAAAACAATCACTCAAACCCCTGCACATGGACATCCATAGAACCGTTGCACCCAGTCTACCGTATTATTGACTAGAAAGAATTATGTACTTGGAAGCTGATAATCTAGAATGAAGCGAGAGACCATGACTAGATGCAGTATGAAGCTACTAAACGATAAAGTATGAGTACAAACTAAAAGCGACATAATGAATCGTACTAATCGAGATGTACTGATCATAGCTACAAAGATAGGAACAATACTAACATGAGTAGGTTGTAACTACTAAAGACAAGATAAGGGAAACTAACATCTAATAGTAGTGTGAGTACTAAAGAGATAATAGGAGAGCACACTACTTAAATCGGAGAGTGTATTAACAAAAGGATAAGTAACTGAACTACTAACAACGAAGTTTGTATTCCAAATAGAAAGAAATGATGTAAGGACTACTTACTAAACTGAGTAACGTGTACTACAACAAGAATGAATAGGGAACTACTACCAATTAGGATATTGTACACTAAAAGATAGGATGAACCTAACTAATGAGGAGTGTACTACATAAAAGGATATAATTAGGACACTACTACTAAGTAGTGACGTGTAACTAAAGAGTATGGAGAACAAACTAACCTTAACTGAGTAGTAAACTAAAGAGATAGAAGAAGGCACTACACTACATATGAAGTGTGTACTTAAAAAGAGATATAGGAAACCTACAAATGAGTCTGTGTACTAACTAAAAGAATGAAACTGAGACACTACATATATGAGATGTGATCTAACTAACGATAAGATTGCGTGAAACCTACACAACATCAATAACGAGATTGAGTACAAAAGAAGAAAAAGGTGAAAAATCGATACAACCTATCACATGAGGAGATGTGAACAAAAGTAACATAAAGCTAAATCTGAAGAACTAATGAGACTAACTGATGATCTGTACTAAAGAAAGTAGAGAAACGGATACCTACTACTTAAATGATGATGAGTGTAACCTAAAGAAAAGTAATAAGGAGGAAACATCTCCACTAATCGAGAGTGTACTAAAGACTAGGAAAGACTAACTAATGAGGGAAATGTCTACTAAAACGAGTGTACTAAAGGAACTAGGAACTAATACGTAGTAGTGAGAAGCTTGTACTAAAGAATAAGGGGAACTCATACTAATCGTAACGAGATGAGACTAAAGATGAATAGGAACGTGAACTCAATGACTAATGTAGTACTGATAAGACTAAGAGATAAACTGGAACTCATATCTAGATGTGTGAAGTGGTACTAAAAGAAATGATACTGGACTAACTTACAAAAGTTGTAGTGTACTCATAGAAGATAGATTGAACGGAACTAACTACAAAATGATATAGGTGAACTAAAGATACTTGAACAGATATGAACTAACTAATACTAAGTAGTAACAAGATGACTAAAGATTGGAACGTGAAACCCAACATATAAAGATGTAAGTAGGATCTATTCAAAAGATAAGATTGGAACGGAACATAACATAAATAAAGTGTAACTAAAGAAAAGATGCGAATGCAATACGGTAAAGGTGACTCCAAACTAGCAAGAACTTGCAGAACTAGCGGGAAGTAAGAAAGAATGTATCAATAGGAATAGACAGGTGGCGTTAACCATGCTACCGTACCATGCATTAGAAATTTCTCGTCAGCTTAAGTAAGGGGAGTGACGAAAGTGATTTAAACGATGTCCCTTCACCTATCGCTCACTGCCCTGTCTCAAAGTTCCATCTTGCCTTCTCTATTTATTAAGTGAAGTCGAAGAGCAGAGATCGAAAAGTAAGCCCTTACCTCTTCCTCACTTACGAGCGTAACGCTTCAGTGCCCTTCTTTGGCTACCTTCTCTAACGAAAGAGGGACCCACAGAGTCAGAAGCTGTCACCTCGTGCAATGTTACGAAGCGATAAGCGCCTACTCTAGCTCCAGGTTTTGGATACCGCATAGCCAATCGGGGACCACGTTCTACTAAAACTTGATGCACTCATGTGATGGAGTAACAAACTGGTACAGCTGCAGTAGTATACAACAGACCGACAGATGAGAGTCCCATAGTACTGGCATACGATAGTAAAGACATAGGATCGAACACAATAATATTTCTGTTCATCTTCAGAGTGTATCTACCACTGCAAGAGACAGAGAGAGCATCACGTAGAATCAGAATTAGGAAACGGCAACACAACACTGATTTTATCGGCTCCTAGTGTTCATTTAAGTCGTACAAGGCTGACCAAGCTGAGACACAACTGAAAGCGAATTGCGCACAACTACTGTCTAGGCGTGGGTACCCCAAAACGTCGCAATTGTCGTCACAACGAAAGAACACCCACACTGACTGATATGAACAGCGGGAGTACTGAGTGTCAAGAACAGCTCATGGACGCGCGTGTACGATAACTAACACTCGATGAGATGCCCAGCACTCAGTAAACCATCTAGCGGATGGACATTCTATACGGCAGTAGAGATGATGCTGGTAGTGTAATGGATGGTTCGATTGATTGAGAGTGAATCCACATTCATGTAGAGTGGTGATTGCCAATATTGCTGGGAATGAGTGTTATTGAGTTGTGGATGGTAGGGGGAAGGATGATGACAAGTATATGAGGGACTGGCGTAGGTGGGTGTGATGTATGGATGGATGATGGTTCATGAATGAGAGAAGAATTAAGGTGATAGGATTGATGAATAGAAGATTGGATCTGAGTATGGTATAATATGCAGTGATGATGGGGGTGTGGGTGAGATTGATGATGAGAAAATGGATAGGTAATTGAAAAAGATGGATTTTGGGAGTATTAATTTTTTAGGGCTTTTTTTGGATGATGGATTTTGATCGGCTTCTTTCTTTTGATAATGGCTTGACTTTGAGGGGGATTTGATTTTGGTGAGTGAAGATTTTTTTATTTGAGGAATAGTGAATTTTTTGGGGGGGAAGTGGGGATGGTATATGGTGGGGGGGGGTAAGATGGTAATTAATGATATGAGTCGATGTGTACGGGTATGATGAGGACTGGTTGATGGGTGATGATGCATAATGCATATGGTAGGGCGTGACATTTAGAGAATGATGATAAGAAGATTGAGATATGGAAAGATAGTGATATGATATGAATTATAGTGTGCGGTTGGAAATGTGTGAGGGATTGAGGGATGCGTGATAATGATGGTACAGAGTTAGTGTAGGATGAAATATCTCTCTAAAGAATACTGACATATCAATTATGAACAAAGTGGATGGATGGATTATGTTGAAAAGGGATAGGGTGATGATGAATGATGGGAGGATGCCCCGCGATCATTTTTTGGGATGGGGTACTGTGGGATGGAGTGTGATGATTTGATGATTATTGACTGAATTGAATTGCGAACGTGACGCGATTGCGTTAGAGAGGAGTGTTCGCGATGCACAAGGAATGTATATGATGGTTCCGTGAACGAGAGTGATCTCATTTCTACGTGACAATACTATAAGACGCGGATAGTTCGATGATGGCGCAACGTAATATGAACTCATGAGTTCACTTCTCTGTTTATCTTGTCTTCTTTCTGGCAATTCATTTAAAGCTTTCTCTTTGATAGCATTGATTCGTCGATGGCGCAGTTATTCCTCTTATCTTATGTCTTTTACATTCTCGCGGCTCAACAACTATCTATGGCCTTTCGGCTATCATTTATTCTTCTCTGTAATGACTGGGTGGTTCCATACAGTTATACGTATCATGGTCATTCGCACATCGTCTACTCCAATGCTATACATAGGCTAGTTCACTTTACTCTCTTATCTTAACTATGCAACTTGGTGGACTATACTTGACTCGATGCAATCGTCTCCTTTCCATGCGTCAACTCAAAACTGTCCCAGAATTTTCCTCTACAAGTACTATCTATCAATTCTGTCTTGATTGTCCTATCACCTATCACTTTTTCTTTAATATCTCTCTTCCACTGTTTCCAAACCTGTCCAGGATATCATCTTGCATCAATCTCCATCGTCTTCCTTCTTTCTGCTCTTATACTCTATCACTAATTATTTGCCCCAAAGAATTTTAAAAGCGATCCCCTTTCTGAGAGTTCCCTTCATCAACGATATCAAGCTAATAACGCAGCCTCTTCTTCGCATTCGCCATAACATGGCCTCCAATTTTAGGAACGTAAAGCGGACCTCGTGATAGTAACTTCTACTTTTAAACTGGATCAGGAATAAAAAAAGCATTCTTCTTGTCGACATTATTATATTTGGCCCAGCATGTTAAGGAGATACTATTATGCCTTTAATCTTGTCTACAATTTACTTTATTAATATTAGCAGATAATTTACTAAACGTTCATTTTTATTTTATACAAATAATTCTTACTTAAGAATATCTTTAAATATTATAATATTTATAAATTAGAGTATTATATAAAATTTATTACTTTTATTATACTGTCCTTTAAGGTATTTCATATATGAACAATCTTTTAAGCTATTATATTTTGAATATAGTACTACCCATTCTACGCTCTATTTAGCTGTCGCCTCTAATGTGGCGTATTATCCAGACTTAGTGATCCATCTCGTATTCTGTATACCCATTATAAACTCCACTATCTTCTGTAGATGCCTCGTAGGCGACTGGCTTCGTTACCATACAAACGTGTACTTGAATTCGAAATCTTGCTCTTTCTCTTATACTTTAATCATTGCGACGATGATGCAAACATGGAACGGGTTTTGTTGCTAAATACTAAAGGACACTATCTGATTTGCATCTTCGATAAAATGCTTCGCTTTTTTTTACGCATGGAGATCTCCATTTGCTAATCTGCGTTCATCTTTGTCTTGCAGATTCATTACTTTTTCATTATCTTGATACAAGAATATTCGCTAAGTTTGCGCTTCTTATATTGCCTGTACTATAACTATATTGCTAGGCTCTCACCTCTCACTTCCTGAGATAGCATCTTCTTATTATCATAAACATAATTTTCCGCTATCAAAGTTAGACTGCTGAAGAGCTATATTCACTCTAAGTGTTTGCGACTCACTATAAACATGTCTCACTCTTATACTAGATAACCTATTTGTATTTCCAACTGCGACACCCCAGAAACCTTATATCGTTTTTCTAGATTTAGTCGAGCTTTAGCGACGTACTGTTGCGAAATACTATTCGTATTCATCTAGTCTCCTTTTATTCACCACCAACTTTATGCTTAGTACACTGTGTTCAACCGTTTACATTACATCGTTGATCGGGGAATCTTAAATCAATGCTTGTAAGTCTTTTGTTATTGCTGGGATCGGTGATGAGACTTACATAGTAGCTACTGCGATTCTTTACTTGCTCTTTCGTTATAAAAATAGCCATTCTGATTACATACGGTACCCACTGAGTCCGGGCTCAGAGAATAGCGTTGAATGCGACTTAGTCATGTCCACTGCCAAGACATCATTTATCTCAAGAAATATCGCTTGCTTATGAAGTCGCGAACCGACTGTAGCCGGAATGATTAAAACTGGGAATATAACTGTTTCCCCCTGTGAAACATCGAAACATGAATACTCTCTAAGGTATGATGCCCGTCGAGTCTGATGGCTTGAGGTGACCTGACGAGGTACCACATCGGTGTGTTGAAGAACATTCTTAGCTAGAATTACTGCTCAGACCTGAAATCCAGAAACTCCCTAGGTGCACAATTCCCCTGTCTGGTGATGAGTGTGATGTTATCATCTGATGGGAGCTAGCATGTATTCTCAGTCTTCTTGCCATTGATTGTACGAAAAATGTCTAGCCATTCCTTCTCGTACGAAGGTATGGAGCGAAGTATATTATACATTTGATGGGGTTGACATTCATTTCAGTCAATGTAATCTTGGTAATATTCATAGTTTTATTATTTCTATAAAGTAGATAAAATTTACTCTCATTCTTATATCGGTCTTAGTTGATAGATTGAGGTGCAACTCATGTCGTTCTCGTTCTGATGGGTTTCTATTCATCTTATGTTAATAGATAATCCTCATGCATTCCAAAACCGCCTAATTTAACGCTAAAGTCCCTTATTGGCCAATGGCTACGTTTGAGCAATTGTTGCGTCACCACATTTGTTTATTAAGTAACATCTCATCGGGCCAGTGAACAAATACCTGCTCTAATTTTATATCTCTCTTGCAATTGGTATACAGTGCAGTAAACTTCGTTCTTCGTAAGCAACATTGATGTTTCCTTCACGAACCTCATTACCTGGATTAGGTTTTTTTACATAGACATCCAAATCTATTGTCAGTAAAATCCATGCTAAGCATCGCTTTACTGTTTTTGAACTGTGAGCGTTACGACATTATTCCTGTACGCGGCATTGTCCTATGTGTAGTTTCACTAAAGATACTTACTGATACATATACTGTAATGAGTCTTATTGTTGTCGTAGTAGGTATGGTATGATGCCTGGTGGATAATTCCAGTGCAGCCTCTTGGTGATGGCTCTGTACTAGATCCTAACAACATTATCTGCGTGGCCTATCTGTTGCGTAGTATCGGTTTACAAGTGGTATTCTTAATTCTTTCCAACTAGGTGGAGGTGAAAAACCGATACCTAGATCTTAGCGGATTCCCTAGTTCTACACACTTTTATCTTGGTTGTTTCTGTTGTTAATTCTCCCACCATGTCGAGGTGAAAAACCAATCGGTACAGATCGCGTCCTCGATATGGTTTCACGCAAGCCATTTGTGTTTGCTGATTCTGTTGTATTTCTGATCTCTCTCGCTAGTTGCCTCGGTGGCTCATTGTACATCCCCATCTATCCTATTTTCAGCACTGTAAGCAGGTTTTAGCAGGTGATCGGGTTTTGAACGCTTTGTACCTTAGACCATTTTGGCCTTTTCTCCCCTAGATGAATGCATCTAGCCACCTGTCAAAGGCTAGGCTCTAGGTGAGTTGGATTGCAAGTCAGATACGAGAATCTTACTCAAACTCTAAAGATAGAGGGATATAATTACGCATTAGTTTGTCACTGAGCTTAAATGCGGCTTCATTTGTACTGGCCATTTCAATTGGTACTGTGATTAGATCTAATAGTAGTCTTGACGTTCTCCTGGGCCGGTTGATATCCACACACAAACTTCTACTGCTAAATGACTACATTCTAGTGGTTCCCTTAGCATCAGGGCCAAGTCAATAGAGGACTCTACCACTTACAACTAGTCCCACAGATAGGGGTATTTTTTTAAAATTCATCATATACAAATAAAAGTCAAAAACAGAATCCTTTCTTTTAATTTCTTTCAAGTCCTACCTGAAGGGGTAACTCTAGATTGTTAAACTATACTTCTAGTACTCAAAAGAGAGAACCTATTTTTTTCTCCTATATTAGATCTGCTAGCCCTAGCCACCTAGAGCTACGTCGTCTCTTAATCGTCTGCACAGGACAATCCTCATGACTGTAGACCTGATGAACCCATTTAGACTTCAGACCCTCCCTGTTTTTTAAATCCCGCCTCACTCTCCTTGCTGTGCCAGGCCACAACCACCATCCCCCTCAGACCATCCTCCCTTTCCCCCCCCCAGTTCTAATCCGCTCCACCCTCCTAGGCGCCTCTCGATTGTTTCTGCTCAGTTTCTAACTGTAGGTCATTAAAGGCGCTACGTGCACATTTGTAATTCATTCTTCATCTGACATTGTCCTCTCCTGTGGTCATTAACCATAGGCGTATCTTTTAGTCGCCTTCTTCATTTTCTCTCATTGTTCATCCGCTTCTTTGAATGGAGCCACTTCCGTAGCCTATCCATTTTTTTGTCTTGAGGCGCATTACCTCTTTTCTGATATTCTTACATTGTCCTTATACTGATGGAGACAAACGGTGATAGTTATATCATCATGATGCGCTTTGAGATGTAGGACGCACCACTTGTAAGTTATTCACAGGTGTCCGTTTCATGTGGGTCTGGAGCAACGTGGATAGTTATATTCTTAATCAGTGTCCGTGGTGGCTTGTGGAGAGCACGATAGTCAGTATGTCTTATTGCGTCCCTTATTGTGGGTACCTTATCGTAGGACAGTACGACTGGGAGTTTCTAATTTATCGTTGGCTGTGTAGTGCACGAGTCGCGTTCACGTTACGTTATATGTCAATCTGCCTTCTGTGGATGGAGCCACCGTAGTGCATTAGTTATTACTTGTCATTTGTCTGTGGGATGGCAGCAGTACAAGGTATCATTTGTCATCTTATTGTCGTGGCCTAGCGCGGAGCACGTTGTTAGTTCATTCATGTCCCCTTGTATGTGTAGCAGCAACGCTCGTTCTACTTCCATTGTGCCGGAATGCATCCGGAGCAGCAACGTCACGCACGTTTTCTATTATTGCAGTGGTCTTGTCTCTTGTCTAGTAATGCGTCTCTGATACACCTAGCATTTAACAATTATTCGTTCAACACTATCATGTGGTTCCGAGCAAGCCAGTGCACAACTTCCATTGTAGTAATGGGTCTCTCAGTGTCTACTACATCTACTTACTGACTCGTATGACGCTTCACTTTTGTCCGACGAAGAGCCACTTATGTGGCCCAAATCTTCCCTTTCACTTCATTTTTTCCTCAGTTCAGAGTCACCGCCACCCTTCACGACTAGCTTGAAGCACATACCGAGAGATGGGCAATCCAATTCTCTTTCTCTTCGTTTTCCTTATGATATTATGCATCTATTTAAGACACGTACCCAATTGCAGACTAGTTATCAGAGACAAGTTTCTCTTGAATATCGTTGCCTTAACTGACATATTGGATTTCTTACACCTAACTTTGTATTTCCTCCTGCTATCGTATCTCATCAACGATTTTCTAAACAGCATCTTGAGCTTCTTTTTGTATTTTCATTCATCCACCTGCAACGGTCTTTGTTTTCAACTGATCACTCGCCTATTGAAACTTCCAATAAGTCGAATAGAATATTAGATTGTTTGTTTTCTTAGAAAGACATTTACTCTTTGGGGGTTTCTGCTTCCTTTCTAGCTGTTTTAAAGAGTGACATGATCGTCCCTGAATCTTAAGCTTAAACGCGGTAATAGGCACTCCGAGTCTCGATCCTCACAATCACTCTTCAGTTAGAACACGGTCTAGACTAGAATGCTTTAACTGTCTCACTTGGTCATTACTTAACTTCTCACTAACCTATTCTAACATAAACTTAGAACCTGTCGACGAGTCTGTTACGACTTTATCTTGAACTTAACTCATGCACTCTGACAAGACTCATCTCCTCCGTTAGTTAAACGCAGAAATTACCATTTTTTTAGCAACTTTAATTTAAATTTATTGATAATTTGAACAATTAAAAGGATAATTAAAAGGAAAAGGAGGCAACTGGTGAGTAAGTTACTGGTGTGGTTTTTTTTTTTTTTTTTCTTCAAAATTTGTTGACATATTTTAAAGTGAACTATTTAACACAATTTTTGCTGTCCGTCAGAATTTGCCCTAAATTCCATTATTTGCATAGGCATCAAGCTTGCTCTCGCAGTGCAAACTGGCAAATGACTGAGAAAAGCCGAGCCGGAGACTATGCCCTGGTATTCCTAGATACTAAGCACACTCAGAAACTAAACTAGTTTCGTTGACAACTTTGTAGAACCCCAGACGTAAAATGTTAAATAAACAAATTAGTTCTTCATGAATATAAATGATTTAAATGCTTGCAGTTTCTAATTTTCATATAGATGAGGAAATAAGACCTTTGTACATTTGAATGAAACATTATTTCAAAAAAGTTATATAATGGTAGAAGGATTCTGAATTACATGCCTTCATATGTTTTCATTATGAGGTTATTGAACTTATGGGGGACTTCACAGAGCTTCTTAAGTTTCAAAGTGGTGCTCAGTCGAAAATGTCAAAGGTCTTTTCTTGGTACACAAATTCAACGTAAAGTGATGAATTCAGTACCAAGCTCTGTTCTACTGTCATACTCAATGGAATTATCTAGACCTAGTTTGCAGGATCTGCTTGGTAGAAACCTGCCTACTCCTCTATCAACAGTTTGTCTATGATCTCTTTTGATCTCTCCATGATAATGCTGTATAATAGTTTTTCCTAGCACTGATTACAACAGAATAACTCCGTAATTTTTGCACTTTTGCAGACCTCACTTTTTGGCAGCTTGGCCGGAAATCATCGCCACTAACGATATATATATATATTTACTTACTTACTTACTTACTTACTAAGTCGTTCCCCTTCTACCGTGAGGTGTAGAGGTTTGGAAGAGAGAGCGCCAGACTATCCTATCGGCTGTCTTCCTCCTGGCCTGATTCCATTCTAGTCCTCGGTCCTTCAAAGATTGTCTAATGTTGTCCTCCCAGCGGACTCTGGTTCGTCCTGGGGGTCTGGATCCCTGGCTCTTTGTTTCCCATGCTTGTCGTGGTAGCCGATCTTCTCCCATTCTGCAGACATGGCCAAACCATCTTAGTTGGGACTGTTCTATTTGGGTCTGCAGAGGGTGGGATTTTAGGCCTTGACGTATCGTCTGGTTGCGGACTATGTCTCTTCTTGTTACTTTAACCACCTTCCTCAGATACCTCATTTCTTAGGTTTGGATCTGGCTTTTATGGGTTTAGTCAATGCCCATGACTCGCATCCATATGTCAAGACTAGGACATAGGTGGAGCGGTATACAACCATATTCGTTTTCTTACCAACCTCTCTCTTGCTGAGGAATCCTCGATTCATGGCCTGAAAAAGCCTCCCAGCTGCTGCTTTTCGAGTGGCCAACTCTTCTTTGATGAATCCTTTTCGGTCTGTAATAGCTACGAGGTATTTTAAGTGGTCAACCTGTGTCGTGAGAAATTCTAATCCACATATATAAATTAAAAAGTAAATGTAAAGCCTAACACATAAATTCAATAAAAGGAAAGAAGAATGGTAAAGAACAGTGCTGTCACAATGACGGTACTCGAGATCCCCCTTTTTATGCTTCGTCTGCATATTCTCACGCTTTCACGTTGATAGTAAAGCCTACTGCATCAATACACGCTTTCTACAATAAAACGTGTACTGCATTTCTAAGAAAAACCTTGAGATACGCAAGCTGATTAATGACCTAAATTAATACTAGCATTAATTACACTACGTTAACATAAACGGAAGGACAGATGGAATTAGGATAGAGAGAGGGAGGGCTGAAAGCAGGAACGCATGCAACACTAACCCGCGTCTCGCGATACAAAATTAATGCCATCACGTGTGTAAGGCCACAAGCACTAACTTTTTTTCAAATCGACAGTGATAAAAAACACTACCCATACGAGAGTTAGGTTTAAAAAACCTGAAAAACGCTTATTAGGAAACCTTACGTTATACTGTTTTATGTCTGAAAACATGACAGTACCCAGACACCACATCGATCGAAGTGAACGGGTGGTAGAAGAAAATGCATATTTTGAACGCAGCCCCTTAGCCCCATAAAATTTATATAGTTGGGTTCCTTAGGACTTGCTGACAAAGAATATGTTAAGTGTTACACAAATAGTCTAGGAATTAACAAATTATAGCCAAAAGAAAATAGTGAGGGTGTCAGACAACACCAAATAATAATCGCACAGTGGCATGTTTTGGGACCACTATTTTACGGGAAATGGGCCACCATGTAAAATCCTATTTGATTGGATAGAAGTAAATGTAAGGCTAAACACGATTAGTCGGGCTACAAATACTAATTCTTTGTTGTTAGGGAAACGTGAGTAGGGGTACTTTTTTTGAAAAGATGTGTAAACATGGCCCGATTGGTTAGGCCCGCCAATATAGGCAATTAGGAGCGTCAGTTCAGTGCCACATTTTTCAAATAAACTTACTAAAGAAACAGTGCGTTGAGAGCCAGTGCATATTTTTCTAAATAAAAGCCTGGGACATCGGCAGATCGAAATTGTGCTATATTCATTGCCAGTCAACGTAACTGTGTATTATTTCCATGAATTGTGGTAAGCTTGATATATTCAATATCTTTTTAATGAAAACTGAATGTAAATTGATAATTTATGTCTGTATATGTGTGTGGTTCAGTAGCGAACATGAGGCAAGGCCTAAATATTGCTCCCACCTGAACAGAAGGTGTCGGAGAAAAGTAAAACTGCATGGAATTGCCAAACAGTACACTGACACCTATCTTATTGACTAGAAAGAACTAATGCTGGAATTGCAGAGGCGTAGTAACCATTAGGGAGGAGTATACTGGTGTAAATTGTTTCAGATGAAGCTGGCAGTTGGCCTACCGCTCTGAACTCAGTGTTTGTTATGTATTGTGTTCAGTCTGGAAATAGATTATAAATTAGTTCTGAAATAGGAGGTACAACCTTCTTGTTTCAGGGACTGTGGTCCTAAAGTTATTGAGCAGCACCTGGTCTGAGCTTTGCTGAATCTAGAGGCTGACAGCATACTCCTGGGTCCAGATAGCGACCAGTGAGGTGTCTCCAGAACACAGGGAAGCTATCGAGCAGAGGAGTCTTTTCCTGCCGCCATCACGAAAGATAAGCTTCTGTGGCCAGAGGAGCTCAACATTATGTGTCCCCCTCTAAAATTGACATTATAGTAAAACAGAGGGTCAATACATTGTTTAAATTGATAGGAACTGTGAACTTTTCCCCATACTATTTCCAAGATAAACAAACACTTGAAGTCATGATGACATATAACAACATAGCTTGAAAAACAAAACCAGTATTACCTCATAGTACTACTACACAACTGACACACATAGGATAATACTAATACAATATGTCACTACAAGGTTCATATTTATAAATTATGTACATATAAATTGTGATTACATTTGATTGTGATTCCTGGTTCACTGTGTAGTTGAATCAGGATATCTATTAGTGAAAGTAATTAATACATATATATTTGAAACTTTACCATTGACTCATTTAAGCTAGTCTTATAGAGTGTTAAATGTGTGTGAGTGTCACAGTGTTGTCAAGTGTTGTGGAATAAATTAAATTGTTTATCTGTCTGTTGTTGTTGTGACTTACACTTCATCATTTACATAACCCTAGACATT
The DNA here is from genome assembly GCA_024509875.1 of Oreohelix idahoensis. NCBI lineage: Eukaryota > Metazoa > Mollusca > Gastropoda > Stylommatophora > Oreohelicidae > Oreohelix > Oreohelix idahoensis. Next base: position 23,171 of record JAMPIV010010436.1, on the reverse strand, counting down.
TAACGTAGTCATCACTATATTCCATAATAATTCTGACTGAGGTATAAATGTGGTAGCAAGTAAGGTCATCTGTAATACACTACACTTAATAGATACAGATACCTTCACAGCTGATCTCAGTCAGTACACTAAGTCCCCTATAAATATTTATAACATCCCACTTTACCACAACCTGCTCCAGGACCTGTTCTCCCAGCTTAATCTGATGTCTATATATATATATATATATATATATATATATATATATATATATATATATATATATATATATATATATATATATATATATATATATATATATATAATTGTGTCATGATTTGTGTACTCTTTCTTCTCCTCCAAGAACATCTGCACGTGTCTCATTCCATGCTTTTTTAACTGGTTCCAATGGTTTTCTGTACTTGCTTCGTCTTCTTGTTGAAGCACTTGGTACTCCTTGGATGTTGTAACTATATTTTTTGTTTGTTTCTTATTTTCTGAGGTATCCTACTTTTAACTGCTTCTTGTAGCTATGTTTTATGGGCATCTTCAGCTTTACGCTGGCTAACAAGGCTGGTTATCTTAAGCAACATCTTCATCTCTATACTATTTTACTTATTTATAATATCGGCTTTCTTCCTCCTGGTCTGGTTCCATTCTAGTCCTCAGTCCTTCAGAGATTGTCTGAAGTTGTCCTCCCAAGGAACTCTGGGCCGTCCTAGCAGTCTGTATCCCTGGTCTTAATTTCCCATATTTGTCTTGGTAGCCGATCTTCTCCCATTCTGCAGATATGGCCTAACCATCGTAATTGGGACTGTTCTACTTGGGTCTACAGGAGCTGGGTTTTGAGGCCATGATGTATCGTCTGGTTGCGGACCATGTCTCTTCTTGTTACTTCAACCGCCTATACTATATTATGTCATATAATAATATGAGCTTGTTTATGGTCACATGGTTAGTCTAATTTTTTGTCCTGTGATATCCATGTTGTTGTTGTTGTTTTTTTTTTAAATTCTTTTATGTGGAATCATGTGTTCCTTCTATAACTAGTTGATCTGGAGCTCAGACGTTTATGAATATTTGTCCATAATTGTTAGCTGGCTCAAGTCCATGTTTTCCCATGATCTCTTCAATGCTTTAATTGTATTGTCCCATCAAGATTGTTTTTACTTCTCTTGTATCCATGATGTTTTGATGCCTGTAGCAAAATTCTTCTTTCACAGATTCTTTTCTGTAATTAACTCACATCGGATAATATTCATCTTTATTTTCATTTTGACAGTTTTGAATGTTGTTGATATTAATCTATGCCTCATTGCTTCCTATTCTACAAGTGCATTCTACACTTTCTCTGACATCATTAGAACTACATTTTCGTTGTTATGTCCCCTTTCCTCGTCTTCTTATCTTGCGGACAGAACTAATTTTCTGTGCTCGTCTCTTTCTTCTGTTTCCTTCCGTCTTGTTTCGTACTGCCACAGAATGTGAGCTTTATAATTAACCAATGTCTGCTGCCACCTGTACGATTTTTCATAGTTTCTTTTGTGTTGAAACATTCCAGGTGCTCAATTTAGAGATTTTCCTAGAAGAAATAAGACCAGTTAACAGTCCAGACTCCTTTCGGCTTTTTGTCCTTATTCTCATGACCACTTTTCTCCACAGCATCCTTAACCGCGTCCTTTCTTCCCACAAGGAATGAATGTTAAGGGTCCACCAAGTCAACTCTTCATGAAGATTCACACGTTATTCTCTGAACTATTCTTCCCAATTTGAACGTGAACCGGTGGTTCCATCTTGACGACGCCCATCAATTCGATGTCGTTCATTTCAAGTTTGTGTAGACTTGCCGTATGGATTAAACTCCGGGGTACTCACTTCTTTTACAAAAACCTTCTTCTTATTGGAAGCTACCATCTTCCTATCGAATGGTTATCATTCTCTGGATCAGATGTTCCATATCCAGACCGTAGCTGAGTTCTTCTTTTCTGTTTCGTGCATCTTGATGGAATTTTACTTGATAATCTTTTTTGTGTCGCGTCATCGTTGTTCCCTATGACGGGGGGGTCTCGAATTTCGTTCTTTTTTCGCAACTCGCTTCGAGAGTACTCCTTTCCTTACACAGTTGGTCCAGTATTCTTCAATTTACGTCATTTTGACCCTTATGTCACTGCTCCTGTGACAGACGATGAGGTAAATGGGCACCTGGCTCTGCTGTTGAGTTTGGGAAGGCAAAGGCAGCGAGGAAGGGAACTGGTCACCCCACAACTCAGAGCTGGACATAGTATTGTGAACTCTCTAACACTTCACTCCCTTACGACATTATCTGTTATTGGACTACCTTTAGAGGACGAGGTAGTCCTCATGCTCAACCCTCCTTGGTAGCCTCCTACTACTGCCTAGTAGGTTACCACGTTACAACTCTTTGCTCCCCCTTCGGTCTCCGGTGACACAAGGGCAAATTACTACGCTATACATGCCGGAAACTGAAGTAGGGCATATCTCCAACGGAGATAGAGGAATGTCACAAGACAACATTTTAAACTAAGTATTAGGTTACCTAACCGGCCTCGGCCTTATCTTTCTTAAATCTTTACGTAGAAAGTTACGTTTGCCTATCATTTATGACAATGTTCTCACTGTTTGAAGCATCGTCTATTCCTCATCCTAATCATCTATCATGTCCGTTTTTTTTTCTTTTGCTCCTAATGGAGCCACAACTTCAACTGGCTTGCTTGCAATAAGCCTGCATGGAAGCCTGTGCGCCTGTCGCGATGGCTTCTGTAGTAATTTGCTTCATATTGTGACGTTGCCAGCCCCATGCTTAGCCTTATTAGTCGTTGTTTACAACACGCCTGGGGGAACAGGGGCCCTAACTCCTTAGAGACCGCCCGGAGGCTGCACGGAGTAATCTTTCTTACGTTTTCGTTTTTGAATAAAACCATTGACGTTTCAGTGGTTTGCATATATTTAGTTTGACTGCAGTTATCTTATTCGTGAAACCAATAAGATAAGTCATTCTCATTTGCTATACTGCTTTTATTTCATATTCGCGCCAGAAAAAACCATGCGATATCAGTCCTGAGACCAAACGACAGGAGTGGAAATGATAATAGTCCCCTTCAGTCATACAATGGGAATGCGCCCCTGAGGTGACAGCCCTCAGCTGCTTATTTTCCCAGTATTCCTTCCGACGTTTTCGCCTCTCTTCCGCTTGCTATGATAGCTTCTTTTCGCTCAACCTGAAGTGGTGCCGTAATAGCAGCGCCACTTGGTGCGATCGACAGCTTCATCCTCCTGGGTTCCTAGATTTATATCCAGTGCCCTCATGTTTCTCTTGCACACATCTTTGAATCTCAGTTAGGATCTCCCAACTGTTCTTTTTCCATCTGCCAGTTGTCCGTAGAAGATATCTTTCGGGATGCGACCATCTTCCATGCGGCGGACATGGCCAAGCCAGCTTAGTCTGCGCTGTCTAAGCAGTGTATACATCCTTTGAAGGCCAGCATGTGACAATACCTCGACATTTGTCAGTGTCTTTCCACGAAATACCGAGGATGTGGCGAAGATGGAAGGTATTAGGCCTTATTTCTTGCTTTGCATAGGTTGTCTATGTCTCACTGCCATATAAAAGTGTGCTGGTGACGCAGGCGTTATATACCGCAGCTTTGGTCTTCGTTGTGAGTTTGGAGTTTCCCCAAACACGCGTTGTGAGGCAGGCAAAGGTAGTGCAGCTTTGCAAATGCGGCTGTAAATTTATGTGTCCAGAGAGAGTTTGTCGTCGATGGTAGACCCCAGGTATGCGAAGTGGTGCACCACTGCCAAATGAATTGGTCACGCACTGCGCATTAAACTGAACTGAGGCTAATACATCCGATTAACTGGACTCCACCTGAGCATACAGAGAAAGCAGACTCTGAGACATAGGGAGATTGACATCTCAGGAAGAAGTCCAAAACGAAAATAAGACAAATTTTGTAGACAAGACAGACAGACAGACAGACAGAACTGTTTTTATCTCTACTTTATACGAACCAAGACCCGACACTGCTTGTACGGGTGAACATTAATCACGTCACTGTGTAAGCAATATGGAAGATGCGTCTGACAAAGGAACATCTGACTTAATTTGTCTACGTCGGTCGTACCTAATAACATCATTAATCTGGACCTGTGTAAACGTAATGTTGGGCCTCGTGCAGGAACCAGTAATGGGAGATCACCCTCAGAAAATCTCGCCCTATAATTAAAGTAATCGGATGTAAACAAAGGTTGATGAAAGCTTAAATTTTAGATTTCGTTAAGACGTTTGCCTTCTTGTGGTGAGGCACGGCTCTTTCAACCTAGACCAAAGTCCGACGTCTATATCAGAGCGCAGCTGCCATTCAGAATTAAATTAACTCTGCAGGGGTGTACTTAAAGTATTTTATCACCCGGGCGGATGCTTCATTTTAGCACGCCCCATAAATAAACACGACGAAACATATATTATGCTAGCAAGCAGTTTTTTTAACAGTACAGTGTTGTTATAATAGTACCCGATGTCACACACTCCTGCCTGTGTCACGAGGTGGACCCTTCACACCCCCTTAGTACACCAATGGAACTCTGTCAACTCAAGTGCAGTGTTGGTAACTAAAAATCCCCGAAAAGGACTACTGGTGCCTGTCAGCTAGCGTGGTGAAGCCTGATAAGAACTAGTAACCCGCTAGACCAACGGTTACCATCCTTGAATACACGAGGCCCCCTTCCCCCCTCATAGGGTACCAGAAACGTATCAACGGGGTATGGGGTTTATTGGTTAAATTATTCTAATGAAATATCTATAAGTAGTAGTTGTTGTCTGGTAAAAGGACACCCAGTCTCTTCTTGCTCAAATCCTGAAAAAGAATACTAGTTTATGACGGCTTTAAGTCCGTACTTTTAGTTTATTTTGCACAGTTTAAATTACCTGGTAGGTGGAAAGAATGTATCCACAACCGCCCATTTACCCCACCCCACAGATTTTGCACAAAACAGGAAAAGGCCCTCTGTAGCCAGGTTAGGAAAGGCCTTGGCGGGTTTAATTGTCTGGCTGCGAGTACAAAAATCGTTAAATTTGCAAATGTCGTGAATGTTCTTGTGCCAGATTTACTGTGTTGGCTGAAACGATTTCGTAGCTCCTAGTTGTGTAAACTAGCTCAGATTACCTGGCCTGAAACCCAGCCCACATTTAGAGGATTTGGTGTATTTATTTCTTGAAAAGAATGAACAGTTTAACTTGAACAACCCCTTACACAAATTAGGGATTTAAAAATGTCTGTGTTTAAACACGTTAAGTAGGTGTGTTCGTTCTATCATTCTGGCAATGATAGCAAGGTGAGAACGTTTATGTCTGCACAACAACAGTCAGTTTCGTTTTAATTCCAGGTATGTAGGCGGTACCGCCCTCTTTAAGAACCACTGATCTAAATTATATTCTAATTATAACCCGTTACAGGCTGAGCAGCATGTTTTTTCTTCAGTTATAAATACGAGGGACGGTCAAAAAGTAATGCCTCGTAATTTTTAAAATGTATCCCCGCACGGTAAAAATGTGTGTCCTTTTTCCTAAACCACTGGCGTACGGCGCGTTTAAGGGTCTCGGTGTCCTCAAAGTGATGTCCGCGAAGATCTTCTTTCAGTGGTCCAAACAGATGGAAGTCAGAAGGTGCAAGATCGGGACTGTAATGGGGATATGGTAATAATGTCCAGCCAAATTCTGCAATCGCATCAATGGTGCGTTTAGCGGTGTGTGGCGTGGCATTATCGTGCAACAGTAGTGCAGTTCTCTGATCTTTTAATGGGTAAAGTCGCCGAAGACGACCTCTAAGCTTCTTCAAAGTTTCAATGTAACGGTCTGCATTCACCGTGTTTCCCTGTTCCAAGAAGTCAAGAAGAATCACACCCTTCTCATCCCAAAACACGGAGGCCATAACTTTCCATACAGATGGTGAACTTTTGAACTTCTTTCTTGTCGGCGATGTTGTGTGATGCCATTCCATTGACTGCCTCTTGGATTCTGGTTCAAAAAAATGATCCCAAGTCTCATCACCTGTCACAATATTCGATAAAAACTCTTCTCCTTCAGTTTCGTAACGGTGAAGGAGGTTGATGGCTATGGTTTTCCTTGTTTCTTTATGTCTGTCTGTCAACATTCTGGGTACCCACCGTGCACAAACTTTTTAATAACCCAGGTCTTTAATGATGTTCTGGACACTGCCTTTACTAATGGACAACATGGAAGAAAGTTCATCCAGTGTTACCCGACGGTCACCACGACTGATGCCATTAACTCGATGAATGTTGTGTGGAGTCACTGCGGTAGACAGTCGGCCAGTCCGCTTTGCGTCAGCCATTGAGGATTGACCTACTTCAGCTTCGTCACAACGATGTACACAACGATGTACCCAACGTCGGACAGTGCTAACATCCACTGTTGAATCTCCATAAACATTCTTCAAACGTTCGTGGATGCGAATTGGGGTCTCGCCTTCAGCATTGAGGAATTCTATGACATAACGTTGTTTTAACCGAACGTCTTTGGCAGCCACTTTTAAACTGTTACAGTGGTGCCACTTGTTACTGAAACAGGTTGGTAATGCTATACAGTGCAGAAGAGTCTTTGGGGAATCCTGCTAAATTTACAAATTGCACACCGATGCAGTATTTACATACATAAAAAATAGGAGGCATTACTTTTTGACCTTCCCTCGTAAAAATAAAAATTATGAAGTGGACTTAGACTAGATAATGTCACATCTTTTTTGGATGTTCGTGTGAAAACCTTACTTACTTAGTCGTTCCCATTCTACCGTGAGGTGTAGAGGTTTGGAAGAGAGAGCGCCAGACTATCCTATCGGCTGTCTTCCTCCTGGCCTGGTTCCATTCTAGTCCTCGGTCCTTCAAAGATTGTCTAATGCTGTCCTCCCAGCGGACTCTGGGTCATCCTCGGGGTCTGGATCCTTGGCTCTTTGTTTCCCATGCTTGTCGTGGTATCCGATCTTCTCCCATTCTGCAGACATGGCCAAACCATCTTAATTGGGACTGTTCTACTTGGGTCTGCAGTGGGTAGGATTTAAGGCCTTGACGTATCGTCTGGTTGCGTACCATGTCTCTTCTTGTTACTTCAACCACCTTCCTCAGATACCTCATTTTTGAGGTTTGGATCTGGCTTTTATGGGTTGTAGTCATTGCCCATGACTCGCATCCATATGCCAAGACTGGGACATAGGTGGAGCGGTATACAGCCATCTTCGTTTTCTTACCAACCTCTCTCTTGCTGAGGAATCCTCGATTTATGGCCTGAAAAAGTCTCCCAGCTGCTGCTTTTCGAGTGGCCAACTCTTCTTTGATGCCTCCCTTTCGGTCTATTATAGCTCCGAGATATTTAAAGTGGTCGACCTGCTCCAGGACCTGTTCTCCCAGCTTAATCTGATGTCTTCTTTCTTCTCGTGATATCACCATGGATTTTGTTTTAGAGCTGCTAATGACCATCCCTCTCTTCTCCAGCTCTTCCTTCCAGACTTGCAGGTTGGATTGGAGATGTGCCTCTGATTTAGCAATCAGGGCAACATCATCAGCAAATGCCAGCTCCAAAATATAGACCTGTCTCATCTTCCAGTACCCCACTGAATACTTTCTTGTTCTCTCCTTACATGCCTTGATGACATCGTCCATAAGGAGTATGAAGAGGTAAGGTGATAGGATATCACCTTGTCTTACACCGGTGGTGGTCCTGAACTCTTCTGACTTATGGTTTGCTGTCCTCACATAATTTCTGCAAGACTTGTAGAAGCTCTGTATAGCATGAATCAGAGGTGCTGGAATATTCTTCCTTGCCAAACAGTCCCAAAGTTTGCTCCAGGGGACCCTGTCAAACGCCTTTTCCAGATCTATGAAACAAAGATGCATCTCACTCTTATACTCAAGGGCCTTTTCACTCAGCTGTCTGAGTGTGAAGATTAGGTCTTGAGTACTTCGGTTTGCTCGGAATCCGCACTGGACCTCATCCAATTGTGGCTCAGCTAGGCGTCGGAGTCTCTGCTCTAGGATTCTAGAGTAGATTTTACCAGGGACACTGAGAAGGGATATGCCTCTATGGTTTCCACACTGTCGATTGTCACCCTTTTTGAAAATTGGTGTTATGGTGGCAATCTCCCAATCCTTTGGTATGGTCTTGTTGTACCACGCTGCCTGTAAAACCCTTAAGAGTAATAGGTCGCCTGATGCTCCCATGAACTTAACCATTTCTGGTGTTATACCATCATGCCCTGCTGCTTTGCCCATCTTGATTTTCTCCAGTGCTGCCTTCGGTTCTTCCATCTTTATGTCATCTTCACCATCATTTGCTTTTTCTTCTGTGCTAGTGTTTATCATTTCTGATGCTTCACCATGCTCACCATCCAGGAGTTCTGAGAAATATTCTTTCCATCTTCCCATTACTTCCTTCGGGGCAGTAAGCAATTTGCCTTGCTTGTCCTTTATAAATTTGAGAGGGCATTGTTTTTCCTTCCTCATGTTCTTTAGGGTCTTATAGAACAATTTCTGGTTTTCTTGTGCATCTTTTTCTAGCTTTTCTCCAAATTCTTCCCAGGACTTCTGTTTTGCTGCTAGCAGTTTGTTCTTTGCTTCTGTTCTGAGTGTCACATATTCTCTATATTTTTCCATTTGTCCTGTTGTGTTTTTAGCTCCTAAGTATTGTTTCCATGCCATTTTCTTCTCTCTTATTTTCTCTTTGACTTCCTCTGTCCACCAAGGTGTCCTCTTTCTCTTCTTCCCAAGTCGGACTTCACCGCATGCTTCTGCAGCAGCTGTCTTTATGATATCCTTGAATTTAATCCAGAGGGTTTCCAAGTCATCAGGTCGTTCTTCTGTGTTGCTCACCGCTGCAGCAATAAGCCCCTGATATCTGGTCCGTGTGAAAACCTACCTACTTATTTACTTAACGACTAAGTATGACTACCATGGGGCGTAGAGGTGTGCCATACCATCCTATCGGCGTAAAGCCATGAACGTTTACAAATATATGCTTATCTAATTTAACGCGATAATCTGAAAAAAGCCATTTTGAGGATAAAAATAGTTAATACCAAAAGCGTTTGGCGGGTACCCCAGGCCGCAGCCCAAGTTACTGGTACCCAAATAAAGAATCTGATAGGACCATGCTCTTACCAGGCATATCGGAATAGGCGACTAAGGTGAGGTAGTGCATGGGAATGGGAACTAAATATGTTGCTATAGAAACCGACACTGAAGTATGACATAAGTGCCTTGATGTTGGAGGCTGCTGAGGTGGTTGACCTGTGCCCCAGAAAGAGCGAGAAATGGACGAACGAAGTTGAAAACAGTTTTATTTATTAGTGTGACAAAACGGGGCGACCCCTATCGATCTTTGTTTCTCTCCGGCAGTATCGGTACATTTGTGGTACTGATTTTTATTTGTATACTTTTAAAAGAACCAATTTCTTCTCATTATCGGCTAAGGAGCCAGTAGTTTGTATAATCAAACATTTGTGACACTCCTTGCAGATAATGTTTATCCCAGCTTGCGGTGAGCAACTGAGATAAGATAGTCGCCGGCGTGATTAGATTGAACCGCTGATAAGACGCCTCGTCTAGTAACCCAGATGGGCAGACACGGAGTTTTTGCATACTCATACGAAAGATAACGAGATTACTGTCTATGTGACACATGTGAGCAGACAAGTGTGACATAATCACTTCCGGGCCGACTTGTTATGACAACATTACTTTCTAATAAAGTAATAAGTATAACAGCTTACCCATGTTGTCATGTGTGTCTACCGATCTGCCTGTAAGTTTGTACACAAGGGCATCGGACATCATATTGTCATACATGGGAGACGTGACCTTTAAAAAATGTTTCCATGTAGGAAATAATTTGAAAGTACCATTCCCGACCTGTTTGAATATGATTGGAGCGTTTATTTAACTCCATAACAAACGAAGACGTGGGAAGGCAGGAAATATAGTCTGACCATTTTGGCAGTTTTATTTCACTGTGAATTTCGCGCTCGCCAACACAACATCAGACCTCGCCAGAGTGAAGACTAGATTCATAATCCCTTTTTTTAACCGGATCTTTTATTGGAGAACCAAATAAGACTTACAAAGCACAGGAAATCTCTACATTTTAATAAGGAACACCGGGACTAGGAGACTGAAGAAACACACGGAGTCAGAGAGGGAATCTATTGCCAAATTAAAGACCCCCAGACGCGTGTAAGAGACCGACTCGTCTCTTTTATTCATCTGAGCAACAAGTCTGTAGCCAAGATTGGCGTAAGTTGTGATTTACATGTCATATTTTATTACTAACATGTGAACTAACATGTATATGTATATATTGCCATGTGAAGTTTAATGTGTAAAATTGCTACAGGACGCCCAAATTATTTGAGGCTGGCAACCTCAGTATCTAGAATTTTGATTCATGAACCACCACTGCATGGGCTGGTGATTGCTTTATTGATAGTTTCGTAAAGAGAACTAAAAACATAAAGTAGTTCCAGGTTCCCTATGGAGCAGGGAGGGAAAGATGAAAGAAATGATGTACATTCTAAGAATAATACTTACAGTTTCAAAGCTTTTCACTCAGTGTAAATGTAAACGAAAAAATATATTCATGTTAAAATTAATAGAAGTTTCAAACTTTTCAACAAGTGTAAATATAAAGGAAACATAAATGAATTTATATTGTGAGCACTTTTCAAACAGTGGAGATGTAAATGTAAAACATAATATATCTGTACGTTTAACCTTTTCCCTAAAGCTATTCAGTTTAAATGTAAAGAAAGTTTTATCCCGAGGGATTAAATTTAATTCTCATCGACGGTAAATTCTGACATGGAATGGTAGAATAGAAGAGGGGAGCACATAACTATTTTTCGGAAAACGCCATACTCAGAAGAGAGTTTCGATTCTATTTCTATTACCAGTTAATGGTGGTACCAGCAAAATGGACCATTTATGGCACAAGAAGGGACAAGCGGCCTACGCTTTACGACAGAAGACCAGCTTTGAAGACTCTTCTTGACGTTTCCTTGGAAATGAGCTTCATCCTACAAGCCTTGACCAGAGACGAGTGACAGCAGTGTACAGAAAACCTACCCATCAGGAGGAGGATTAGAATCATCATTGGCAGCTAAGTTAACTTATATGCTGCCTCTTGAACACTACCATCACCTACGTGATGAGTAACTTTTCTCTTGTAATTAACTATTATTCCTTTCTTTTAAACTGTTAAACTTAAAGTGATTATTACATTTTGTTATTTGTAATTATACCAATTTAACTTCGATTCAATCATTTTAAATGTACTACATGTTTGTCTCAGTCAAAGTTACTAAACACACATTCTAAACAGAGCTATATTATAATAATAATTCCACAGATTAACTAAGGGGTGGGGGCTTAACGAGTGAGAATAAACCATTGCTTAAATTCTTCACAAAAGTTGTCGGCAGATTCCAGAATTAACGTGCTCAGCAGTGGCGTATTCTCTATGTGTGCTGTGCGTGCTGCGCACACCTATGCCCGAAGGAAAATAAAAATTTAATTTATTATTCTATAAAATGTTTCTCTTCTAAAGTTCTGCTTTCGGACCGCACGCATCAGGATAACGGATTTTTCCGCATAGAATCTACGAGTATATCTAGTTTCACTTTCCCAGACGCGTTTTATAGTGCAGTTTTTATTGGTTGGTTGCAATCGCCCGAAGTTTCTCGGGTAATTCCGTCACAATGCGTGCGGTACCTTTCGGATTCACGTCTGAAGATTGGTTTGTGCGGACCGGGGTCATGGCCAGATACATCAATACAATACGAACATGCGTGCGGTGGTCTTGCAGCTCTCGGGTTGTAAAAATCGGCTGTGTCCGTCCAGTGTTTTTTGTGATTAATTTTTGTTAGTTGCCGGGAATGCAGATTATTAGTGACAGTGAGTTTCAAGTTGTAAGTTAATTAGTATTTCGGATATAATTGACATATACCCCTAATAACTATCGTTGCCTAATTGAATATAGTTGGTTTTTAAATTAAGAGGGGAAGAAGTTAAATAGTAGGCGTACATATTCATTTTAAGTAGCAGCACGCCTAGCTCGCATCACCAGGATACGCCACTGGTGCTCAGCAAATGCCAGCATTGTTTTCGCTTATCTGAATATCTTGTGAAAGCTCCTTTGTGGTAGAAGTGTAATTAACCTTCTATCTACACATCTGCCAACAGTAATCTTGTGCGCAGGTAGATACCTTATAAGCCACTATTAGATACTCTTGAGTTTTGGCCACTGTTGGACCACCTCTGCAAAGCAGGGGAGGGAATACTGTCACAATTAGTTTGTTTGTTTTAGAGCTTAAGGAACGAGACTAATACCTCACAATTCACAGCATAAATAATTGTTTTCAGGATGTTTATTGTGTGGGCTGATGCCAGCAAGTTTTGTTTAATGTCACAACAGATACTGCACTAGGGGAGTAAAGTGCAAGGGCGTACTTTTAGCATTTGACACCAGAGGTGAATCCTACCTTTGGGCACCTTCCCCATAATAGAACGTACGTGCAAGTATAATTTTTAACAGAATGTACTATCATAAATACTGTCCGATGGCACCCCCTTCACTGGTGAGCCACCTGGACGTGGCGGCCCGCCCTCCTCGCAACCCACTGTAAGCCGCTGGTGCAGTGTTAGAAACTTCATTATGCTAAGTCTCAGCTTTATGACAGAGGGTGACCAGTTCCATTCCTGGCTGCCTTTGCCTTTCCTAATTCAAGAGCAGAATGAACGAGATAAAATTGGGATAACGGAAAGAGGGCGTAATTCCAAGGACTAAATAACCTGAGTATTTGTGTGTGGCAAACTCTTCACTTTTTTTGTCTTGTTAAATTTGATTACCTACCATTGCTCTGTTTAAATTTGTCAGTTAATTCTACTCACTAACAATTACGTGTTGATTTCTGATACCACTACACACTGCAAACAATCCTTTCCTCCCCCATGCATCAAGCCTTGAATCGCTAAAAATGCGTCAATAACACCCCTATAATTCCCCCAAATGACGTAATACTCTTCTGCTATAGATGGCGCATTTTCCCCCGCTCTGCCATGCATACACTTATCAAGAGCAGTAATTCACCGACGCTGGTCAAAGTTCATTAACAATTAATGGTTTGTGAAACATTTAAAAGTGAACTTTTACATCGTAAAAAAAAAATAATAATTTTAAGTGTTGACCTTCGTCACATCCGGTAAGTGCACACGGAAAAGTATGACAGAATATATCTGATTCACTTAAGGCGTTGTAATACAAGCCCCGCCGCCAAAGGCGACAAACGCGCAACAGCGAGAGTAATCTATATCTGTTAATGGCTTTGTATGAATGCTGGTATTAAATGTTACAGATAATTCATGTGGTTAGATTTAGACGGATTTTCTCATCTTGTTAATGATATAAGATTGCTAATGCGGCACGGCAGATTGGACCGATATAAAAAGGGTTTTGTAAATAAAACGTTGAATACCGGTTACCATAGCTACCTGATAGAAAAACAGTTGTCCTTTTCAGGGCTTAGTATTTATCAACAGTGTTGCAATAAACAAAAAAGTATTGGCGATGTGTCTTACTAGGAAAAAGATAATTTCCTGCGTTACGGCCACAAGAACTTCGTCAGGGACAAACAAAAGAAAACAGTAGAGGAAGAAAGCGCCACAACGTTACAAAAATTTTTAAAAAATAAATAAATAAAAATTATAGGACCCGAAATTTGAAATCTCTGGTGGTACTTCTTTGAAAAATATACAGTAGAATTCCATTTATCCGAACCCCATGGGACCGAGCATCGTTCGGATAATCAAATGTTCGGATAATTGGATTACATAATGTATCGAGTACATGTACACATATTTCTAAAAATAATTAACCATCACAAGGAAAATACACTATAAAACATATTTAATTGTACTGTAATAATAATACCCACACTGTATTAGATCACTGTATCACCAAAATCTTTTATTACACTGCAGTGCATGTACTACTTGTATTAATTATTTTTTTTAAGAAAGAGAAATGTTTTCAAAATAACATTACAAAAACGATTCAAAACAGGCGCAACTTACGTATACATGTACTTGCACAGATGTAGCCCACTATTTAAAATAATGAGGAATCCTCTTTTGCACCAAACTGGATAGTCTCCTTTTGGCTGCTAAGTCCCGCATTCTCTTCAACAGCAGAAGCTGTGTAGGACAGCTGTCATCTTCTTGCTCGTACCAAGCCATCGCTGTTTCTAGTGCTATAAAGGCCTCTTCAGGACTTGGTCGACGTTTTGGTTTTTCTTCATAATCTACAAGTACATCATGTACTTCTGAGGAGTCTTCATCATCGGTCACTACATGTATTTGGTTTTCTTCTTGCACAAAAACATTTCTTCGTCATTCAAAAACTGAAAACCAGAATCATTATCATCTTCTAGCCACATGTGTGCATCATCTTTGTCACAGTCCGAAAATCCGGGCATTGCTTGAAACAGTTCCACAACTTCATTTATACAATCATCATTTGTGTCCACTGCAGTAGTTTCATTTCCTCCTTTTTTCCCAAGCAATCTATTCCAAGCCTTGTTGAGATTATCTTGTGACAGGGTGGTCCAAGCATCAGCTAACATATAGCAGCAGTCTTTGAGATTAAGCTTTTTGGAAAACGCCACCACACTTTCTTCATCTTCAGCCAACAATAAACGACGCAGGACTTCCTTCTTGTACATCTTTTTAAGCTTTGCTATAACACCCTGATCCATTGGTTGAATCAGTGCTGTTACATTGGGAGGCAGAAAAATTACTTTAAAATTTGCATCAACTGCATTCAATGTATCCGTCTCTGGATGAGTGGTGCATTGTCCAGTAGAAGAATTACTTTTCCAGTTTTCTTTTCTTGTTCTCTCAACCTCTTCACATTTGGGATGAACTGATTTGTATACCAATCAAGAAATATTTCACTATTCATCCAAGCACTCTTCTGTGCTTTGTAGCACAATGGGAGACATGTCACATTCTTTAAACAACGTGGTTTTTTTTGGCTTTGCCGATCATTAGCACCGGTAAACGATGACTTCCACTGGCATTCGCGGCTACCAAAATTGTTTCTCTCTCTTTGCACTTTTAAACCCAGGGGCAGATGCTTCGTGCTGAGATGCAAGTGATTTTTGAGGCAATGATTTCCAGTATAAGCCAGTCTCATCGGCATTATACACATCATCGAGTGAATAACCTTCTTCTTCCAAAAAAGCCAAGAATGTTTCTTTAAAATTTTCAGCGGCAGTTGCATCACTAGATGGAGATTCCCCGTGAATCTCCAATTCTCGAAAGCCATGACGAGATTTAATGTTTCTTAACCATCCCTGGCTAGCCTTAAAGTCAGGAGGACCGTCAAGTTGATTGTTGAACTGAAGTGCCTTTTCACACAATAGAGAGCCAGAGACAGGTTCCCCTTTGCTTCTTCTTTGCACAAACCATATATACAAAGCCTCTTCCAATTTCAAATCTTTCGCATTTCTCATGGTTTTACGTTTCTTCGACCCATTTTCACTATCCAATTTTGATGCAAAACTCATAATTTTATCCTTGTTACTTTTGATGTCAGAGACGGTAGCTTTCCCAACATTGAAAATCCTCGCAAGTGAAGACACAGTTTCATCTTTTCCTAGTCTCTTGATAATTTCTGTTTTCGTTTCAATTGACAAAACATTGCAGTTCCTTTTATATGCTTTAGGCCTACTGGAAGATGCTATATCGCACAGAGAAATACTTGTACACCAAAATTATTCTGCTGTAGTAGCAGACACAATTATTTTAAGTTGAACTGTCTGTTTAGCCAGTGTTCTGCCTAGAACGAACACGTACACTGGATTGGTAAACCAGATATTAACTGACTTTATGATCTAACTGACTTCTTGTACGTAAGCGACCGACCATTAGCCCATCATATCCTCTACAAATTGTTCGCACACATTTGAAGCTTGCCGCATCAAAAGATTCAGAAATGTAGTCTAACATGACTGGTGGCTCCTGATTTTTTTATTTTTTTTTTGGAAAAAGTGTTCGGATAATTGGATGTTCGGATAATTGGGGTTCGGTTAAATGGAGTTCTACTGTACATCATGAGTGCAGATTATATGCCACCCTAATTTAGTTATGTTCTTAAATAATTACATAACATCATATGTAGGTTTTAAAGATAATTTTGTCCTGTTTAGTATTAATTATGATAAGGTACTGTAAATGTGTGTAATTGTTATTGTACTGTTACAATTTTGGGATTTGATTTTATTGTAATTTTCTTGTTATTTTATTTTTTAAGTAATATTTAAGATACATGTGAGAATAAACGGATTCAGTATGGAAGACGAGAGAAAGGAAGGGCAGAATGTTAGACCGGCCTGCGTGCCAATTCTAAACCCTTTGAAAATAAAGTTCGTTCGTTCGTTCAAATCTTCATGATAAAGAAAAAAGAAGGAGACACCTAAAAAATCCGGAGAAGATGTAAAGAACACATGGAAAGACTTTGAATTGATGGCACAGGACCAGATGGCTTTGCGTGAATTTATTGACGAATAGTAAACAGTGAGCTGAAGAGTTATGAATGACTAAAAGCAACGCTTAAAACACTTGAAATTTCTCAAAATGTGTTAATAATAATTATCAATTTGTTTCCTTCTGCGTAGGAATATAATCCCGTCAGCCTCTTTTTCATCTCTGTCCTTATAGTAACAGCTACATCAGTTTCTCTTACAACAACACACGTTAGAGTGCCAGCTGTGTACTTATTTACTTACTTTGGGGTCTGTCGTGAAATATTCTAATCCACATATATAAATTATCAGGTAAATATAAAGCCTAACAAATAAATTCTAATAAAAGGAAGAAGAATGGTAAAGAACAGTGCTGTCACAATGACTGTACTCGAAATCCCCCTTGTTTTCTACTTCGTCGGCAAATTGTAACGCTTTCACGTTGATAGTAAAAGCCTACTGTATTATTACCCGCTTTCTTCAATGAAACGTGTGCTGTATTTCTTGGAAAAACATTGAGATAAGCAAGCTGAACAATGACCTAATTTTAATATTTCATTCATTCCATTTTATACACGGCGTAACTAAAGACAGATGGACTAAAGGATAGAGAGAAGGGAGAGGCATAAAGCCGAACACGTGCAACACTAAACACGCGTCGCGCGATACACAATTGCTGCCATCACGCGTGTAAGGCCACATGCACTAACTTTATTTCAAATTGACAGTGATAAAATTCACTACCCTTCCCAGAGTTAGGTTTTAAAAAACCTGGAAAACGCTTATTAGAAAAGATGACATTAGATGGGTTTACGTTTGAAAACATTACAGTACCCAGACAGCACATCTTCGAAACAGGAGGTAGAAGAAATTGCATATTTTGAACGCAGCCACTTAGCTCTTTTAAATTTGTATATTTGGGTTCCTTAGGGCTTGCTGACAAAGAATATGTAAAACGTTACGCAAATAGTCTAGGAATTAATAAATTATAACCAAAATAAAATAGTGGGGATGCCTGACAGAATAAAATAAAATAGTGGGGATGCCTGACAGCATGAAATCATTTCTGCTCCTAAAATTTTTTTATAACGTGTTTGAAAAAACCTTACGTTACGGAAATAGCCTACCATGTTAACTCCTAATTGATTGGAGCGCAACAAATATAAGACTAAACACGATTGGTCGGGCTATAAATACTATCTTGCGTTGTTATGGGAAACGAATAGAAGGGGTATTTTTTTGAAAAGATGTGGAGACGTGGTTTCATTGGTTAGAGCTGCGAATATACACAATTCAGAGCGTTAGTTCGAGACCACTAGTTCAAATAAGCTTGATGAAGCAACACTGCGTTGAAGCCAGCTCATATTTTTGCTAAATAAAAGCCTGGAACATAAGCAGATGGGAATTTGTGCCAGTATTTGTGCCAGAATTCATTGCTAGTCAACGTATCTGTGTATTTCCATGAATTGTGGTAAGCTTGAAATATTCAATATCTTTTAATGAAAATTGAATGTGAATTGTTAATTTATGCCTGTATATATGTGTTGTTCAGTAGCAAACATGATGTAAAGCCTATAATGCTCCAGCCTGAACAGAAGGTGTCGGAGGAAAGTAAAACTGCATGGAATGGCCAAACAGTACACTGACACCTAGATTATTGATTAGACAGAAATAATGCTGGAATTGCGAGGCGTAGTAACCATTAGGGAGGGAAATACTGGTATAAAGTATTTCAGATGAAGCTGACAGTTGGCCTAACGCTCTGAACTCAATGTTTGTGATGTATTGTGCTCAGTGTAGAACTAGAGTATAAATTAGTTATGAAGTAGAAGGTACATCCTTCTTGTTTTCAGGGACTGTGGTCTTAACGTTATTGAGCAGCACCTGGTCAGAGCTTTGCTGAATCCAGAGTCGGACAGCATACTCCTTGGTCCATTTAGCTATCAGTGAGGTGTCTCCAGAGCCCAGGGGAGAAATCGAGCAGAGGAGTCTTTTCCTGCCGCCATCACGCAAGATAAGCTGATGTGGCCAGCTGAGCTCAACATTATGTACCCCCATCTTAAAATAACATTGTAACATAAACTTAAGAGGGGAAGTAAATTGTTTTAATATCAGGAACTGAGAACATCTCCAATACTAGTTCCAATAAAGACAAACTATTGAAGTCATGATGACAAATACCAACAGAGCTTGAACAAAACAAAACCAGTATTACCTCATTATTAACACTACACACAACTGACACACATAGGATACCAATTGATAATATATGTCACTACAAGATTCATATTGATAAATTCTGTACATATACCTTGTAATTAAAATTGATTGTGATTCCTGGTTCCCTTTGTATTTGAATCAGGACACATATACATTCATGACAGCAATGAATACATATTGTTATTTGAAAAGTTATCAGTGACTCCTTTAAGATATCCTTTAGAGTGTTATATGTATGTGAGTGTCACAGTGTTGTCAAGTGTAGTGGAATAAATTAAATTGTTTATCTGTCTGTTGTTGTTATGACTTACACTTCATCATACACATACCCTAGACATATAACGTAATCATCACACTACTCTAGAATAATTCTGACTGAGATATAAATATATATGTGGCAGCAAGTAAGGTTATCTATAATACACTACTCCTATTAGATATAGATACCTTCACAGCTGATCTCAGTCAGTACACTAAGTCCCCTATAAATATTTATAACATCCCACTTTACCACATATATTGGGGTCTCGCTCTTGGGATTTTGAATCTTTACCTATTAAAAATAGTGGGGGGTAATTCACTTCAGGGAATATAAGAATTAAAAGGTATCCTTGGGTGGAATTAAATAAGGTTGAGCTCACGGTGCCTGTGTTGTCTATTAGATATATATTTAGAGATTGAATTGTTGGTTAGACATTGTATAAATTTACCTGATAGACAATGGCGGACCTGGCCAAATTTCGATCTGCTGCTGTTCAGACTGCAAAAGAGTTAGGATTAGATGGGCAAGTTATGGTTGCCTATGTCACTACGGAATGTGACAAATTTATTGAACGCGAAGAAAGAAGGTTTGAAGCCGAAAGAAAGTTAGAGGCTGAAAAAGAAATTAAGAGGTTGCAGATTGAGGCTGAGGCTAAGAAAATTGAAGTTGCAGAAAGCTTGACAGAAAGATTAGCTGCAGAAAGGGAAGGCGAGGAAAGAAGACAGGCTGCAGAAAGAGAAGAGAAAAAATTAGCTGTAGAAAGAGAAGAGAAGAAATTAGCTGCAGAAAGAGAAGAGAAGAAATTAGCTGCAGAAAGAGAAGAGAAGAAATTAGCTGCAGAAAGAGAAGACAAGAAATTAGCTGCAGAAAGGGAAGCAGAAGATAAAAGATTACAAAGGGAACATGAGTTACGACTTAGGGAGTTTGAGTTTCAAGGCCATGCTCCTGAAAATGGTGCCAGTCCCTTTGCCTCTGATGCTACTGCTAGCCAGGGAGCCTCAACCTCAGCTATGAATTTTCATTTAGATCATTTTGTTGAGAAAGACGATGATATAGAGAGCTATCTAAATAGGTATGAACTATTAGCTACCACATATGGGTTAGAGAGAGAAAGGTGGAGCTTAAAGTTATCTCAAGGACTTCGTGGGGCAGCTTATGAAGTTTTTGCAAAAATGAGCAGAGGTGATCAGGAAAATTATGACATGCTAAAGCAGGCTCTTTTGTTAAGATATGAAAAGAATGCAGAATTTTATAGGAAAAAATTTAGGAATGCTAACCTACTGTCAGGTGAAACCTATCACCAGTTCTCTGCACGAATAGAGACATACTTGGAGAAATGGACTTCTCTGGGGAAAACCCAAGATCTTAAGGAAATGGTCCTTATAGAGCAATTAAGAGAGTCCATGGCTCCAGACCTGAGAAAGTTACTCATGGAACAAGGTGCAGAGAGGCTGGGTGAGTTGCTAAATGTTGCTGAAAGGTATCAAGCAGCTCAAGCAGAGGTAACAGGTAATAAAAAGAAACAAGTGGATAACTTTAGGGCACCACAGAACTTTAATAAATTTGATCCTAGGGATCAAAAACAAAGGTAAGCACCAGTTTGATAGGCCACGGTATGAAAATAAAAATAAATTCCCACAATTCGATGAAAGGAAATATGATGAAAGAAAATCTTTCAACCAAGGAAAAAGGTGGTGTAAGAATTGTCAGATGGACAATCATGACACTGACCGTTGCAGAAGGAAACCTGTGTATATGGCAACCCTTCAGGTCAGGTCGACCTCAAGACAGGAGGAGGATATTATGTTGGATACCACTCCAGAAGAGATGAGGAAGGCACAGGCTGGGGATAAAACACTCAAGCCTTGTTTCAGAAAATTGTCAACTGTCATACAACTCCAGGCAAGGGAGATTTTTACATGAAAAACAAGTTGATGTATAGGAAGACTGGAGCTAGATCCAAAGGTCACGGACAGCTGGTACTTCCTAAAAGATATAGGGCAGACTTAATAAGGAGCCTACATGTGAAACCAGATGGGGACCATGAGAAGATAGGTACCATCATTCAAAAGGTGGCTCACAATTATTATTGGCCCAAAGCAAGATGGGACATTGAGAATTTTGTAGAAAGGTGTAGCATAGCACATGAGGGAACACCCACAAGTGGGAACATTGATCAGGACCTGGACACGCCACGGGGCAAAATTAGGCCTGATAATAAAAAAGAAAAATAGATTTGATAAAGTGGACCAAATGGAATGGGAAGCCCCTTTCACGGACAAGCTTCACTTAACTGTTTTACAATGGCCACTATGCGGAGAGTGCAAACAGATGTCTTACCCCAGGATAAGCCGAAAATCCCTCAATCGGACTTAAACAAACTGGAGGAAGAGGATGTAGAGAGGAAATCTCTCATCAAGAATTTTAAGTGGGGAGACAACCCCAGAGAAAAATTGGTAGCGGTCGTTTTGTGCATGAAAATTCTGGGAGGAAAAATCATCACTATAGAGCTTCGAGTGGAAGAGACCATACCGGTGCATGGACAAATAGGTCCACACAATTAAAGGTCCATATGTAGCTTTGTTAAGAACGTGGACTGATGAAAAGGCAGAGGAAAACATTACATCTTCATACCAATATGTGAATGAGCTGACCACTCGTTTAAAAACTGGCTGGAAACTTGCCAATGAAATTTGAAACAAGCCAGGAAGAAACATGCTGCCTATTATAACAGGAAGGCGAAAGACAGAAATTTGGCTGTGGGAGAGAAAGTACTGCTTCTTCTCCCCGGGAGTCAGAATAAGTTACAAATTGGATGGCAGGGTCCATATACAGTTCTAGAGAAGGTGTCTAGAACAAATTATAAGATACATAAGAACGGGAAAGAAACAACCTATCATGTGAATCTCTGAAGAAATATTTGGAAAGAGAACATCAGGAAGAGACACACTTGTTGACCTTGTCCATCGCCATGGAGATGAAAAAGGAACCACTTTCATCATTTGAATATCCATTACACCCCTGTGAGACAGCAGCACAGGTGAAAATCAGTACACATTTAACGAAAACTCAGAAAGAGAGAGTGCAACAGGTTCTAAATAATCATGCAGAGGTGTTAACAGACCGACCAGGGCATACAAACCTATTGGAATATGATATGAAACTGATAGACCCCACACCTGTCTGTATGAAACCATATTCGATTCCGTTTGCTAAGGAGAAAGCTTTGAAGGAAGAGATAGACTATCTGTTGAAGGAAGGAATTATTTCGCACAGTGAATCTTCGTATAGTTCCGGTGTTGTACTCTTAAGGAAGCCCTCTGGAGAACATAGACTCTGTATAGATTACAGGAGAATGAATGCTATTACAGAAGGACAGGTGGATCCATTGCCGGATACAAATCAGCTGTTTGCCAGACTAAATAAAGCTAAATATTTCTCAAAAGTGGATCTGAGTAAAGGATACTATCAGATTCCAGTAAAGCCTGAGGTTAGACCATACCTAGCTTTTAGTACCTCAGAAGGACACTATGAGTTTAAAAGATTGCCATTTGGATTGAAGAATGCGCCTAGTGTCTTCTCTAGAATGATGAGAAAATTGTTGGATGTAAACATTTCGGAGGAACGTAATGAATCCCTGAGTTGCCTCTTTGATTGAGGATATTCCGAATGTTTCATACAGGATAATAAGAAGATTATGGGATCCACTACGAAAACTCTGCTATCACCAGGTATATGTTATCTCCTCATAACGTACATTTTGAGGGAAAATATAATGTTCTCTGGACATGTCATTGCGCAGACTCAGAGAAGAGAAATGGTGAATACGGGTTGCGAAGCAGCATTAAGACAAGCACTCACACTTGCGGCTGTTCAGTAAACATAACCGAAATATATTATTGGGGGTTGTAGAAGTCTGAGGCAGATTTCATGAGTAGTGCCTACTCTGAATGGACCCAACTACATAAAAAACCATGATAGCACCACAGCAGAGTAAAGTCAAGTTGACCTTACAATTTATCTATGTGTATATATTAGAATAAAGGACTGACATGGGATGTCTGTTTTAAGAGGGGAGGTGTCGTGAAATATTCTAATCCACTATT
>JAMPIV010010435.1:0-133397 GCA_024509875.1 Oreohelix idahoensis | reverse complement strand
ACAAATATTATACATTGGTATTCTTGTTATCTTCGCAAATATTTTGAAAGCAAAATAGTGCTTAAGGGAAAGTCATTATTGAGTTACTTCCCTTGAAAGTTGTGTCGGCTCTTGCGATCAAACTCCGCGGATAAATCCATTTTACTGCGATTTATTCGTTGTTTGGGTAATAATAGATTGTTCTTGCTTCAGAATATCTATGGCCTGAATTTATGTGTATTGTTTGTCTGAGTAGGACGAGTCTGTCTTATATCTGTATATCTTTACATATCTAAGTCGAACTATATGTTCTGTTGTCTCTAGAGAGGTCGAAGGCTATTCGGCGGATGTGTCGCTAGAGTGTGGTGTGATTTGGCTTCGTCCTGATAGGGACTGTGTGTTTTCCATGTCGGCCTGTCGCCGGGGAAAAAGTGATCTCAGTATTTGTGGGGAAGGTGATAGTCGTCTAAACCTATCGTGTATGCTTTACCCCAGTGTTTAGTCGTATTGCCAAGGAATGGCAGTTTCATATTTCTTATACCAAGGTAATCCAAGATACTTTTATGAACTCTCGTACGAAGCCACCATTTTCGATAGTTACGATTTGAATGTCTAAGAGAATATATTTGACTCGATGAAAACGACTTCGATTCCTAGCAGCACTATATCCTGTAGATTGCAGTCAATTGTTCATGATCAAATCTACAGAGCAATGAAATGTTTTATGAATGACTAACTTTAGGACAGATTCATTATCTGTATCCAAACGTGAGTGACAGCTCACGAGTAAAGCCATCTTGGAACCAAAACATGTAGTGACTTTCAAGAAGAGAAAAGGGATGCCCGTATTATCGCTTGATCAGTCCAGAGATCACTGCTACACATGAGAACCCATTGCTAGTGGTTCAATATTATTATATGGAAAAATATGTGCTGAACATTATGTTGAAGAATCGTCGCTAGACGAGATTAGGTTTAGAAGCCATCTGAAATATTGTTTATAAGCTGACGTGCTCAGTCAGTGAAGTCAGATGATATATGTATGGGCGATACTGAGTGCTTGGCTACTGACAGTCCATTATACAATTATTCTACATGAGTGCCCATGTAACATTGCAAGACCATTTGTCCACTGTACTATGATGTATTATGGCAACCTGTGATTTGTCACTATCTGTGCTGTCGAGTGTGTACGTCCAATTAAACTTTAGAAAAGGTACACAGTCGTTGGTGTCGATGACTTCCAGCCATACATGAGTGTGAGAAAAGAACATTTTTTTGTCAACACCACGAACCTTTATTATCATTCGCACATTATACACTCAATCCATGTCTACACACCACTGCGTAGGTCAAGTTGACATTCCATACACTACAGTGGAGCAAACAACACCATAGAGATCTTATCAACTGATGATGATGATGATGTCTGCTTCCATCCACTTATATCTATCTTTTGGTGGATATCATTAACGGGAATAAAAATCCAACTTTATCAACCTTATCAGACATGTTAGTAGATTTTTTTCTTCTCACTTTTTTGAGGGGAATTTATAACATTGTACCATGTAATTATCTAAGAAGGCTTAGTTAGTGATATACGGGCCAAATAGAGACACGTTTGGTCTATAATTTCTTGAACGAAGCGTGACCATATCTCCTTATTTGGTAGTATCAGTCAACTGTTGTAGATGCCTGAAACCTTTCTTAACGCTTCTGTTCATGACCATAAAAGGCGCGACTGTGTAAGACTTTTATCTCGAATGTTCTTAGAATCGTCTTATTGTGAACGGCGACTCAGAGATTGTCGCTCTGCGCATGTCTCGACTTGGTTTTCGTTTGTTGTTCCGCCCAGCTCGGGGAGTTTAGAAATGGTCTAAGTAGCGAGCAGACGCGACCTGCGTCTTGTGATTTTCTGAGGGAAATACATTGTCTTTGTGAGTTAGTTAGCTAACTAGACTATTTCCCAGTATTATTCAAGCCTGCCTGGAGGCATATGTTCATGGTTGATTTTCCGAAATAAGGTAATTCCTCTTGTATCGAACTTTATGCTATCATCTAGAGGTTCGTCATTTTGTCGCCTTTTTGCTCGCCTGTGTGATTCAAAATGGAGAGGTACTTTGACTAGGATTAAGTCACCGGTATCTTTATACCTGAACTAGTTATATATATATATGGGTCGCTCTAGACCAACAAGACTATTGTTTGTGTTCCAGGATTCGTTATATCAGAGATCACGTCCAAGTCAGGTGGTTAGACTTAGGAAGGTTATAAAGGTCGAGCTGACCTGTAATCCATGTATGCTATTCACGTGCAGACAGTAAACGGACTTATTGTATACATCTGATCTGCTAGCATCAGGAAGGGAATAATTATTATTGTCTATGAACATGGAAGATCTGCAGCTGACACTGTTGCAGAAGTTATATGTATTATTTATAAAGCTTCACGAACCAGAACTTTATGATATCTGTTTACCATACAACTATGGAGTATTGAATCCTACATGACTATCAGTTAATATGATTTTGAATGCTGCATTCGTTATACTGTGCTGATGATGACATAAATATCATGACTGTTTTGTGGCGTGCAATAAATGGTATAAAACTAAAGCGAAGTTATTATTTCTATGACTCTACACGTCATGTTGCCTGTGGTGTACCCTGTGAACTGTTCTACTGCAACACACACAGCAACATTCTAAATCAGAGAAGACACCTACATCTTGCACTTTAATACCAGGTGTCGATAGGGGTGGCAAGTTATCATTTCAGCTCAAATCCACCCTTATCAATATACCTCTACGATTTCAGCATTGTCGGTTGTCACCCTATTTGAATATGAGGGTTATGATGGCTATCTCACTGTCGCGAGAGGTTCAGGTGTTATTAGAATGTAAGATATCCTGGACAAAAAGATGTATTAGATGAACCAGGATAGTGCCAGATAAGAGACTGGTCTTACGAGAAATACCCCCTTCTCCGAAAAAAAGCAAGGGTGTATCGACAATCAAAGGTAGGGTCAAGCTGTATAAACCTTCAAGTAAGATGATAATGTTTGTTACTGAAGGTCTAAGTGCTACCTCTCAAGATCCTCCTTTGAATAATGGTTATTAAATTTATATTGACTCTGCTAGGGGATTAATTAATTAATTATATATGTAATATATATATCAAACAGAACCTTGACTCAATTCAAATAATTAAGCAAGACTGATTATATATATATATATATATATATATATATATATATATATATATATATATATATATATATATATATATATATATATATATATATATATATATATGTATATATATATATATATACAATTTATTGATCCTATACCGTTTCTCTTTTCAGTTTGGAAAATGATAAAGAACTCAAATGTTTTTACAAAAATAAAATAAATAAACACGGAATGTCCATTTCAACAATATTTCAATATGATAAAGTTATATTTCAAATATCAATTATTTATTTCACATATAGTTATCCCTTTCGCTGGACTAAAAAGTTAATACTTAGTTTAATAAAGTCCTTCATGAGTCATCACTCAAACTGTTTTTGTTATTTGTATTTTATTTCTTATACAGTGTTTCTTGATAGGCTGACCAGTGGAATTGCGTTTCCACTTATCTCCAAAAATGAGAAGCATCCAACTATAGCCAGGATCACACAATGTCTGGATCTCCAGGCTTGGGAAAACAGGGTGTCTAGTTCTATGAACTTTGAGAACGTTTGCAGTACAGAGTCCCTCAGAAGTGAATGTCTCGTACAATCTTGGTAGTTGCAGGGTAAAACCTGTAATACAAATAATCACAACCCCTGTATGGTCCAGCACTATTCTATCCACACACCACAATGGACGTAACAAACAGTGTCAGACATTGTGCTAACAGTTGCACAGGACAATTCACCTCAGTACCACTCACAGCCCGTTCAATGTGATTACACTTTCCTTATAAATCCTAAGTCAGATCCAGTTGTCCATGATGTGCTTCCATACAATGATTTGGTTTAGTACAAACTATTAAGTGACACCTTGTATAATACATGTTAACAAATCCAGTCATCCTTTTTATGTTCCTGATCAGTGTTTCGTTCCTTTATGAAATACTCCTTCAAATGCATTATTAAACTTACAGTCGTATTTTGCCACCGGAAAACAAATTCCCAAAGCATGCCATAATTCTCAATAGGATAGAAACATATTTCAACAATTGACTGAAAGATCTAGCGACGACTACAAAAAATGCGTGTACATCTCGTCTAACGGCTGAGAAGGATAGAAACAAGAGTCTAGCGAAAAGAGTGTGTGCACATTGATTGAAATTGTGATTTTGATAGAGATGGGGCGCAAGCAGTTATAATTGTGAAAATATTGCAAGTCCTCGGCCATCGGAGGGCCGTTAAATAACAACAACCTCTATTAGAGTTGCAACCAATGTTTATTGTAATGGTACATTCATTTATCTTTAAAATGACGTGTAATTCATACAAATCTGTAAACAATTACGAAAACTACAGCTTACTTTGTGCAAACACCTACAGGATGAAAATGGGAAAAAATTTAATTCGGCCACAGTGCGTTTTTTAATTCGGTAGTTAATGTGTTAAAAGTCAACACATTCTTGCGTTCAAGCTGGCAACACACTCGTCCTGTAATTTTTGTCTTAACACATTCAAAACACTTCCGAACACACAATTGGATTAATCACAGAAAAATTACATAATTATATATATATATATATATATATGTATATATATATATATATATATATATATATATATATATATATATATATATATATATTCTTTCTTACCCTCAGGCAATACACATAAGCTGTAACAGGATGCTAATAGGTATCTAGGTCTGCTATGCAGATGCAGTAGCAAAGTATTTGACAGCACACTTTTGCCGCTCTCTTCTGTTCAGCTTGTGTTTGAAAATGTTGTGGCCTCAAATCAGCCAAGTTCAAGGACTTTTATACTACCGCTCCCCCGTCTCGGAGAACTTGGGCTAAAACCGCTGTTGGGAATCTAAAAACGAGGCGTCTTTCTGCCTTCTTGTTCAATGTGCAAATTTTTTAATATTTATTATCTCTCTTAATTCTGGACGGATGTATATCATTTAAAGTTAGAATTATACTGTGAATTTATCTCTGCTTTTCTATCTAATAATTGGTTAGTTAGCAAAATGCATTAAAATCTATGGCGACTTTAACTAACTAAATTGGGGACTACCCTGATGTATAGATGTCAATTTAAACGATTTTTCTCTTTAATTGAACTACTATTTGAGGAAGTCTTTGCACATCCCTCTTAAGTAACATCCCTGTTGTTGAAATATCTATACCTTTCCGTTTAAACATCTTTAGTCCTTAAGAAATTAAATAACTTCCTACTATCATTAACACAAAATGGGCCTCTATGTTAAGCATACAAAGGTTTCCTTATACACACCAGAAAAAGGAGCGTTTTCACTGGCTATTGTATCGGTCCGTTTTCCCCTATTATTGCGTGCGGTAAATATGATCATGGTGTAAGACAGACCAAAACACGACAGAGCTCCCCCATTTAAAAGCGTGAACCACCTGGTGGAGTTTTCCTGTCTGTATTAACAATCACGGCATTACCCCAAAATGAGGTTTACTCTGCATTACTGTTATACTGGTTTCCTGCAGGTGGGTGCCTACTTAAGAAATCTGCCCCAACGTTCTGCGATCAAGGAATATATTCAATGGTAAACGAGTAAAGTTGTATTAGAAGTTAACACCTTAACAATCTTGCATTACCATGTTTTGCTTGGGCAAGAAAAACCAGGGGCTAGTGATCACTTTGGACCACAAAATGCCTACAATACAGCTATATTTGTAACTTCTTGATTTCCCAAACTATTGCAAAACTTTCTTTTTCAACTGTGGTGTAGTTTTTCTCCGCTTTATTCAATTAGCGGCTGGCATAAGCAACGGGGTTCAATTCTCCGAATGGTAATTGTGATTTTTGTAATAATTTTGCTCCCAAATCCACGTTACTAGCATCCGTTCTCACCACGAATTCCTGACTCAAATCTGATAGTTTCAATATAGGTCTACTGGTGAGTTTATGCTTGAGCTCTCTATATGCCTGCTCACATTCTGCCATCCACTCTATTTTTTCTGGCTTGCCTTTCTTAGTTAAGTCCGTCAGAGGAGCACTCACAGTCTTAAAATGTTTGATATATTTTTGAAAATATCCACATACTGAGACAAAGGATCTCACATCTTTCTTGGTTTGTGGTCTTGGTGCTCTCTGCAATTTTTCTAAATTTTTTAGGATCAGGGGTCATACTACCCTGATATACTGTGTGTCCCAAGAATTCTAATTCTTTGCAGCCAATACAACATTTGGTAGGCCTAGCAGTTACATTTGCCTCTCTGAGTCTATCAAATAACATATCTAGAGATGCTAGATGTTCCTCATATGTTTCAGTGGCGATGAGGATGTCGTCCATGAAATTTGTAATAGCTGAATTTTTCAGGGGATCCAATAATTTTCTCATCATTCTGGAGAACACACTCGGAGCATTCTTCAATCCAAAAGGCAACATATTAAATTCATAGTGCCCTTCCGATGTGCTAAAAGCCAGATATGGTCTGATCTCAGGCTTCACTGGAATCTGATAATATCCCTTACTGAGATCCACCTTAGAGAAACATTTTGCCTTATTCAACCTGGCAAACAGTTGATTTATATCCGGTAATGGATCCACCTGAGACTCTGTGACAGCATTCAGTTTCCGATAATCTGTACAAAGTCTATGTTCTCCAGAGGGTTTCCTCAGCAATACAACACAGGAGCTATAAGGAGATTTACTATGGGAGATAATACCTTCTTGCATTAAGCATTCTATCTCTCCCTTTAAAGCTTGTTCTTTTGCGAAAGGAATTGAATAGGCTCTCATACAGATTGATGTTGGGTCTAGTAATTTCATGTCATACTCCAACAAGTTGGTGTGTCCCAGTTTGTCCATTAACACGTCTGTATGATTCTCCAGAACCTTCTGAATCTGCTCCGTCTGCACTTTTGTCAAGTGATTACTGACTTTTACCTGCGCAGGATTTTCGCATGGTCTCAAGGGATATTCATATGAGGTGAGAGGTTCATTTTTCATTTCAGTGGCTATGGCCAGGGTCATTATATGTGCACCTTCCAAAACTTTTCTATCATGATATTTCTTGAGTAGGTTCACATGATAGACCTTTTCTTTTCCCTTTTTGTCTATCTTGTAGTTAGTTCTAGAAAACTTTTCTGAAACTGTGTATG
Source organism: Oreohelix idahoensis (assembly GCA_024509875.1). Lineage (NCBI taxonomy): Eukaryota > Metazoa > Mollusca > Gastropoda > Stylommatophora > Oreohelicidae > Oreohelix > Oreohelix idahoensis. Next base: position 126,107 of record JAMPIV010010435.1, on the reverse strand, counting down.
GGCCCTGCCATCCTATCTGAAGTTTATTGCTGCTGCCGGGTAATAGAAGAAGCACCTTCTCATCTACAGCTATCTCTCTATCCTTCGCCTTCTTATTATAGTACTCAGCATGTTTCTATCTGGCTTTCCTCAGATTACACTAGTCAACAAATTTTCAAAAGTTATTTGTACCAGAAATTAAATATACCATTTCTTATTGATTTTGACATGCTGATTTCAAATATCATAATGAAATTCACCAATTGGCTCTGGTTTTTTTAATGATGAATTTACATTACAGTAATACAAATAATGTATGCTTGTTTAAATCTGTGGGGTGAATAGCTAGTCTTTCTACTTTATCATTATAAAAATTGTGGTTACATACTAAATCAATTCATATTTCAACATAAAATGAAAGAAAAAATAAAAAAATTATTTAAAGTTCACATATCATGTTTTAAAAAGGCACATTTGAACCCATTCCGTCATTATTCAGTCGCTGTTCGAGCTCTCTTGCTTGCTTCTTGTAGTCAATCGATGAGGTGTCTCTTGTCACAGTCCAACAGTAATCAGCAAGCATTGAAGGGCTCCAATTGCCTTAATACCTTGTCTCCATAGCAGCAATGTCCTGGTGAACGTTCACCATGCTCATCACTGACCGCTCCACAGTTTGACGTAAAGAAATCCAGATGAGAATCCAGAAAATGAATTTTCAAAGACATGTTGCAGCCAAGTCTCTTATGCTTCAGAAGGAGATTTTCTACAATTTCATTGTAATTATCAGATCTGTTGTTTCCAAGAAAATTGTCTACCACTGACTTATGCTAGCCATGCTGCTTTTTCCTTGCCATACAACACGCAAAGAAACTCGTCATCGTGAAGACGTTTTCAAATTTGCAGACCAATAAATACTCCCTCTCTTATTTTAGCTTCACTCAGTCTTGGAAATTTTCTGATGAGGTATTTGAAAGCCTCATCTGTTTTCTCCATTGCCTTGACAAAGTTTTTCAAGAGACCCAGCTTAATGTGCAAGGGTGGCAACAAAACCTTGCTGGTGTCGACACGTGCTGTGTTCTCAACGTTTTTACTGTCAGGCTGCAATGACTGCCTGATTGGCCAATGTCTTCTGATGTAATGGTCACTTCGTGCACGGCTATCCCACTGACAGAGAAAGCAACAGTACTTGGTGTATCCACCCTGTAGTCCAAGCAAAAGAGCGACCACTTTTAAGTCACCGCAAAGTGACCAATGATGATGATCGTAGTTTATACACTTCAAAAGCTGCTTAATGTTTTCATAAGTTTCTTTCATATGAACTGCGTGACCAACTGGAATTGACGGTAACACATTACCATTATTCAACAAAACAGCTTTAAGACTCGTCTTGGATGAATCAATGAAAAACCTCCACTCTTCCGGTATGTAATTGATTTTGAGGGTTGCCATTAAACCAGAAATGTTGTGGCACGCAGAATGGTCACCCTCTGTTGAAAAAGAATGTAATAAGCGGCTTCTGGCGGTTCCTATACACAGAAATTGTAACATCTTCTGCCAGGAGATTCCACTGTTGCAATCTGGAACCCAAAAGCTACGCCTTATTCTTCGGTAAATTCAGATCTCTTACAAGATCATTCAGTTCACCTTGGGTTATTAAGTGTGGTTTAGTGGATGTAGTTTGCTCAAAATCTGGGTCGCTTGAGGTTGATGGTTCAGGACCACCAATGTCCTCTTCTTCATCAGTGGAGGCAGCTGAAAATGATTCTGGCACTTTGGGAACTAGTAGGTCATCGCCATTTGGTACCGGACGTATTGCAGAGGGGATGTTTGGATATTCCAGAGTCCATTTTGTCTTCTTTGGTATGCCTTTCTCAATTGGAGGGACCATGCAAAAGTAACAGTTGTTGAGATGATCAGTGGGCTCTCTCCAAATCATTGGGACTGCAAAAGGCATAGCTTACCTTTTGCCAGTCAACCACAGTTTAAGATGTGCTGCACATGTATTGCAGCATATGTGTGGCGCCCAGCTCTTATCTTGATCTCCTATTCTGCAGCCAAAATACAAACTGTACGCCTTCTTAATCTCTTTAGTTATATTTCATTTTTGTGATAGAAATATCACCTCACCACATATATAACAGAAATTATTAGCACTGTTTACACATGTCCTAGGCATTTCTAACTACGATACTTTTGATAAGGACAAATGCACTAACTAATGGCAAAATTTTTTCAGAGATAAGATATTTATACACAAAGGTGATGTAATCATAGGTAGGATTGTATCATCAACTTCTAGTTACATTTTTATTGGTCATTAGAAAAAATTATGCAATCGCCCACAACAGTTGCGTCATATGTATAAATTGACCGTAATTAAATAAACTAGTAGCATATATCTTGAAAACTAGAGCCAATCAACATTTTTAAATGTCATTTTCGTTTTCAGCACACCAAAATTAGTTAAGATCAGCTATTTTCATTTCTGGTACATTTTGGTTGTTGACTAGTGTTATCGTTTGCTAATTTCCAGCCAGTTTTTAACCGAGATGTCAACTCGTTCACATACTGATATGATGAGGTTACAGTCTCTTCTGCTTTCTCATCTGTCCATGTCCTCATTAAGGCTTAAATAGACCTTTGATGGGCCGACCAAATAACAATGTTGCCGGTACCATTCCTGTTGAACTGTGTGGGACTGTGGTGAAGTGGGATGTTATAAATATTTATAGGGGACTTAGTGTACTGACTGAGATCAGCTGTGAAGGTATCTATATCTATTAAGAGTAGTGTATTATAGATAACCTTACTTGCTACCACATATCTCTATATCTCAGTCAGAATTATTCTGGAATAGTGTGATGCTACGTTATGTGTCTAGGGTATGTGTATGATGAAGTGTAAGTCACAACAACAGACAGATAAACAATTTAATTTAATCCACTACTCTTAACAACACTGTGACACTCACATACATATAACACACTATGAGAATATCTTAAAGAAGTCACTCGTAACTTTTCAAATAACAATATGTATTCATTACTGGCATGAATGAATATGTGTCCTGATTCAACTACAAGGGAACCAGGAATCACAATCAATTTAAATTACAAGTTATGTACAGAATGTATTTAATATGAATATTGTAGTGACATATATTATTACAAATGTTCTATGTGTGTCAGTTGTGTAGTAGTAAAATGAGGTAATACTGGTTTTGTTTTGTTCAAGCTCTGTTGGTATTTGTCATCATGACTTCAATAGTTTGTCTTTAGGGACTAGTATTGGAGATGTTCACAGTTCCTGATTTTAAGACAAGTAAATTCCCCTCTTAATGTTAATTTTACAAAGTCAGTTCAAGATGAGGGGACATAATGTTGAGCTCAGCTGGCCAAGTTAGCTTATCTGGCGTGATGGCGGCAGGAAAGGACTCCTCTGCTCGAATTCTCCTCTGGGCTCTGGAGACACCTCACTGATAGCTAAAAGGACCAAGGAGTATGCTGTCCGACACTGGATTCAGCAAAGCTCTGACTAGGTGCTGCTCAGTACCATCAAGACCACTGTCCCTGAAATCAAGAAGGATGTACCTTCTACTTCATAACTAACTTAAACTCTCTTGTTACACTGATCACAACACAGCACAAACATTGAGTTCAGAGCATTAGGCCAACTGTCAGCTTCATTTGAAATACTTTATTCCAGTATTACCCTTCTTAATGGTTACTACGCCTCTGCAATTCCAGCATTATTTCTTTCTATTCAATCATCCAGGTGTCAGTGTACTGTTTGGCCATTCCATGCCGTTTTACTTCTCTCCGACACCCTCTGTTCAGGCTGGAGCATTACAGGCTTTACCTCACGTTGGCCACTGAACTACACATATATATACAGGCATAAATCAACAATTCACATTCAATTTTCATTAAAAGATATTGAATGGTTCAAGCTTACCACAATTCATACGAATAAACACAGATACGTTGATTAGCAATGAATTCTGGCACAAACTGGCACAAATTCCCATCTGCTTATCTTCCAGGCTTTTATTTAGCCAAATATAAGCTGGCTTCAACGCACTGATGCTTTATCAATCTTATTTAAACAAGTGGTTTCGAACTAACGCTCCCAAGTGTGTATATCAGCGAGTCTGACCAATGAGCCCCGTTTCGACAAGTGTTTGAAAAAATGTTACCTTTCCCCGTTTCCCCTAACAACCAAGATAGTATTTATAGCCCGACCAATCGTGGTTAGGCTTTCATTTGTTGCGCTCCAATCAATTTGGAGTTTACATGGTAGGCTATTTCTGTAACGTAAATTTTTTTCAAACACGTTAAAAAAAAATCTTATGAGCAGAAATGATTTTATGCTGTCAGGCACCCCCAATATTTTATTTTGGGTATAATTTATTAATTCCTGGACTATTTGCGTAACGTTTTACATATTATTTGTCAGCAAGCCCTAAGGAACCCAAAAATACAAATTTAAAGGAGCTACGTGGCTGCATTCAAAATATGCAATTTCTTCTACCTCCTGTTTCGAAGATGTGCTGTCTGGGTACTGTTATGTTTTCAACCGTAAACCCATCTAATGTTATCTTTTCTAATAAGAGTTTTTTTATGATTTATAAACCTAACTCTGGGAAAGGGTAGTGTATTTTATCACTGTCCGTCTGAAAAAAAAATAGTGCATGTAGACTTACACGCGTGATGGCAGCATTTGTGTATCGCGCGACGCGTGTTGCATGCGTTCCTGATTTTCAGCCCTCCCCTCTCTCTTTATCCTTTTGTCCATCTGTTCGTTCGTTTTGGTAACGCAGTATAATTAATGTTAGGATTAATTTAGGTCATTACGCAGTACGTCTCAATGTTTTTCTTAGAAATGCAGCACACGTTTCATTGAAGAAGGCGGGTAATAATACAGTAAGCTTTTATATCAACGTGAAAGCGTTACAATTTGCAGACGAAGCAGAAAACAAGGGGGATTTCGAGTACATTCTTTGTGACAGCACTGTTATTTTCCCATTGCTCTTCTCTTTATTAATTTTATTTGTTAGGCTTTATATTTACCTAATAATTTATATATGTGGATTAGAATATTTCACGACACCTCCCCTCTTAAAACAGACATTATATGTCAGTCCTTTATTCTATATACACATAGAGAAATTTATTATTATTTCTGGGGTTTACGGTGATTCTCATCACACGGATGGCGGCTTAAAAAATCCGCTCCCAAATTGGTTTTTCCAGATATATACTCAATGCTAAAATTATATGGAGCCAGAAGTAAAGACCATCGGAGTAACCTAGAGTTCTCATGCTTAGCCTGTGCTAGAAACGATAAAGGTTTGTGATCTGTTTGCAACTTAAATGCCTTCCCATATAGATAAATATTGAATTTCTTTATTGCCCATATTACTGCAAGACATTCTTTTTCGCTAGTTGAGTAGTTGATTTCAGCTTTATTCAACTTTCTGCTAGCATATGCCACTGGGCTTAATTCCCCATCCAATGCATCTGATTTCTGTAGTAGAGTTGCACCTAACCCAATATTACTTGCATCCGTCCTTACTATGAATTCTTGACTTAAGTCAGGTAATTTCAAAATGGGTTTACTTGTGAGCTTTTCCTTCAATTCTTGGTAAGTCATTTCACATTGTGGTGTCCATGTAATGCGATCTGGAAGTCCTTTACGTGTCAATTCAGTTAACGGTGCACATATGGAATTAAAGTTCTTGATATACTTCTGGTAGAAACCACATAATGAGACAAAGGATCTCACGTCCTTCTTGGTTTGTGGTCTCGGGGCTTTCTGTAGTTTTTCTAAATTCTTTGGGTCAGGGGTCATATTTCCCTGATAAACTGTGTGTCCCAAAAATTCCAATTCTTTACATCCAACGCAACATTTGGTTGGTCGGGCTGTTAAATTTGCCTCCCTAAGTCGATCAAACAGCATGTTCAGAGAGTCAATGTGTTCCTCAAATGTTTCTGTTGCTATAAGGATATCATCCATAAAATTTGTTATACAGGGATTATTCAGAGGATCCAATAATTTTCTCATCATTCTAGAGAAGACACTAGGCGCATTCTTCAATCCAAATGGCAATCTATTAAACTCATAGTGTCCTTCTGAGGTACTAAAAGCTAGGTATGGTCTAACCTCAGGCTTTACTGGAATCTGATAGTATCCTTTACTCAGATCCACTTTTGAGAAATATTTAGCTTTATTTAGTCTGGCAAACAGCTGATTTGTATCCGGCAATGGATCCACCTGTCCTTCTGTAATAGCATTCAGTCTCCTGTAATCTATACAGAGTCTATGTTCTCCAGAGGGCTTCCTTAAGAGTACAACACCGGAACTATACGAAGACTCACTGTGCGAAATAATTCCTTCCTTCAACAGATAGTCTATCTCTTCCTTCAAAGCTTTCTCCTTAGCAAACGGAATCGAATATGGTTTCATACAGACAGGTGTGGGGTCTATCAGTTTCATATCATATTCCAATAGGTTTGTATGCCCTGGTCGGTCTGTTAACACCTCTGCATGATTATTTAGAACCTGTTGCACTCTCTCTTTCTGAGTTTTCGTTAAATGTGTACTGATTTTCACCTGTGCTGCTGTCTCACAGGGGTGTAATGGATATTCAAATGATGAAAGTGGTTCCTTTTTCATCTCCATGGCGATGGACAAGGTCAACAAGTGTGTCTCTTCCTGATGTTCTCTTTCCAAATATTTCTTCAGGAGATTCACATGATAGATTTTTTCTTTCCCCTTCTTATCTATCTTATAATTTGTTCTAGACACCTTCTCTAAAACTGTATATGGACCCTGCCATCCAATTTGTAACTTATTCTGACTCCCAGGCAAAAGAAGCAGTACTTTCTCTCCCACAGCCAAATTTCTGTCTTTCGCCTTCCTGTTATAATAGGCAGCATGTTTCTTCCTGGCTTGTTTCAAATTTTCATTGGCAAGTTTCCAGCCAGTTTTCAACCGAGTGGTCAGCTCATTCACATATTGGTATGAAGATGTAATGTTTTCCTCTGCCTTTTCATCAGTCCACGTTCTTAACAAAGCTACATATGGACCTTTAATTGTGTGGACCTATTTGTCCATGCACCGGTATGGTCTCTTCCACTCGAAGCTTTATAGTGATGATTTTTCCTCCAGAATTATCATTCACAAAACGACCGCTACCAATTTTTCTTTTGGGGCTTTCTCCCCACTTAAAATTCTTGATGAGAGATTTCCTCCTACATCCTCTTCCTCCAGTTTGTTTAAGTCCGATTGAGGGATTTTCGGCTTATCCTGGGGTAAGACATCTTTTTTGCACTCTCCGCATAGTGGCCATTGTAAAACAGTTAAGTGAAGCTTGTCCGTGAAAAGGGGCTTCCCATTCCATTTGGTCCACTTTATCAAATCTATTTTTCCTTTTATTGTCAGGCCTGATTTTGCCCCGTGGCGTGTCCAGGTCCTGATCCATGTTCCCACTTGTGGGTGTTCCCTCATGTGCTATGCTACACCTTTCTACAAAATTCTCAATGTCCCATCTTGCTTTGGGCCAATAATAATTGTGAGCCACCTTTTGAATGATGGTACCTATCTTCTCATGGTCCCCATCTGGTTTCACATGTAGGCTCCTTATTAATTCTGTCCAGTATCTTTTTGGAAGAACCAGCTGTCCGTGACCATGGGATCTAGTTCCAGTCTTCCTATACATCAACTTGTTTTTCATGTAAAAATCTCCCTTGCCTGGAGTTGTATGACAAGTTGACAATTTTCTGAAACAAGGCTTGAGTGTTTTATCCCCAGCCTGTGCCTTCCTCATCTCTTCTGGAGTGGTATCTAACATAATATCCTCCTCCTGTCTTGAGGTCGACCTGACCTGAAGGGTTGCCATATACACAGGTTTCCTTCTGCAACGGTCAGTGTCATGATTGTCCATCTGACAATTCTTACACCACCTTTTTCCTTGGTTGAAAGATTTTCTTTCATCATATTTCCTTTCATCGAATTGTGGGAATTTATTTTTATTTTCATACCGTGGCCTATCAAATTGGTGCTTACCTTTATTTTGATCCTTAGGATCAAATTTATTAAAGTTCTGTGGTGCCCTAAAGTTATCACCTTGTTTCTTTTTATTACCTGTTACCTCTGCTTGAGCTGCTTGATACCTTTCAGCAACATTTAGCAACTCACCCAGCCTCTCTGCACCTTGTTCCATGAGAAACTTTCTCAGGTCTGGAGCCATGGACTCTCTTAGTTGCTCTATAAGGACCATTTCCTTAAGATCTTGGGTTTTCCCCAGAGAAGTCCATTTCTCCAAGTATGTCTCTATTCGTGCAGAGAACTGGTGATAGGTTTCACCTGACAGTAGTTTAGCATTCCTAAATTTTTTCCTGTAAAACTCTGCATTCTTTTCATACCTTAACAAAAGAGCCTGCTTTAGCATGTCATAATTTTCCTGATCACCTCTGCTCATTTTTGCAAAAACTTCATAAGCTGCCCCACGAAGTCCCTGAGATAACTTTAAGCTCCACCTTTCTCTCTCTAACCCATACGTGGTAGCTAATAGCTCATACCTATTTAGGTAGCTCTCTATATCATCGTCTTTCTCAACAAAATGATCTAAATGAAAATTCATAGCTGAGGTTGAGGCTCCTTGGCTAGCAGTGGCATCAGAGGCAAAGGGACTGGCACCATTTTCAGGAGCATGGCCCTGAAACTCAAACTCCCTTAGTCGTAACTCATGTTCCCTTTGTAATCTTTTATCTTCTGCTTCCCTTTCTGCAGCTAATTTCCTCTCTTCCCTTTCTGCAGCCTGTCTTCTTTCCTCGGCTTCTCTTTCTGTAGCTAATCTTTTGTCTTCTCTTTCTGCCTCCAATTTCTTAGCCTCTTTGTCAGCCTCAATCTGCAACCTCTTAGTCTCAGCCTCAGCTTGCAACCTCTTAGTCTCAGCCTCTAACTTTCTTTCGGCCTCTTTTTCTAATCTTCTTTCTTCACGTTCAATAAATTTGTCACATTCCGTCGTGACATAGGCAATCATAACTTGCCCATCTAATCCTAACTCTTTTGCAGTCTGAACCGCAGCAGATCGAAATTTGGCCAGGTCCGCCATTGTCTATCATGTAAATTTATACAATGTCTAACCAACAATTCAATCTCTAGTGGACAACACAGGCACCGTGAGCTCAACCTTATTCAATTCCACCCAAGGATACTTTTTAATTCTTATATTCCCTGAAGTGAATTACCCCCAATATTGTTAATAGGTAAAGATTCAAAATCCCGGGAGCGAGACCCCAATATATGTGGTGAAGTGGGATGTTATAAATATTTATAGGGGACTTAGTGTACTGACTGAGATCAGCTGTGAAGGTATCTATATCTATTAAGAGTAGTGTATTATAGATAACCTTACTTGCTACCACATATCTCTATATCTCAGTCAGAATTATTCTGGAATAGTGTGATGCTACGTTATGTGTCTAGGGTATGTGTATGATGAAGTGTAAGTCACAACAACAGACAGATAAACAATTTAATTTAATCCACTACTCTTAACAACACTGTGACACTCACATACATATAACACTCTATGAGAATATCTTAAAGAAGTCACTCGTAACTTTTCAAATAACAATATGTATTCATTACTGGCATGAATGAATATGTGTCCTGATTCAACTACAAGGGAACCAGGAATCACAATCAATTTAAATTACAAGTTATGTACAGAATGTATTTAATATGAATATTGTAGTGACATATATTATTACAAATGTTCTATGTGTGTCAGTTGTGTAGTAGTAAAATGAGGTAATACTGGTTTTGTTTTGTTCAAGCTCTGTTGGTATTTGTCATCATGACTTCAATAGTTTGTCTTTAGGGACTAGTATTGGAGATGTTCACAGTTCCTGATTTAAGACAAGTAAATTCCCCTCTTAATGTTAATTTTACAAAGTCAGTTCAAGATGAGGGGACATAATGTTGAGCTCAGCTGGCCAAGTTAGCTTATCTGGCGTGATGGCGGCAGGAAAGGACTCCTCTTCTCGAATTCTCCTCTGGGCTCTGGAGACACCTCACTGATAGCTAAAAGGACCAAGGAGTATGCTGTCCGACACTGGATTCAGCAAAGCTCTGACTAGGTGCTGCTCAGTACCATCAAGACCACTGTCCCTGAAATCAAGAAGGATGTACCTTCTACTTCATAACTAACTTAAACTCTCTTGTTACACTGATCACAACACAGCACAAACATTGAGTTCAGAGCATTAGGCCAACTGTCAGCTTCATTTGAAATACTTTATTCCAGTATTACCCTTCTTAATGGTTACTACGCCTCTGCAATTCCAGCATTATTTCTTTCTATTCAATCATCCAGGTGTCAGTGTACTGTTTGGCCATTCCATGCCGTTTTACTTCTCTCCGACACCCTCTGTTCAGGCTGGAGCATTACAGGCTTTACCTCACGTTGGCCACTGAACTACACATATATATACAGGCATAAATCAACAATTCACATTCAATTTTCATTAAAAGATATTGAATGGTTCAAGCTTACCACAATTCATACGAATAAACACAGATACGTTGATTAGCAATGAATTCTGGCACAAACTGGCACAAATTCCCATCTGCTTATCTTCCAGGCTTTTATTTAGCCAAATATAAGCTGGCTTCAACGCACTGATGCTTTATCAATCTTATTTAAACAAGTGGTTTCGAACTAACGCTCCCAAGTGTGTATATCAGCGAGTCTGACCAATGAGCCCCGTTTCGACAAGTGTTTGAAAAAATGTTACCTTTCCCCGTTTCCCCTAACAACCAAGATAGTATTTATAGCCCGACCAATCGTGGTTAGGCTTTCATTTGTTGCGCTCCAATCAATTTGGAGTTTACATGGTAGGCTATTTCTGTAACGTAAATTTTTTTCAAACACGTTAAAAAAAAATCTTATGAGCAGAAATGATTTTATGCTGTCAGGCACCCCCAATATTTTATTTTGGGTATAATTTATTAATTCCTGGACTATTTGCGTAACGTTTTACATATTATTTGTCAGCAAGCCCTAAGGAACCCAAAAATACAAATTTAAAGGAGCTACGTGGCTGCATTCAAAATATGCAATTTCTTCTACCTCCTGTTTCGAAGATGTGCTGTCTGGGTACTGTTATGTTTTCAACCGTAAACCCATCTAATGTTATCTTTTCTAATAAGAGTTTTTTATGATTTATAAACCTAACTCTGGGAAAGGGTAGTGTATTTTATCACTGTCCGTCTGAAAAAAAATTAGTGCATGTAGACTTACACGCGTGATGGCAGCATTTGTGTATCGCGCGACGCGTGTTGCATGCGTTCCTGATTTTCAGCCCTCCCCTCTCTCTTTATCCTTTTGTCCATCTGTTCGTTCGTTTTGGTAACGCAGTATAATTAATGTTAGGATTAATTTAGGTCATTACGCAGTACGTCTCAATGTTTTTCTTAGAAATGCAGCACACGTTTCATTGAAGAAGGCGGGTAATAATACAGTAAGCTTTTATATCAACGTGAAAGCGTTACAATTTGCAGACGAAGCAGAAAACAAGGGGGATTTCGAGTACATTCTTTGTGACAGCACTGTTATTTTCCCATTGCTCTTCTCTTTATTAATTTTATTTGTTAGGCTTTATATTTACCTAATAATTTATATATGTGGATTAGAATATTTCACGACAGGGACTTCCCGATAAGCAAAAAATGCAGTGCGTAAGTAGAGATCCCATGTATCAGGTTTTTTGTGTGCCATCTTTCGCAGGATAGAAAAAAGAGTTCCATTGAATCTTTCTACCTGCCCGTTCCCTTGGGCGTGATAGGGACTACAGTGAACATGCCTGGATTGGAAGATCCTGAATACTTCCTCAGTTTGTCTCCCTTTGAACTGAGAGCCGTTATCAGTCAAGAGTTGGTGGGGAAATCATAACTTCGTGTATATTGTAAGTAACGCCTATGCCACATGTTTTGAATCTATTGATGACTTGACTACTGCCTCTCCCCACATAGAGCAAGTGTCCACCAGAGTAAGAATATAACTGTTTCGCCTCTTGGTTCGTGTGAGAGGTCCAACAATATCCACTTCAACTCTTTCAAAAGGAGTTCCCTTGATTGGCATTTCTCCAAGAGTTGCCGGTGCAGTAAAATGTTTTGGAGCTACCTTTTGACATTCTGGGCAGGATTGGACATATCTTTTTATATATTCAGTAATTCCTGGCCAGAAATAGTGACACGCTATTCGTTGTCCCGTGGTGCTAAAATCTCATATGTCCACTAAAGGGTATAGCATATCCTAACTCCATCACCTTTTCCCTATATAAAGAGGGTAGAACCAGTTGTCCATGGCTATTGGATCCTGTTCCAGCTTTTCTATAAAGCAATCCATTCTTCATATAAATTTCTCCTATTTTTAGAGGGGTATGGCTTTTTGGTAGTTTTCTAAAACAAGGTTTTAATGAGCAATCATCAGCCTGTGCCTTCCTCATCTCCTCTGGATGGGTATTTATTGGGTTGTCTTCCTCCTTCCTAGACTGTGACCTGGTCTGTACTGCTGCCATAATCACTGGTCTTTTGGGGCTTCCCAAAAACACATATCTACACCACAATATCAGAGAGTAGATTAGTTCATTTATCACTGCTGCTCTAATCACTCCTTTAACATAGCGAGTTTTGACATTAATTCTTGCTATGGGCAGTGTCATGGTTGCTATGTCCTTGGCTGCTCCATGTATCTCCAGTTTCTGTGGTATATTGATCTGGATGCACCAAGTTAGAACTCACGACTGAGTCAAAGTCCAATCCAGTATCATAAAGGCACTTGATAGTGGTACCATTACATACTACTTCTTCACACACAAGGGGATGTTGAAATTCATGCTGTCCTGTAGACAGTTCCTTCTTTCCCTTGTTTCTTGTTTTGAGGCATGCAGCGAATTATGGAGGGTTCTTTTTCGTACAGTCTTTAGTATGGTGATTATTTATTTTACAAATTTTACACCATTTTTCTCCTTGTCTGTAGGGTTTCTTATCCTGTACCTGAGGGTTCCTGTCTCCTTGGTCATATTTAGGCCTGTCATAACCTTGTTTGTATCTATGTGGTTGGTCCTTATTTTCAAACTTATTCTGGTTTTGTCGGGTTCTACTACTATCTCCTTCTTTCTTCTTAACTCCAGCTATTTCTGACTGAGCCGCTTGGTATCTATCAGCAACTGTTAGAATCTCCCCCAATCTCTCTGCACCTTGTTCCATAAGAAATGTTCTCATGTCTGGAGGCATAGACTCTCTTACTTGCTCCATCATGACCATTTCTTTTAGGTCTTGAGTTTCTCCAAGAGTAGTCCGCTTCTCGAAGTAGGTTTCTAATCTTGCAGAGAATTGGTGGTAAGTCTCTCCAGAAAGTAGCTAGGCAGTTCTAAATTTCTTCCTATAAAATTCTGAGTTCTTTTCATAACGAACTAGCAATGCCTGCTTCAAGAGTTCATAATCTTCGTGGTCCTCTCTGCCAAGTTTTGCAAAAACTTCATAAGAAGCTCCTCTCAGCCCTTGTGATAACTTAAGGCTCCACTTCTCTTTTTCTAGGCCGTAGTTAGTAGCTAATCTCTCGTACCTACTTAAAAAAGACTCAATATCATCTTCTTTCTCCACAAATGGATCCAAGTGAAAATTCATGGTTCCATTTAAGTCGCCTTGACTTGCACTAGTGTCAGATGTAGTTGGGCTACTTCCATTGACTGTAACATGTCCTTGAAGTTCAAGCTCTTTCAGCCTCAACTAATGTTCCCTTTGCAATATATTTTCCTCTTTTTCAGCCTCCATTTGCAATCCCTTTTCCTCTGCCTCCATTTGACTAGCCTCCCTATCAGCTTCTAGTTGCAATCTTTTAGCTTCAGCTTCCATATCAGATTTAATTTGTAATCTTTTAGCCTCAGATTCTATTTGTAATCTTTTTGCCTCAGATTCTACTTGTAATCTTCTTTCAGTTTCTAGCTTTTTATTTTCTCTTTCTATAAACTTGTCACATTCAGTAGTGACATATTTAATAAGGTCCTACCCACTTAATCCAAATTCTTTTGCCGACTGCACTGTAGCAGATCTAAATTTTGCCAGGTCTGCCATTCTCTTGCAATCTTATCAATATACCAATTTTAAACTTAATTAATGTACCAACTTAATTAATATACAAATTTAGTTAATATATACCCACTGTCAGCTCATCCAGTCACCAAAATTTGGTTATGTACTCACTACTATTACAATGAGTTTTATTTCTTTATTACTTTCTTTCTCTTATTTATATTTATATTTTTATTTACTTTACTCCTACTTTTAACTTTTACAACTGACTATCTTAAAGTAAAGACCCCAGAGTAATAAGTGAAATCCCGGACGAGACCCCAGATGTCGCGAGAGGTTCAGATATTATTAAAATGAAAGATATCTTGGACAAAAAGATGTATCAGATGATACCAGGACAGTGCCAGATAAGAGAAATACCCCATTCTCTGAAAAAGAGCAAGGGTGTATCGACAATCAAAGGTAGGGTCAAGATGTATAGACCTTCAGTAAAAAACACTATCATCATAATTTAATATATGCAACGAACTCGTTGATTTTCCCTGATACGGCCGAAGGCGTGAATTATCGCACCCTTTAGGGATAATAACACCATTTCTGTATAAATACTCCGTCCTCTCAAAGTCAGTTATCTAGTCGCTCAGAAAGTTTGTATAATCTAGCTCGTTATTCTAGAACCATTGTGAAAGTGTGTTATAGCATTCCGTTGAGATTTTTTTCATTTCTGATTGCGGTAATAGTAATTAGCATTTACGTGATTTAATGTGCTAAGTTTATCATTATAATTCACTGGGATTTTTTAGGTGCTAAGACTAGCGTATTAAATAACGCATAGCTAATTTTTTCCAGTTGTAATGTAGATGTAATCACCCGCTATCACACAGAAAGAGAAGTTTTAATTGACTAATAGATACACTTGGCAACTGACAATCGACGGAATACAATTCACTTCTAATTCATAATGTGTAATAATACAAGTGACTAGTGTAATATCATGTGGCGAAACAAATAGTTAGTAATGACAAGCGATATTTGTAAAGTAGTCATAATTAATTTAACACTGATATTGTGCGCTGAGTGTTTTACCGGTCGGGAGGGGAAAGGCGCATACCTAAAACCCAACCCGTACCAGGTGAGCGAAGCGTGATAAGATAGGCTAGAACACGTGTGCCTTTTAATTTAATTAGATGACACAGATGATAAGAGATCATTCCATTACTCGTGATAGGATAGAATATTGATATTGTGGTTACATTTTTTGTTTTCTTCCTAATTTAGTGCTGATCTAAAACCAGCTGCCAGCGGTCTAATAGCTTACTTAGTCGTTCCCATTCTACCGTGAGGTGTAGAGGTTTGGAAGAGAAAGCGCCAGACCATTCTATCAACTGTCTTCTTCCTGGCCTGGTTCCATTCTAGTCCTCGGTCCTTCAAAGATTGTCTAATGTTGTCCTCCCAGCGGACTCTGGGTCGTCCTGGAGGTCTGGATCCCTGGCTCTTTGTTTCCCATGCTTGTCGTGGTAGAAGATCTTCTCCCATTCTGCAGACATGGCCAAACCATCTTAGTTGGGACGGTTCTATTTGGGTCTGCAGCGGATGGGATTTTAGGCCTTGGCTGCCTCCTTACGGCCTCCATGCAGGCCGCTTTCCTCCTTTTTCATCCGGGCTTGGGACCGGCATAGGCGGAGTTGGTCTAATAGCACCAGTAACAATTCTTATTGTTTTCGGGTCTTCGATGTTGACCTGTTCGGTCCTCTTGCTTCATCCAGAGAGATACCAAACATATAAACAATAATAGTAAACGTCACGGGGCTTACAAAATACCCAGATTTTTGCATTCAATTTTACCAGCCCGTTGTAGCCAAATATATATATATATATATATATATATATATATATATATATATATATATATATATATATATATATATATATATATATATATATATATATATATATATATATATATATATAACATTTTCCCCGACTACTGATAATCGTGTTTCCAAGTGAATTTATCCAGGAGAATATGGTGTGTCATAATTGGCACTCAACCTTAGAGAGAAAAACCGATATGATATATGTTGCAAGTGGAAGTGGTCTGTTGCAAGTAGTGGTTTGGTTAGCTCTGAACAATGTTCCATATAATGTCAATAAAGTAGTTATAAATTCTGGCCATTGTTTTATCTTCTTGATATTCTTGAGTGATCGTGTATCGTGCCTTCTATGTAAGATTACGCGAATGCAGGGGTGGAAGATTCTGAACAATAATTGAACCTTGGAATACGATTGATGTGACAAGTCGGTTCCATTGAGTCCACAATTATTTAATACAGATTACACGTCAAGACGATTCATGCATGTTGATCACAAAGGTACATATTATAACTTGAAAATATATGGCATAGATATGTAGATATCCTATCAGTCCTTGTCCAATAATCAAATTACTGTATGCAGATTGTCATAGCTGTATGCACGCGCGGTTGGGGTTTCCAACGGCCGACAGTGAGTCTATGAGTCTGGCAAAATCAAATACTATGGACTGTAATTCATCCTTCCTTAATTTTTACTTTCGTACTGACCTTTAATCATTTCAAATCTTCGTAATAGCAATGGACTGACCCATGTCCGTACTTGCATAAAATATATCTGTATGGCAATACCATGCCCAACATTGGAAGGAGAGTCAGACGCGTCTTAACAGCTTGACGGTCAATGTGAAAAGGGTAGCGTTTCTTAGTTACCGACTGTGTCCTAAACAACGCTATACACGTCATAATCGATCGTGTATAAAGCGTTCATTAATTGAAACATCTATCGCAATATATTAAATGTCTTAACCTTTTACAATTGCACGTCTGGTAACCTTTAGCAGACGGCGTTAATATCATATACCGTAACAATTCCCTGTACACCGGGGAAAAAAAAAATCGATAGATTTTTTTTCAATATCTATCCGACTTAACAATTTTTCAAAAAAAATTTAACACAATTGTGACATATGGCCGACGATGTTCTGAGTAGAACCGTGTTGCGGTCGTGTCAACTAACTATTTGTCATAGTCATCTAATCATAAATCACATTATATATCAATATTATACATGTCATTATATCAACTAAATAAATGTCCAATGTTAATAGTGAATGATAGAATTAAATTAAAGTAAGGTCTGTCGTATTAGTATGTCATATAGGAATTAATTTGACTAATTAAAATTAAATTAATTAATTAAACTAAGAGTTAAATTATTAAGGTTCTAATGTAATGCGATGTTATGAGAGAAGAAAAGACAAACTAAGTGAGAAGAAATAGAAAGAAATTCGAATATAAGTTTTAACTTAATTGTGTGTGTTAAGTGTTAGTGAATAATAACTATCTAATTTAACTAACTAAATAATGTATAGGTACATTAAAAAAAAAAAATTAATCTAATACTTGTGTGAGATTTATTTTCTCTTTTCATAATTTCTTCTTTTAGTATTTCGTTCTCTTTTTTTTTTTTTTTTATTTAATTTTTTTTCTCACTTTTCATTTTATTGATAATAATTCAATTAAGAAGTTAAGTTAACTAATTAATTAGTATAGGATATGATGATCCATCCGTAGTCTTGATCCTGATGAATTCTTTTAGGCAAAAGTGTTCAAATGTCCACGTCGGAAAGAAATGTCATTTATAACTGCATCGAAGAATTAAGAGTCCATAGGATAATAAGTTCGACTTGTCGTCAGATATTATTCCATGATTGTTCAATGATATTCGTATATCGTGTATGGATATTATACGAAGTTCGAATGTAAGTATATATACCTTGATTGTCTTGTCGTTCAATTCTGTGATGCATATAGTGTTTATAAAGTTTGAATTGAAGGCAAGGTTAGTTCCTTTATAGTTGATACTTCGTTCAATCCAATGTAGTTCTGATTGATGTAGTTTAAGAGTGTCAATGTTGATTATTCGTCGTCAATAGGATTACGTGACAACGCATCTGCCACACAATTTTCAGTGCCAGGTATGTGTTCAATGGAGAACTCGAATGGCTGTAGGATGATTGAATATCTGGCAAGTTTTTGGCTTTTGTGGTTGGATCGACGCAAGGATGCGACCGCACGTTGGTCCGTCTGTATGGTAAAGGGGGCACCGAGTAAGAATTTCTCCAGCTTCGTTATTGCCCAGATCACAGACAAAAGTTCCTTGTCGACTGTGGAATACTTTGTTTCAGCCGGCTTCAGCTTTCTTGATATATATAAGGTGGGGTGTAGAATGCCGTCATGGTTCTGGAGCAGGCATGCACCAATGCCGTAGTTACTAGCATCTGTTCGTAAGAAAAATCTTTTGGAAGCATCGGGAAGTCTTAAAATTGGTTCATGTGAGAACAAATTTATAATTTTGTTGAAAGTTTCATTGCATGTACCAGTCCATGTCACCTTCACCGGCATATCTTTTTTTAACAATGAAGACAATACAGCCGTGATGGATGACAAGTTTGGTATGAATCTACTGTAATATTGAACAAGTCCTAACAAACTCCTGACCTGTTTCTTCGTCTGAGGAACTGCTATGTTTAGAATTTTGGAGACTGTACTAGGTAACGTTCGGATATATCCCGATCCAATGATATGTCCCAAAAAGGTTATCTCATTACACGCGATTTGCACCTTTGTAGGTTTAGCAGTTAGATGATAATTCCTTAGAGTGTCAAAAACATGTCTAAGTCCCGAAACATGTTCCTCAAACGACGAACTAAACAAGCATATGTCGTCAATATATGTAATAACGTCTGGTCTACCTGATAAAATTTGTCGCATCAGGCGAATGAAGGTAGCTGGCGCATTAACAAGCCCAAAAGGCATCACGTTCCACTGGTATAGACCTTGTGGCGTGGAAAATGCGGTGTAGTACTTAGCCTTTTCGGTCAGTGGTATCTGCCAATAACCTTTTGTTAAGTCTATCTTACTAAATATAGTTGCGTTAGATAGACGTGGCAGTAAGTCGTCAATGAGTGGATGTGGTTCGCTGTCAACTATAGTCTTAGCATTTAATTTTCTATAATCAACACATAGTCTAATGTTATTGTCCTTCTTCCGGACAATCACTAATGGAGAAGAGAATGGCGAATTACTAGTCTCAATGATTCCCAGAGACAACATCTGTTCAAGTTCTTTAGTAGTTTTAGCAAGGAAATGTAAAGGAACAGAATAGGGATGTACACGAATAGGTGTATCGTCATTGAGAGTAATGTCATGACTGATAGCCGATGTGCGACCCGGAACGTCGGTCAACACATCTGGATAAGATTGTAATAAATTAGCAATCTGTAGACGCTGTTGCGGTGTAACCGTTGAAGAGATGGTTACATCCCGCCAAGATTCAGTAGGTTGAACTACTGGTACAGGTAACGGTAACTGTACCTCAGGAAAAGAAGATTCTTCTTCCTGGATGACAGATAAGTTAGTATAATGACAAGTGGATACTGTGTTGTCATCTAGTTCATGAAAAATTGACTGTAAGTGTTCAGGACGTGTATGAAATTGCTTGAGCATGTTAATATGAAATATCTTTTTGTGTCCCTTGATATCTAAGACGTAATCAACGTCGGAAATTTTATCAATGACTTTGTAAGGACCATTCCAAGATATCAATAATTTATTGTTATTGTGAGGAAGTAACACATAAGCCTCGTCGCCTGGGAATAATTGGCGTAATCGTCGAGACATATTTTGTAGAGATCGAGCCTTAGCTTTTGCAGCCTCAGAAGAAGCTGTTGCCAACTGGCAAGACTCAATAATGTTCTTCCGAAGATTAATTACGTACTCGTAAGATGACTGAGTGTCCTGAGTCATCTCGTCGTCAATTAATAAGTTTTTTTATTAGTCCCATAGGACCTCTTGGGGGAGCACCAAAAACTAATTCAAAGGGAGAGAAGCCAGTTTGTTCATGCGGTACCTCCCGATAAGCAAATAGAACAGCTGGGAGTGCTCTGTCCCAGTCATGAGGGTGCTTAGCAGTAACCTTATGTAGTAGTTGTTTAAGTGTACGGTTAAGTCTTTCAACCGCACCATTACTCATCGGATGATAAATACTACTTAAATTCCTATCAATGTCCCAAGTTTTCATGACTTCCTTCATGGTGTCAGATATAAACTGTGACCCATGGTCTGATAAAAGTTTTCTAGGAAACCCTATTCTAGAAAAGATGAGATGTAGTGCATCAGCTACATCTGTGGTAGTGGTGGTCTTTAATGGGATAGCTTCCGGCCATCGTGTGCACAAATCAATGCACGTAAAGACGAATCTATGTCCTCTGGCCGATGGTAGCAATGGACCAATAATGTCTATTGCCATCTTGTCAAAAGGTCTCACTGAGATATCGCAAGCCTGAATAGGCGCCGTGTGAAAAGCTCCACGTGCTTTCACTTCTTGGCATGTAGTACAGGAACGTACATACTGCGAAATATCTCTTGACACCCCTGGCCAAAAGAATGAAGACAGTACTCGAGATCGTGTTCGAGTATATCCCATATGTCCAGCACAATGTGAGTCATGTGCATGTTGAAGAATGTACCGTCTAAAAGTATATGGGACCATAACTTGTTGTTTCATTTGTGATTTGTCATGAAAACATCTAATCAATATGCCATTTTTAATAACAAAACAATGTTTGTTATTATTACCTGAGGATAGATTGTCAACTTTATCAACCAACGTAAAAAATTTTTTTAAAGATTTATCCTCTTTTTGTTTGGTTGCAAATGTTTCCCTGTCAATAGGTGAATTGACTACAAATTCCTCTTGGTTGTCTGCATCCATTTTATTATCATCAACTTTCTCCATGAGTTGAGTCTGTGCTCTAGTCGTCACGGCGTTTCCAGTGCATAGGTTATGTTTCTCCCATTCTATAATCTCATCTGGAGTACAATCTTTACTGCCGTGTATACGACCAACCATCAAATCAGCTATAGGCTTTTTTAGCATACATACTTTTACGTTTCCTGTGAAGAAAGGAGTGTTGACATGAATAATAGCTGTGGGGTAAAACTCTATTGTTCCACCAAACGTCATGCAACGAACATATTCCCCCGTTGCACAGCTGGGATGTACCAGCGACTGTCGTACACCAATCGTTGTGGATCCCGAATCCCTCAATACTGAGACGACGGTTCCATTAACTAATCCCCTGTTAAAAATTAGTAGGCCTGTTCCATCGTTGACTGCAAGACCTACCTGTGGTATAATATGTCCGCAGTTAAGCACTGTTTCTTTCGCCTTCTGAAAAATAAGATTGCATTGCTGGCAACTATTTGCCACATTATAATTAATAGCAAAACATGCAGCAGAAGACTGTGTTGTATTATTGTCAAGTGGAACCTGAGCTATAGGGGTAGTATTATTTGTAACTGCCGCCCCTGTATTATGGTTGTAATGAGATGATCCCCGAGAATGAGATCGATTCCGAGTATAATTGTTAGAATTATCTCGTCGTCCTCTATAGTAACTATTATCTCGATGTCTCGAGCCATGATTATTACCCTTCCAGTTACTATTATCATTGGGAGTATGTGATCGATTATAATGAGTGTTATGTTGACCATTGTGGTAGTTTGTTTGAGGTGAATAATTTCTATCTCGTGATCTACCTCTGTTGAACTCATTTTTATTGTTGAAATCATTATTATGTCCCTTCTGAAAGTTAACATTGTGATTTCTTTGGAACCTGCTTCTGTCTACACTGTGATGTCTTTGTTTGTTATTGTGATTGTAGGCCATATTAGACGCCACAGGTAGAGGTTCTCTTAATGAGGAGTTAGAAATGGTTGCATTCGGGTGTGCCGAACAGTAGTTTAAAGAAATTTTTTCTAACTCATCCATAGTACCTGGTTTACGCTCCTGCAAATATGCAAAAAATGGCTGGCTAACTGAAGATAATACCTTATCTCGTAGTAGTAAATCAACTAATTTGTCGTATGATTTGTTGACTTCTGCCAGTTCAACCCATCTATTAAATGTATTGCGTATATTCGCAATGAATCCAACAAAATCCCTTGGAGATTCAGGTAGAATTCCCTTAAATTTCAACCTACAGTGTTCCTCGTCCAGGTGAAATCTTCGTAAAAGCAAGGACTTAATAGCACCGTAGTTATTTGCTATTGATGGGTCAGCATTTTGAGAAGCTGTCAGTGGTTCTCCAACCAAGAATTCATTTAACTTGAGTACCCATGACTCTTCAGGCAAATGGTTAGATTTGCAAGTCTGTTCAAACCGTGCCAGGAACGATGAAAGGTCGTCGACGTTCAAGTTGAAAATGGGTAGTTTAAAGTTGTAGAAGTGTTTAGGCTGGCTGGATGATGATCCATTTTGTGCGTTATTATTCTGGTTTGCATCAGCACTTTGTGCTTGTAATCTTGCTGTCTCCAATTTAATACGCGCCAATTCCATTTCTTGTTGTAAAATAATTTCCTCTCGTTTCAATTTATTCTCTTCTTCCTGCCTGGAGATTGCTCTTTGCTCTTCTCTTTCACGTTGAGCAATCTCTCTCAACCTATTTTCCTTGGCAATTTGCTTCATCTCAAGTTCTGCTTCCTCTTTCTTTAATGCTGCCTTTTGTTCCTCTTTCTCTTTCTTTAATGCTGCCTTTTGTTCCTCTTCCTCTTTCTTTAATGCAGCCTTTTTCTCTTCTTCCTTTCTTTCATATTTTTCGAGTTCTGATTCAGCAAACTGACGAAGTTCTTGAGATTTGTAGCCATAATCACGGCCAATTTTAACGAAATGGTCTATAGTAAGCATTTTGACTTTTATCTGTAAGTAATTATTGATAATTACTGATTAAATTAGTCAATAGTAGCTTCAGAGTAATTATTATACTTACTCAACTTAGGAATATTCAATATAGTAATCACAATAGTATTGAACTTAATGTTTAAGTTCACCTAATAGACAATATTTTGTAACAATATTGTATCTAAATAATACTATATCATAAATAGTTATGATATCTGTTAAATATAATGTAATTATATCACCCAATTAACCTCAATATCCAATAATGTTGGGTATAATTCCTAGTAATTATATTGTTCAATGTACTAAGTCACTCTCTTAGTACCAGAAAAGTATATTAAATAATATACAATGGGTCTATTACCTCAAAGGTAGCTATAAGATTATTTATTTTGTCAATATATATATTATATTATTATGCCCTAGGCATCTATGATAAATTGTAGTGCTACTTTCTTGGACTATCACTGCATAATTATGCAATGTCCCATATTACCCTTAAATTTCAGAAAAAAATAATTAAATTAGATTACAAGTGTATTATTGCATATAATAGCATATTATTAATGTAATATAAATATATATCATGAGGACAGACAAGCAATGATGCAACTAAAGGGTACAAACAATGTCAAGACGCAAACAAGACATTTTCACAATTAAAAATGAATTTATGAACTAAATAAAATAAGCGGAAATGTCACAGACCAAATGAAAGGTCATGGTCTGACCCGAGGTCAACTTAATATTCAAAGTACACAAAAAAAAAAATGACTGCGAAAAATGATGACGTCACAGGACTCATAACGGACGAAAATTTAATAATCATAAAATAAATGATAGTCAGAGGAGAATGGACGAAATAGTGACGAACATGGTACAGAACTGAATAAAATTATTAACTGAATACGAATAAAATACACCAATTATCTACGGGACAGTACAGCTAACGCAAATTGTCAAACGGTAGCAAATTTGGACAGACTGTCCAATGGCAACCTCAATGGGCTTCCAAAAGTGCGATCGTTTAAGTTCCCTAAGAACGACTGAAATCTAGGTGGTCAGCTGTTCGCGACATTCCCAGAGATTTCAGTTCCCTCTCCAACCGGCCCACGAATTAACAACAAATACATACGATGGAAAACAAATTTAACATATATACATGAAAATACATAGACATGCCTAATCAAAGCGAAATGGACTTAGTTAGCACTGTTTGCAATACCAACAGTTAAACATCTAGATTTATCTTTACCGTTGCTTCGATCAGTGCTATAGGTCGTCAACAGCTAGGCTAATGCCCCTGACTGCCTGCTCCTGTAGTCCATTTCTTGTGTCTGCTTCAAATGACTTATTTTTCCCTTGGTTAGGCTTAAAAGAACGACTTCAGTTTTTCTCCGATAGTTTCACCTACACGAATTTCAGTGACGTCGCGTTGTTAGGCATTAGACTGAGTACTGCGTCATAGGTCATAATTCAGCACATCATGTGATCGTAACTTGATCGTAAACATTTCATTCGAAAGTCATTCAGAAATTTTTTTGTCGATCCCCAGACACCGGACACCACTGTTGCAAGTGGAAGTGGTCTGTTGCAAGTAGTGGTTTGGTTAGCTCTGAACAATGTTCCATATAATGTCAATAAAGTAGTTATAAATTCTGGCCATTGTTTTATCTTCTTGATATTCTTGAGTGATCGTGTATCGTGCCTTCTATGTAAGATTACGCGAATGCAGGGGTGGAAGATTCTGAACAATAATTGAACCTTGGAATACGATTGATGTGACAAGTCGGTTCCATTGAGTCCACAATTATTTAATACAGATTACACGTCAAGACGATTCATGCATGTTGATCACAAAGGTACATATTATAACTTGAAAATATATGGCATAGATATGTAGATATCCTATCAGTCCTTGTCCAATAATCAAATTACTGTATGCAGATTGTCACAGCTGTATGCACGCGCGGTTGGGGTTTCCAACGGCCGACAGTGAGTCTATGAGTCTGGCAAAATCAAATACTATGGACTGTAATTCATCCTTCCTTAATTTTTTACTTTCGTACTGACCTTTAATCATTTCAAATCTTCGTACTAGCAATGGACTGACCCATGTCCGTACTTGCATAAAATATATCTGTATGGCAATACCATGCCCAACATTGGAAGGAGAGTCAGACGCGTCTTAACAGCTTGACGGTCAATGTGAAAAGGGTAGCGTTTCTTAGTTACCGACTGTGTCCTAAACAACGCTATACACGTCATAATCGATCGTGTATAAAGCGTTCATTAATTGAAACATCTATCGCAATATATTAAATGTCTTAACCTTTTACAATTGCACGTCTGGTAACCTTTAGCAGACGGCGTTAATATCATATACCGTAACAATATACCCTTATCCTCTTTATTAACAGTTTACCAACTAGATGTTTATTTTATCTATTTGAAGTACTATCTACTGTCTACTGTAAACACTTGATCGCGGTATATATTTTGCTACATGAACTATCTGATGTGACATTTTTCATATCCAATAACAAACTACCAAAGTAGGCGTTCCCCATTATGAAAATTAATTATTCGTGGAGGAACTGGGGCTCACTTCGGAGAAGCACAACACTGGATCATGATACATGTACATTGATGACTACTTTCAAGAGGTTGTTAACCAAGTATTAGGTAAGGTGTAACTGATGTTGCCACGACTGACAGAGTGAGAGAAAATACGTTCTAGCTAAGGAAACTGTACCATAATTGATTTTCTTTGCAATTACTGTTATTTTACGGGATAGCTTAACCATGAACTTTGTTCTTTGCTTTACTGTCTATTCTATACCCTAGTGTTAATCTTTGACTTTTGTGTTATTAACTTCTTTTGGGATCTTTTCTCAACAAGAAGGGAGGGCACTTATTGGGTTATTTTCATATGTCTTTAACCAACGATTATATTAATTTCTATATGTTTGATGTTGTAACGTTTAAGTAATAATAAACTAAACAAAACTTAATTTATTGTGTTGGTCAGCCCCAATCTCCATTTACCTATGTTTTCACGTCTGTGAGTCCTGTTGTCACATAATTGTGCGTGTGTGTGTGAGTAGTTAACTTATAATAGTATTTATAGGGAGGTTTGATAGATTGTCTATTACCAAAAGATAGTCGTATAGATAGGCTGGACTAGAGAATTCACTCATTCCAGAGACAGATCTTCACCTTAATCTATTCATTCGTGGAATCAATTCTAACACTTTCTTTCTCAGAGAACCCCACTTTTTCTGTTTTTGTTTTTCAGACGGGACCAAATATATCTCTAATACCTATCTAAATGTACGACACTGAGTAATTGATTCATTCATAACCCTCCACTCCCAAAGGAGCAATGGCTTTCAACAAACACATGCCAAGTCCTCCTGTCACGTGCCATCATCTAAAGTTCTTTCCACGTTCTCCTCATCATTTTCATCTCTGTTTCCAGCTCTCTTCTCCATGTGCTTTGGGGTTCCAGAACAAGGACTGCCTTGTAATGCCATCAGCAGGTTTCCTTAGTGTGTGTCCTATCCATCGCCATCGTCTTCTTCTCATCTCTTGTTCCACTGGCACTTGTCTAGTTCTTGTCATCAGTTCCACGTTGGTAACCTTGTCATACCCTTTTAATCCCTCTATTCTACGCAAGCACCCATTTATGAAAGTCTGTAGCTTGCAGGTAATGATAACAGGGTTGAACATGAAGAGATACCAATACAAGATGTAGAAATGTACACATATTTTGGCAGAAATATAGACAAAGTTGGAGGGACAGACAGTGATATCAAACTAAGAATACAAAAAGCAAGAGAAGCTTTCATTGCATTGGGAAATATATGGAGATCAAGAGAAATTGGATCCAACACGAAAATAGGAATTTTCAACTCCAATGTGAAGTCAGTCCTATTGTATGGCTCTGAGACATGGAGAACAACAAAGACAACAACCAAAAAGCTACAGACTATCAGATTGAGTAATGCACGTCCTTTATCTTCATCGGTCTACAGACGCATTCCCGCGGAGCTCAGAATATTAGGTATGGGTTGGCTTATATTGTTTCTATTCATTCGTCAATGTAAGGACCAGAATTTCCGTAAGGTCTTTTCCGTGCCCACCTGTGTCACGAAGGCCTTCCACACTTGGTCCTTGGCTTCAACCTCTCCGTTATTCATTATACTTCTCTTTCGTGCTTTCGTCCATTCTTTCGTCGCTCTTTCATTTTCTATCCATGCTTTTTCTACATCCTCAATCCACCAGGGTGGTTAAATGAAAGGTGTTCTAGCAGTCTTTTTCCTGGCATTTTGACGCAACGTATGTGGAGGACTATTACAGTCATGTGAGCCTGCAGGGTACTTAAAGTGTGTTTATGCCTCCTGTGTCTGGTTACCCAACCTTTTGCAATAAATAAATAAGTATATGAATTGAACAAGCAGAAACACTCGAATAAACTTACGACGTAACGGCCAGACGGCCGGCTAGCGGTCTTTCACATAACTTTACTTTTTAAGGGCTGTTAAAAAAGTGAGGCCCTCCTCCTAATAAAAAAAAAGGACAGAGATAACATCCTAGTGGTCAAAATGTTATAAAAATTTGCACAATATTCCCCATTTACAACGGAGAAATCACACCTCTTGTCAGGTTGCGACGTGATGTCGAATCTCGGAAATAAGTGAAAAAACAAAATAACCATGTGATATTTTAAGCATTTAAAACACACAAGGAAGGGAAACCCGAGGCCTGTAAACATACCTTTAAATTTGTCTAATATTTATTTACTGTTTACAGGCCTCGCTTTTCCATTCCTTATGTGTCATAAATATTTATACAGTACGAAAACCTACCCTTTGTCCAGTACTTACTGTTTTTAGTCTTCTATCATTTACTAGACACAGTGTTAAGGTCTTTGTCTTGTGTGGACAGACCTATACTGTATAATAGGGGAACAACAGAAGTGATTGCGTCATTAATAGGCTGGACTGCCCATGGTAAACGTCCGGTGTTATGTGTTGCGGGACGCACTAATGACCCGTCATCGAAGCATCGTTTTTTGGTGATGCCTAGATGGCAGGGAGGATTGTGTGATTCGCTTGCATAGCTAGGAGGGGTTGTCGCACGGAAGGTCCTGGGTTCGAGTCCTGGTAAGTCACTCACGTCTGTTATTTTTCTGTTGTCTAGTTTTCTACTTCTTTATTTCTTACGAGTGCCTGAAAACATACCGTTATGTTTGTCTAATATTTATTTACTGATATTTAAGCAGCAGAGATAAAGAAGTTGGGGAAGGCATCCAATTTTTTTTCAAAGGGAAACAACTTGGCAATTTAAAAACTATAAAACTGAATAACATATTTTCATTATGTATTTAATTTTATCAATTTATTATATAAAGTTTTTTAAGGCATAAAAGATTCATTTATATTTTATTAGTCTTTTTTAGGAGCCTTTTTTGTTTTTTTAAATTGTTTAAAACGTTTATTTGTTTTTTTTGTTTTTCAGTCGAGTAACCAACAAGTTTCATTTTTAAATAACATGGAGTTTATGGGGCACATGCTAAAACCCAACGGCCTAATATCTGTAGTGAACACATATATGCTTCTTGTGTCATTTTCAATGATAATAGAGGGTGTTAATGAATTCTCTTCAGGATCGCAGATGTTGCACACCAACACGTTTCAAAAAAATATGCGGCGAGGAAAAAAAAACGAAAGCGCACTTCGACAATCTTTTAAGCACAATTTCTTTCTTGATCGTTTCTCCTCTACCCTAGGGCTGGTGTGCCTAAGAGGTATGGCGTTCGTCTCTAATCTAAAGGTACCGGGTTCTGTTCCCAGTACAGGGAATGGTTTTGATGGAATATTTTCATAACCACTGGGAACTAATAATGTCTTACTCCCCCTGATCCCCTGCGTAGTGAGATCACAAACCTAGCCTTCACGAAAAAATAGGAGGTCCCGTCTGCAAGTTGCGCCGGTAAAAAAATTCTTCGACAGTTGAAAATCGCAAAGAGTAATCCATACGGCCACTGCCATGGCAGACTTGACATTGGGATCCTCGTGGAGCTTTAGAGTTTGTGCGCTGTGCTGAGATCCTCCTTGTGTGATCTAAGGGAGGAGATCGGAGCACTGATGGAGTTGACCGTGTGCATTGAAAATGGTCCTTAAAACAAAACAAACAAACCTCTTCTACCTTGGGGTGTAGAATTTGTCACAAGACGGATTGGGGCGACCTCTTCTCAATATCATCTCCACTACGGCAGTACTCATTTTTAATTGTTGTACGTACTGATAACCTTGAATTTCCTATGTAGCAGACATTTTGTATTTTCAAACAGTCTTACGCTCCTCACAGAGATAAGTCGTCATGTCTTTTTGGTTACCCGTTCCTCCCTGCTTTGCAAGGAACGGCTCAGATAATAATTACTCGATAACCATGTTGGTTAATCTCGGGTGTGGCCGACATCAGACTACAGATTAATACTAAAATCGCTCAGCGCATTTGCTTAATTGCTGATAAGACCATGATACGTCCTTCGCCAAGATCGTAATACGCTGAAAGTTTGATAGCCACTACGGGGAGACACCGTATGGGCAGACATCTTCTGTTACTTGTTCATCATTTAGGTCTTGGTACAGGATATCGCCTGAGGTGTTAACTTCCTAAATGACTTTG
The DNA here is from genome assembly GCA_024509875.1 of Oreohelix idahoensis. Taxonomy (NCBI): domain Eukaryota; kingdom Metazoa; phylum Mollusca; class Gastropoda; order Stylommatophora; family Oreohelicidae; genus Oreohelix; species Oreohelix idahoensis. The sequence goes on along the minus strand of JAMPIV010010435.1, from coordinate 96,548 downwards.
TAATTTCCAGGTTCTTAATTCACCCTTGCTTACGGTTGTTTGATGATGTCGTTTTAATTCTCCAACAGTAATTCCAAACAAAACAGCAAACCTTATATAGTTGATAACTGCCAAGTGATCATATAAACATTTATTCAACTTGAAGGAATACGTACAGTTTCATGTATATTATCAAAGTACATCAACGATATCATCTTCTTCAGTTCCTCTAATTTTGTCTGTATATCTTTCAATATTATTGACAGTTTGGCAATGCTACTCCGTAGTCTGTCTCAGCCTTTGTAGCTTGGTTAATTTATTCCTCGTAATACTCAATTAGATTCTTTATACTTTCTCCATCTCGTAATACTTCAGGGGTGTCTATTAATGATTTGGGCGCTCCACTTGGAGGATCTTCTACTTCAACAATGGCTAATTCTATCAGTTTGCTTATATCGGCTATTTCGTTGCTACATTGGTTCATAGCTACAACATTTTTAGCTGAAAGTAATAAGTATACATTCAGCATCGATAAGCAGTCATAACGACTGTCTACTTATGTATAAAAGTCAAAAATACGATTTCACACAAAATCTTGTTCTTGGCGATGAGATTAAAACCCTTGTCAATATACTGTAAACCACAGTATAATAAATGTCTTGAGATTCTCGAATGCTGGGCCGGACTTTTGTGACAGTCTGGGTGAGCCCCTGGTTGCAACATCATCACATAAAATCACGTCCTTGTGCTATGGCTCTCTAGATGCAACTAACTAAGAAAATATATTCTTTTACTGATCTCATAAGTGGTGCGGCGCTTGCCGACTTAAAGCATTTTTCATTGGTTATACAAATTGTAAAGATTTATTTTATTAGCTACAACTATCCTTACCTACTTATCATAGAATTTAAATAAGCTCATGCAAATGATGTGATGTAGTCCTCTTTTTAGCAGTGCTGTCAGCGTTGCTGGGGAACTCCCGCCAAAACGTAAGGGAACACAGTTAGACAATGTTTAGTGCTTCGATTTCTATGATGCATTTAGTAATTTAGTCTGTCTTTATTTATTACGTTAACGTGGGTTACTAGCGATAGCATATGCCATCCGGTCACATAAATATGGAATCTTGCTTCACAGAATATGCTTTTGAGTATGTTGAGCTTGCTAGCTGTACATGCGAATTAACTTGTAAATATGGAATCTTGATTCTTAAAATGCGCTCTTGTGAGTGAGTTGAACTTGATATTTTGAATATGTAATCAACTTGTGAGCATTTGATAAAAGGTGAATAAAAATGTTGCGTCCGCCGTCTTAATCGTGGCCGAGAAAGCGTCCCTTTCAACTTAGGAAGTATATGATGTCCTAAATGGCAAATTCTGTTATCCTGACGTTTTCACACTTAATATCAATGGTTGACTTTCTTTTATACTACTCCTCAAAAATGATCATTTCAATTCTCTAGTAATTATGTATGACATGAGATGCACCTGATAAGTGTTAAATATATAGCGCATTGGAGTGTGTGCACATGCAAATCTGTAAGGATAATCTAACAATGTAGACGAAGGGAAGTTTGAACTATTAATTACCTCCTATCATCTTAGAGGAAAATCTTTTGATTTATGAGAAGGATTAATTGAAAAACTGTCTTCTGCACATTTAGCTATAATGCTAAGTGCAAACGTGATCTTAACTAAAGACTAAGAAAACATTTTAATTATTTTTTAAAATACACTAACCTCATTTTCACGTTCGCAAACTTCTTTAAGAACACAATACACAACATATATTAATTATTTATCCACACTGAATTAATTGCACGCTATGCTTTGCGATATTCTCTACACCACGCTTTTTAAAACTTTGTACTCATCTCCAGGGAACATTACGCTGCATTATATTCTAAAACTTCCCAGATAGCTCCATTGGGCCGGTGACGTATAACTCCGCCCAAAAACCAATTGCCGAGAGCCCATGTGGTCGCCCAGGCCTTGGATCTCTTTTGCCTCCTTTCAGCACGTGTCACTGGCTAAAGTGGAATGGGCTATTCGACACAATATGTCAATGCAATGCTGCATGACAAACAGGAGTTTGTTGATTGGCTGGCTAATGCCAAAAAAATCACCCGCCTTTTAACTATCACAAAGCTTTCTGTCTGTTTATAGCTTTTCGTGTCAATTTTAATTTATTATCTTGCCTGTGGCTTCCCTTATCCTTGTTTCATATCTAAGATGTCTATCCTTCTACCGTCGGCTACCATCTAGAAACAAAGATTGTCCGTGTCATGGTCCTTTGATATCCCTCGTCCGGAGTATATTGTTTGCGTGCGTCCATTATTCCCCAATGTGGTAACATGTCGTGTGTTGGAACAGGGGACTACCCATGAAAAGGCTAAACTTTATTGTCCGGACAGGCTCCTTCAACGATAATCAAAATACCCTCTGACAATATTTACAGGGAGAAAGAGATATCAAAGAAGTTGTTTGGTTTGGTTTGGTTTGAATTATTATCTTCATTGCACACGGACTACTCCAAAGAAGTTTTACCATGCCCATGTGTGTTTCACCAGATTTCCCACAAAGAAATCTGGGGTCGGCATGATCACGCCAGTTGTCAGAAAAAGTCAAAAGCGTGTTAAAGTCCAGTGGTGTTTAAAAGATTAAAATTTGCAGCGATGAAAGAGCGAAATGTTGTTGAAAATTCAATGACGGTAAATGATGGAAAAGAGAGCGAAAGACTTGGCGCTCGTTTATCACATAGTCACATATACCAATTTTGCGTAAATATTTTAAAACCACTATTATTCTCCGTTGAGCAATCCTCAATTTGTCGTTCTCTCTTCCTCTTTCTCTCTCTCTCACTCACACACGCAATCTCTCTCACTCACACACGCAATCTCTCTCCCTGTCTTTCGCTCCATGCCTCACTGTTACTCCCTCCCATTTCAACTTCATTTGCGCGCGCGCTTCATATTCCGATCCTTTACCAGCTTGGGACATATCTGAAGGCCATCCCCACGAATACAAAAGAGTTGTTTGAATAGTTTCCGTTTCACAAATCTAGACGTCACAAACCAGGGAAACTATGTTTAAACTAGCAATATCCCGTCAACATTGACATGTAATTAATTATAGTGTGTTGTTTCTGTTACATGTACTACAGACTTTACTATCACTACTGTGGTCATTTCATTGCTGGCGACCGTCATTAGACATTTGTAGTGAAGATTATATAGATGTATTAGATATAAAGACATGTAGTAACCTTACCTAAATGACATGTGGAGCAGTGATAATAATCTACTGGACCGTAAATTGACTAAAAAACTAACATTTCTTTTATGATAACATGTCTCGTAATTGTTCACGCATCTTTTAAAATATTGCCTTGTTCGACTTACTGCCTCTGAAAACAACGTTTGAAGTTTGACGAAACTCCAGTTCATGTACTGTTTATCAATCGTGTTATTGGCTTCTTTCCATAAATCAAACTGTTCATTTGCGCACTTTTTCAATTTTCGGGAGAGTACATATAAGGGGAAACAATACAATTATTGTCTAACTTTCAACCACACTCAAAAAAGTGCGTTTGCGCACAGCGGGTATTTCAAGTGAAACTTTCGCAGTTGAGTTGCAACCGGTAATTGTTAAATGTCTCTCAACACACTGGTCATATAGGTGAAACAAAAAGAAATAGGTACATTCTTTTTGAGTCTTTGTAAGGTATGCTTAAAAACTTGGAGAGATTACCTTACTTTTGTGATAGAAAGCATCCTCGTACCACATCATGGGGCGGAGAATAAATGTTTTAGAAAGGGGACAATCTTTTACGGACACCCTGTATTGTAGTGAGTTATCTAAAGCCGCCTACATCGTGTACTTGCTTCTGGAAAATCTTTTTCTTCATTGCCTTTCAGTTCTCTCCTTGTTGCGCCCAAGCCTTCAACAAATAAATGCCAAGCCTTCCTGTTGTGCATTGTCTGTTCTAGGTCTTTCTATTTCTTTATCTCTTGTATGTCTTTCTTCGTCTGTTTTTTTTCTTTTTCCTCTATTTTCTCTTACCTCGCGGATCTCTAGAACAAGAACAATCTTTTAATGCTATCAAGTGATATTTCTTAGTGAGTATATTATCCAACGCCAGCCTCTTCTCCCCACATTTTGTTCCACTGGTGTGTCTAGTTCTTTCCATCAGTTCCACATTAGTGTTTGTGTCATTCCAATTCACTTATTATATTCGGCACAAGTACTCATTCATGAACGCCTTTATCTTTCTGATCTTTTTGTTGTTCTTTATAGTTGATAGCTCTACAATTGGGGGCTTGTTCATTATATCAGCGGTGTGCTGGAGAGTAACAGAAAATGACATGTCCAAATTATCCTTTTTCCCCACAACCTCCCAACAACTGGGTTGGCCATGTCCTCAGAAGGGATCCTAACACCATCACCACAGCTACTGTGCTATAGACCCCAGAAGGACGGTGAAAGAGAGGCAGACCAAAGACAAACTTGAGGATGACAGTGGAGGCTGAGATGCAAAGCATGAACTAGAGTTGGGGCTACGCACGAAGGACGGCCACCGATCGAGCAAATTGAGGATATTTTGTTGCTGCCCTACAAGACTCCAGCAGGCGTGGTGGCCACTGACAGCAGAATCAGGATTCCCCCTGTATTGGGGGAGGACAACATTAGACAATCTTAGAAGGACCGAGGACTAGAATGGAACCAAGCCAGGGGGAAGACAGCCAATATGATAGTCTAGCGCTCTCTCTTCCAAACCTCTACACCTCACGGTAGAAGTGGAACGACTAAGTAAGTAAGTAAGAATATTCTGAAAAAATAAGCGCAATATCTGCAAAGCGCAATAAAGCGAAGCGCAATAAAGCGAGGTATGCCTGTATATGTTAATGTATGTTTTGATAGTAAAGATTCTCTTACATATGAATGCACGAATGTGTGTGCATTAGTATTTTGGTATATATGCATACATATGATCTGGAATGTTCTTACTCGCCAAGCAGTCCCCAAGTTCGCTCTAGGGGACCTTGTTAAATGCCTTCTCGAGATCCAAGAAAAAAAGATGCATCTCACTTTTATACCCAAGGGCCTTTTAACTTAGCTGCCTCAGTGTGAAGATAAGGTCCTGAGTACTTAAGTTTGCTCGGAAGCCACATTGGACCTCGCCCATTTGTGGCACAGCCAGGTGTCTGAGTCTCTGTTCTAAGATTCTAGAGTAGATTTTACCAGGGACACTGAGAAGGGATATATCTCTACGGTGTCAGCATTATCGGCTGTCACCCTTTTTTAATACGGGTGTTATAATGGCAATCTCTCAATCCTTTGGTATGGTCTTGTTGCACCAAGCTGCCTGTAGGATCCTTAAGAGTAATAGGTCGCCTGCTGCTCTCATATACTTAACCATCTCTGGTGTTATACCATCATGTCCTGCTGATTTGCCCATCTTGATTTTCTCCAGTGCTGCCTTCAGTTCTTCCATCTTTATACCATCTTCGCCACCATTGGTTCCTCTTCTGTGTTAGTTGTTATCGTTTCTATATATGTGCACGAAACTAAACTGTATGTTTTATGTGCTAAGTACATATAGAAGGAGCGTTGGGTTGACAAAGGGGTTAGAACGTTGCCTCTCGAGCTAATTTTCAAGTTCAAACACTGGTAACGGCACGCTCTAGTTTACCCAGGTGTAAATAGGTATCTCACTTTTATCTTTAGTTAGAAACGGTAAAGGCGTCGAGGAAAGGAATCGGTCACCCCACTTTATAAAGCTTGACATAAATACTACACTCTCCTACATGAGTATTTTCTATACGAATACATAAATGTTTGAATGTGTGTCTAACGGTAGTATTATATGCATTTATATGTTTGCATCTGTTTATGTTGCACCACAAAGATTGGGGTGGGGGAGGGGGGTTAGGAGGTGACACAGAAAGAATCGAACCACTTGTCATGGAATATTCTAATCCACATATATAAATTATTAGGTAAATATGAAGCCTAACAAATAAAATTAATAAAGAAAAGAGCAATGGAAAAATAACAGTGCTGTCACAAAGAATGTACTCGAAATTCCCCTTGTTTTCTGCTACGTCTGCAAATTGTAATGCTTTCACGTTGATATAAAAGCTTACTGTATTATTACCCGCTTTCTTCAATGAAACGTGTGCTGTATTTCTTGGAAAAGCATTGAGAGGCCCTGCGTAATGACCTAAATTAATCCTAACATTAATTATATTACGTTACCAAAACGAACGAACAGATGGACAAAAGGATAAAGAGAGAGGGGAGGGCTGAAAATCAGGAACGCATGCAACACGCGTCGCGCGATACACAAATGCTGCCATCACGCGTGTAAGTCTACATGCACTAATTTTTTTTCAGACGGACAGTGATAAAATACACTACCCTTTCCCAGAGTTAGGTTTATAAATCATAAAAAACGCTTATTAGAAAAGATAACATTAGATGGGTTTACGGTTGAAAACATAACAGCACCCAGACAGCACATCTTCGAAACAGGAGGTAGAAGAAATTGCATATTTTGAACGCAGCCACGTAGCTCCTTTAAATTAGTATTTTTGGGTTCCTTAGGGCTTGCTGACAAATAATATGTAAAACGTTACGCAAATAGTCCAGGAATTAATAAATTATACCCAAAATAAAATATAGGGGGTGCCTGACAGCATAAAATCATTTCTGCTCATAAGATTTTTTTTTAACGTGTTTGAAAAAAATTTACGTTACAGAAATAGCCTACCATGTAAACTCCAAATTGATTGGAGCGCAACAAATGAAAGCCTAACCACGATTGGTCGGGCTATAAATACTATCTTGGTTGTTAGGGGAAACGGGGAAAGGTAACATTTTTTTCAAACACTTGTCGAAACGGGGCTCATTGGTCAGACTCGCTGATATACACACTTGGGAGCGTTAGTTCGAAACCACTTGTTTAAATAAGATTGATAAAGCATCAGTGCGTTGAAGCCAGCTTATATTTGGCTAAATAAAAGCCTGGAAGATAAGCAGATGGGAATTTGTGCCAGTTTGTGCCAGAATTCATTGCTAATCAACGTATCTGTGTTTATTCGTATGAATTGTGGTAAGCTTGAACCATTCAATATCTTTTAATGAAAATTGAATGTGAATTGTTGATTTATGCCTGTATATATATGTGTAGTTCAGTGGCCAACGTGAGGTAAAGCCTGTAATGCTCCAGCCTGAACAGAGGGTGTCGGAGAGAAATAAAACGGCATGGAATGGCCAAACAGTACACTGACACCTGGATGATTGAATAGAAAGAAATAATGCTGGAATTGCAGAGGCGTAGTAACCATTAAGAAGGGTAATACTGGAATAAAGTATTTCAAATGAAGCTGACAGTTGGCCTAATGCTCTGAACTCAATGTTTGTGCTGTGTTGTGATCAGTGTAACAAGAAAAATTTAAGTTAGTTATGAAGTAGAAGGTACATCCTTCTTGATTTCAGGGACAGTGGTCTTGATGGTACTGAGCAGCACCTGGTCAGAGCTTTGCTGAATCCAGTGTCGGACAGCATACTCCTTGGTCCTTTTAGCTATCAGTGAGGTGTCTCCAAAGCCCAGAGGAGAATTCGAGCAGAGGAGTCCTTTCCTGCCGCCATCACGCCAGATAAGCTAACTTGGCCAGCTGAGCTCAACATTATGTCCCCTCATCTTGAAATGACTTTGTAAAATTAACATTAAGAGGGGAATTTACTTGTCTTAAAATCAGGAACTGTGAACATCTCCAATACTAGTCCCTAAAGACAAACTATTGAAGTCATGATGACAAATACCAACAGAGCTTGAACAAAACAAAACCAGTATTACCTCATTTTACTACTACACAACTGACACACATAGAACATTTTTAATAATATATGTCACTACAATATTCATATTAAATACATTCTGTACATAACTTGTAATTTAAATTGATTGTGATTCCTGGTTCCCTTGTAGTTGAATCAGGACACATATTCATTCATGCCAGTAATGAATACATATTGTTATTTGAAAAGTTATCAGTGACTTCTTTAAGATATCCTTGTAGAGTGTTTTATGTATGTGAGTGTCACAGTGTTGTCAAGAGTAGTGGATTAAATTAAATTGTTTATCTGTCTGTTGTTGTGACTTACACTTCATCATACACATACCCTAGACACATAACGTAGTCATCACACTATTCCAAATAATTCTGACTGAGATATATAGATATGTGGTAGCAAGTAAGGTTATCTATAATACACTACTCTTAATAGATATAGATACCTTCACAGCTGATCTCAGTCAGTACACTAAGTCCCCTATAAATATTTATAACATCCCACTTCACCACATATATTGGGGTCTCGCTCTTGGGGTTTTGAATCTTTCCCTATTAAAAATATTGGGGGTAATTCACTTCAGGGAATATAAGAATTAAAAGGTATCCTTGGGTGGAATTAAATAAGGTTGAGCTCACGGTGCCTGTGTTGTCCATTAGATATATAGTTAGAAATTGAATTGTTGGTTAGACATTGTATAAATTTACCTGATAGACAATGGCGGACCTGGCCAAATTTCGATCTGCTGCGGTTCAGACTGCAAAAGAGTTAGGATTAGATGGGCAAGTTATGGTTGCCTATGTCACGACGGAATGTGACAAATTTATTGAACGTGAAGAAAGAAGGTTTGAAGCCGAAAGAAAGTTAGAGGCTGACAAGGAAATTAAGAAGTTACAGTTTGAAGCTGAGGCTGAGACTAAGAGGTTGCAGATTGAGGCTGACAAAGAGGCTAAGAAATTGGAAGCAGAAAGAGAAGACAAAAGATTAGCTGCAGAAAGAGAAGAGAAGAATTTGGCTGCAGAAAGGAAGAAATTTAGCAGAAAAGGAGGAGAAGAGATTACAAAGGGAACATGAGTTACGACTAAGGGAGTTTGAGTTTCAAGGCCATGCTCCTGAAAATGGTGCCAGTCCCTTTGCCTCTGATGCTACGGTACTCAGGGAGCCTCAACCTCAGCTATGAACTTTCATTTAGATCATTTTGTTGAGAAAGACGATGATATTGAGAGCTACCTAAATAGGTATGAACTATTAGCTACCACGTATGGGTTAGAGAGAGAAAGGTGGAGCTTAAAGTTATCTCAGGGACTTCGTGGGGCAGCTTATGAAGTTTTTGCAAAAATGAGCAGAGGTGATCAGGAATATTATGACATGCTAAAGCAGGCTCTTTTGTTAAGGTATGAAAAGAATGCAGAATTTTATAGGAAAAAATTTAGGAATGCTAAACTACTGTCAGGTGAAACCTATCACCATTTCTCTGCACGAATAGAGACATACTTGGAGAAATGGACTTCTCTGGGGAAAACCCAAGATCTTAAGGAAATGGTCCTTATAGAGCAACTAAGAGAGTCCATGGCTCCAGACCTGAGAAAGTTTCTCATGGAACAAGGTGCAGAGAGGCTGGGTGAGTTGCTAAATGTTGCTGAAAGGTATCAAGCAGCTCAAGCAAGGTAACAGGTAATAAAAAGAAACAAGTGGATAACTTTAGGGCACCACAGAACTTTAATAAACTTGACCCTAGGGATCAAAACAACGGTAAGCACCAGTTTGATAGGCCACGGTATGAAATAAAAATAAATTCCCACAATTCGATGAAAGGAAATAGGATAAAAAAAAATCTTTCAACCAAGGAAAAAGGTGGTGTAAAAATTGACAGATGGACAATCATGACACTGCCCGTTGCAGAAGGAAACCTGTGTATATGGCAACCCTTCAGGTCAGGTCGACCTCAAGACAGGAGGAGGATATTATGTTAGATACCACTCCAGAAGAGATGAGGAAGGCACAGGCTGGGGATAAAACACTCAAGCCTTGTTTCAGAAAATTGTCAACTTGTCATACAACTCCAGGCAAGGGAGATTTTTACATGAAAAACAAGTTGATGTATAGGAAGACTGGAGCTAGATCCAAAGGTCACGGACAGCTGGTTCTTCCAAAAAGATATAGGGCAGACTTAATAAGGAGCCTACATGTGAAACCAGATGGGGACCATGAGAAGATAGGTACCATCATTCAAAAGGTGGCTCACAATTATTATTGGCCCAAAGCAAGATGGGACATTGAGAACTTTGTAGAAAGGTGTAGCATAGCACATGAGGGAACACCCACAAGGGGAACATGGATCAGGACCTGAACACGCCACGGGGCAAAATTAGGCCTGATAATAAAAAGAAAAATAGATTTGATAAAGTGGACCAAATGGAATGGGAAGCCCCTTTTCACGGACAAGCTTCACTTAACTGTTTTACAATGGCCACTATGCGGAGAGTGCAAAAAGATGTCTTACCCCAGGATAAGCCGAAAATCCCTCAATCGGACTTAAACAAACTGGAAGAAGATGTAGAGAGGAAATCTCTCATCAAGAATTTTAAGTGGGGAGAAAGCCCCAAAAGAAAAATTGGTAGCCGTCGTTTTGTGAATGATAATTCTGGGAGGAAAAATCATCACTATAAAGCTTCGAGTGGAAGAGACCATACCGGTGCATGGACAAATAGGTCCACACAATTAAAGGTCCATATGTAGCTTTGTTAAGAACGTGGACTGATGAAAAGGCAGAGGAAAACATTACATCTTCATACCAATATGTGAATGAGCTGACCACTCGGTAGAAAACTGGCTGGAAACTTGCCAATGAAAATTTGAAACAAGCCAGGAAGAAACATGCTGCCTATTATAACAGGAAGGCGAAAGACAGAAATTTGGCTGTGGGAGAGAAAGTACTGCTTCTTTTGCCTGGGAGTCAGAATAAGTTACAAATTGGATGGCAGGGTCCATATACATTTCTAGAGAAGGTGTCTAGAACAAATTATAAGATAGATAAGAAGGGGAAAGAAAAAATCTATCATGTGAATCTCCTGAAGAAATATTTGGAAAGAGAACATCAGGAAGAGACACACTTGTTGACCTTGTCCATCGCCATGGAGATGAAAAAGGAACCACTTTCATCATTTGAATATCCATTACACCCCTGTGAGACAGCAGCACATGTGAAAATCAGTACACATTTAACGAAAACTCAGAAAGAGAGAGTGCAACAGGTTCTAAATAATCATGCAGAGGTGTTAACAGACCGACCAGGGCATACAAACCTATTGGAATATGATATGAAACTAATAGACTCCACACCTGTCTGTATGAAACCATATTCGATTCCGTTTGCTAAGGAGAAAGCTTTGAAGGAAGAGATAGACTATCTATTGAAGGAAGGAATTATTTCGCACAGTGAGTCTTCGTATAGTTCCGGTGTTGTAGTCTTAAGGAAGCCCTCTGGAGAACATAGACTCTGTATAGATTACAGGAGACTGAATGCTATTACAGAAGGACAGGTGGATCCATTGCCGGATACAAATCAGCTGTTTGCCAGACTAAATAAAGCTAAATATTTCTCAAAAGTGATCTGAGTAAAGGATACTATCAGATTCCAGTAAAGCCTGAGGTTAGACCATACCTAGCTTTTAGTACCTCAGAAGGACACTATGAGTTTAATAGATTGCCATTTGGATTGAAGAATGCGCCTAGTGTCTTCTCTAGAATGATGAGAAAATTATTGGATCCTCTGAATAATCCCTGTATAACAAATTTTATGGATGATATCCTTATAGCAACAGAAACATTTGAGGAACACATTGACTCTCTGAACATGCTGTCTAATCGACTTAGGGAGGCAAATTTAACAGCCCGACCAACCAAATGTTGCGTTGGATGTAAAGAATTGGAATTTTTGGGACACACAGTTTATCAGGGAAACATGACCCCTGACCCAAAGAATTTAGAGAAACTACAGAAAGCCCCGAGACCACAAACCAAGAAGGACGTGAGATCCTTTGTCTCATTATGTGGTTTCTACCAGAAGTATATCAAAAACTTTAATTCCATATGTGCACCGTTAACTGAATTGACACGTAAAGGACATCCAGATCGCATTACATGGACACCACAATGTGAAATGACTTACCAAGAATTGAAGGAAAAGCTCACAAGTAAACCCATTTTGAAATTACCTGACTTAAGTCAAGAATTCATAGTAAGGACGGATGCAAGTAATATTGGGTTAGGTGCAACTCTACTACAGAAATCAGATGCATTGGATGGGGAATTAAGCCCAGTGGCATATGCTAGCAGAAAGTTGAATAAAGCTGAAATCAACTACTCAACTAGCGAAAAAGAATGTCTTGCAGTAATATGGGCAATAAAGAAATTCAATATTTATCTATATGGGAAGGCATTTAAGTTGCAAACAGACCACAAACCTTTATCGTTTTTAGCACAGGCTAAGCATGAGAACTCTAGGTTACTCCGATGGTCTTTACTTCTGGCTCCATATAATTTTAGCATTGAGTATATATCTGGAAAAACCAATTTGGGAGCGGATTTTTTTAAGCCGCCATCCGTGTGATGAGAATCACCGTAAACCCCAGAAATAATAATAAATTTCTCTATGTGTATATAGAATAAAGGACTGACATATAATGTCTGTTTTAAGAGGGGAGGTGTCATGAAATATTCTAATCCACATATATAAATTATTAGGTAAATATAAAGCCTAACAAATAAAATTAATAAAGAAAAGAGCAATGGTAAAATAACAGTGCTGTCACAAAGAAGGTACTCGAAATCCCCCTTGTTTTCTGCTTCGTCTGCAAATTGTAACGCTTTCACGTTGATAGTAAAAGCTTACTGTATTATTACCCGCCTTCTTCAATGAAACGTGTGCTGCATTTCTAAGAAAAACATTGAGAGTACCCTGCGTAATGACCTAAATTAATCCTAACATTAATTATACTGCGTTACCAAAACGAACGAACAGATGGACAAAAGGATAAAGAGAGAGGGGAGGGCTGAAAATCAGGAACGCATGCAACACGCGTCGCGCGATACACAAATGCTGCCATCACGCGTGTAAGTCTACATGCACTAATTTTTTTTTCAGACGGACAGTGATAAAATACACTACCCTTTCCCAGAGTTAGGTTTATAAATCATAAAAAACTCTTATTAGAAAAGATAACATTAGATGGGTTTACGGTTGAAAACATAACATACCCAGACAGCACATCTTCGAAACAGGAGGTAGAAGAAATTGCATATTTTGAACGCAGCCACGTAGCTCCTTTAAATTAGTATTTTTGGGTTCCTTAGGGCTTGCTGACAAATAATATGTAAAACGTTACGCAAATAGTCCAGGAATTAATAAATTATACCCAAAATAAAATATTGGGGGTGCCTGACAGCAAAAATTATCATTTCTGCTCATAAGATTTTTTTTTAACGTGTTTGAAAAAAATTTACGTTACAGAAATAGCCTACCATGTAAACTCCAAATTGATTGGAGCGCAACAAATGAAAGCCTAACCACGATTGGTCGGGCTATAAATACTATCTTGGTTGTTAGGGGAAACGGGGAAAGGTAACATTTTTTCAAACACTTGTCGAAACGGGGCTCATTGGTCAGACTCGCTGATATACACACTTGGGAGCGTTAGTTCGAAACCACTTGTTTAAATAAGCTTGATAAAGCATCAGTGCGTTGAAGCCAGCTTATATTTGGCTAAATAAAAGCCTGGAAGATAAGCAGATGGGAATTTGTGCCAGTTTGTGCCAGAATTCATTGCTAATCAACGTATCTGTGTTTATTCGTATGAATTGTGGTAAGCTTGAACCATTCAATATCTTTTAATGAAAATTGAATGTGAATTGTTGATTTATGCCTGTATATATATGTGTAGTTCAGTGGCCAACGTGAGGTAAAGCCTGTAATGCTCCAGCCTGAACAGAGGGTGTCGGAGAGAAGTAAAACGGCATGGAATGGCCAAACAGTACACTGACACCTGGATGATTGAATAGAAAGAAATAATGCTGGAATTGCAGAGGCGTAGTAACCATTAAGAAGGGTAATACTGGAATAAAGTATTTCAAATGAAGCTGACAGTTGGCCTAATGCTCTGAACTCAATGTTTGTGCTGTATTGTGATCAGTGTAAAAGAGAGTTTAAGTTAGTTATGAAGTAGAAGGTACATCCTTCTTGATTTCAGGGACAGTGGTCTTGATGGTACTGAGCAGCACCTGGTCAGAGCTTTGCTGAATCCAGAGTCGGACAGCATACTCCTTGGTCCTTTTAGCTATCAGTGAGGTGTCTCCAGAGCCCAGAGGAGAATTCGAGCAGAGGAGTCCTTTCCTGCCGCCATCACGCCAGATAAGCTAACTTGGCCAGCTGAGCTCAACATTATGTCCCCTCATCTTGAACTGACTTTGTAAAATTAACATTCAGAGGGGAATTTAATTGTCTTAATATCAGGAACTGAGAACATCTCCAATACTAGTCCCAAAAGACAAACTATTGAAGTCATGATGACAAATACCAACAGAGCTTGAACAAAACAAAACCAGTATTACCTCATTTTACTACTACACAACTGACACACATAGAATATTTGTAATAATATATGTCACTACAATATTCATATTAAATACATTCTGTACATAACTTGTAATTTAAATTGATTGTGATTCCTGGTTCCCTTGTAGTTGAATCAGGACACATATTCATTCATGCCAGTAATGAATACATATTGTTATTTGAAAAGTTACGAGTGACTTCTTTAAGATATCGAGTGTTCTATGTAGAGTGTTATATTAAATGTATGTTTATCTGTCTGAGTGTCACAGTGTTGTTAAGAGTATTGGATTAAATTAAATTGTTTCCAGTTGCGGTTGGTGAGTAGCTATGCTCCGAAGGGAGCTAAAGAGGACCATAAATGTATGTGTTGTGTGTGTGACATATATGCATGAATGAGTAGATGCTGATGTCCTTGGCGCTAATGTGATGGCCTTGAGGAAGGCCGGAGCATTGTTTGCTGAATTACCCCGTGTACATGTAGGATCGTACGGTTTAATGAAGGTTTAATGTGAAGTGACAACAATTTTCAAATTACTTAAATTCTGTATGATTTTTTTTTTTCCAATTTACTTTACGTTGTTTATTTTTTTTAATTTTATTGCCGGTCAATGTGAATACGTAGTGGGGGTAGCTGAATTTTACTTCGTTTGCTGAACCATTTTTAAAACCCGTGACAAAACACTCCCAACTTGAAACGCATTGAAGGAAAGGACAACTTATACAAGATTGCCATTGCACGAAAAACAAGAAATGGTCCATCTTTAGTATTTTTAAATATCTGAGACATTAGGGACACGTCATCCATGCAAGTATGGTGAATCTTGGCCCGGCTGTTAATCAGCTGTTGTTTGACATTGCCATGAGAAGGATTCGTCCCGTTTACACAGTGTCTAGGGCGCCCGTGCATTAGACATTTTACTGCTAATGGTGTCTCTAAACCTCCTTTATCTTGAGGGCCGTTGGTCTGGCCTGGTTTATACTGTAATGTTTGAATTGAAAAAAAAGAAAATGAGTCTTGTTATATATTATATTTTTATCTCATCAGGACCATTTTCTGAGTCGGCATTATGGGAGAGAGGGGGGAAAAAACACGATTAGTGAGGCTATTATTAATGCACTGCTCTCCCACATGATTTCTGTCAATATTTTCCATATAAACCCAAAGCTTTCTATTTATTATTTTTTTTAAAAATATTCTTTTATGCGCATTTTTTTTTTTTTTAACATATGTTACCTAAAGTTAAGAAAAAAACTGATGGAGATCAAGGGCAAATAAAGTCCAACAATGATTTCAATATAAGGCATACCCAATTGGCTAGAGGTGGTTTTATTTACGCTGTGAATATATGGAAGGGTAGATCATACACCAATTAGGTTCAACCCTTAGCCAATCAGGAATTTTGTATTTGGATGTCACACGTTCCAGTCCTACTGTATGGCTATGAACCCCCCAGGAGAACGACAAAAACAACAACAGCCAAATGCTTACATCCCATTTCTTCAAAATGGGTGCGTGTGTAGAAAGAGAAGGTTTGAAACCTGGCATAAAGTTACAAACCAGTTACACAATGAGAAACTTATGATGGGGACAGAGATTCTGTCAAGTGCCGGTAGTAACCAGAGATGGACGAGAACGACCGACGCTGGCGACTGGAATATGACCACACTTTGAGGATCGCTGTTGATTAGCATTAACAAGGCTGTCCTTGTTCTGGAAACCCCCCGGGCAAACGTAGAGGCAAGGGTTAGACCAAGACGCACATGGAAAAGAGAACTGGATACGGAAGTGGAAAAGATTGATGAACACGTGGAGAGAAACGTGAGCTGATGACACGTGACAGGAAAGGCTTGGCATGTGATTTGTTGAAGGCTATGTTCCTTGCGAAGCTAAATAGGGTATGAATGAATGTTGAATAAAAATTAAAAGTTTTATTGACCATGTTGTGTGACAGCCCAAAAGCGAACACCAAACAGTCCTCCACCCCCCTGGAAAATACAACGTTAATAATCATAACTGAAGATTACGCGGACGGTACATAAACTTTTGTTATTCCATCTTCAGACATATAAAAAATATCACAAATGGATGCTTAATGACTGATCATTGAATACTGGATCCAATAATATGTATGCCTTCTACAGCCCGGATACTAGGATATCCACAAATAATTTTTTTTTGTTTTTTTGAAGAGTATAAAGTTATTAGATTCCGCGCGAAATATTCCATCAAAAATCGAAAATTGTCAGCATTTTGCCAAGAAAAAACTATATTGTTTACAAAAACTTATTTTATGCATTTACTGATTATTCATGATCACAGCAGGGTGGTGGGAGTGGCTAAGAGGTATGGCGAGTGTGGTAAAGTGGGATGATATTAATATTTATAGGGGACTTAGTGTACTGAATGAGATCAGCTGTGAAGGTATCTGTATCTAATAAGTGTGGTGTATTACAGATGACCTTACTTGCTACCACATTTATACCTCAGTCAGAATTATTCTGAAATATTGTTAAATGTCTAGGGTTATGATAATGATGAAGTGTAAGTCACAACAGCAACAGACAGATAAACAATTTAATTTATTCCACAACACTTTACAACACTATGACACTCACACACATATAACACTCTATAAGACTATCTTAAATGAGTCAAGTGTTTAAGTTTAAAAATATATGTATTAATTCCTTTCAATAATAGATATCCTGATTCAACTACACAGTGAACCAGGAATCACAATCAAATGTAATTACAAGTAGTATGTACACAGTTTATATATATGATCTTTGTACTGACATATTTTATTATTATTATTCTATATGTGTAATTTGTGAAGTAGTACTATGAAGTAATACTGGCTTTGTTTTTCAAGCTAGATTGTTGTTTGTCATCATGACTTCAAGTGTTTGATTATCGTGGAAATAGTATTGGGAAAAGTTCACAGTTCCTGTCATTTGAAACAATTTATTGTCCCTCTGTGTTTAATATAATGTCAATTTTAAAGGGGGGGGGGGGGGGGGGGCATAGGATTGAGGTTCTCTGGCCAGAGAAGTTTTTCTTCTGTGATGGCGGCAGGAAACAGCCCCCTCTGCTCGCTTGCTTCACTGTGTTCTTGAGACCTCTCACTGGTCGCTATCTAGACCAAGGGGTATGCTATCAGCCTCTGGATTCAGCACAACTCAGACCAGGTGCTGCTTCAATAAGTTATGACAACGGTCCCTGAAACAAGAAGGTTGTACCTCCTACTTCAGAACTAATTTATAATCTATTTCCACACTGAACACAATACATAACAAACACTGAGTTCAGAGCGGTAGGCCAACTGGCAGCTTCATCTGAAACAATTTACACCAGTATACTCTTCCCTAATGGTTACTACGCCTCTGCAATTCCAGCATTATTTCCTTCTAGTCAATAAGATAGGTGTCAGTGTACTATTTGGCGATCCCATGCAGATATACTTCTCTCCGACAAGTTTTGTTCAGGTTGGAGCAATATCTAGGCTTTGCCTCATGTTTGCTCTGAACCACACACATATACCGACATAAATTATCAATTCACATTCAATTTTCATCAATAAGATATCAAATATGTCAATCTTACCACAATTCATGGAAATAATATACAAATACGTTGACTGGCGATGAATAATGGCACAAATTCCGATCTGCCTCTGTCCCAGGATTTTATTTAGAAAACTATGCACTGGAACTCAACGCACTGTTTCTTAGTAAGTTTATTTTAAAATGTGGCACTGAACAGACGCTCCTAATTGACTATATTAACGGGTCTAGCCAATAGAGCCATGTTTACACAGCTTTTGAAAAAATTTACCCTTCCGACGTTTCCCCTAACAACCAAAATTAGTATTTGCAGTTCGACTAATCGTGTTTAGCCTTACATATCATTCCCGCCAATCAAATAGGATGTAACATGGTGGCCTATTTCCCGTAAAATGGTGGTTTCAAACCATGTCACTGTGCAATTCTTATTTGGTGTTGTCTGACACCCTCACTATTTTCTTTTGGCTATAATTTGTTAATTCCTAGACTATTTGCGTAACACTTAACATATTCTTTGTCAGCAAGTCCTAAGGAACCCAAATATATAAGTTTTAAGGGAGCTAAGTGGCGGCGTTCAAAATATGTATTTTCTTCTAGGATAGTCGTGCTGTTACCACCTCCTCACTTCCAAACTTTAGGGTGTCTGCTGTACTGTCAGACTAATGTCAGGAGTTTAGACATAAAACAGTAGAATGTCATGTTTCCTAATAAGCATTTTACAGGTTTTTAAACCTAACCCTCGTATGGGTAGTGTTTTTTTTTCACTGTCTATTTGAAAAAAAGTTAGTGCTTCATGCCTTTCGCGTTAGGGGTGGCATTAATTGTATTTCGCGAGACGCGTGTTAGTGTTGCATGCGTTCCTGCTTTCAGCCCTCCCTCTTTCTATCCTAATTCCATCTGTCTTTTCATCACGCAGTGTATAAAATGAAATTAATGATAGTATTAATCTAGGTCATTAATCAGCTTGCGTATCTCAAGGTTTTCTAAGAAACACCGTACACGTTTTATTGTTTTGTTGAAACGCGTGTATTGATGCAGTAGGCTTTACTATCAACGTGAAAGCGTGAGAATATGCAGACGAAGTAGAAAAAGGGGAATCTCGAGTACAGTCATTGTGACAGCACTGTTCTTTACCATTCTTCTTTCCCTTTTATTGAATTTATGTGTTAGGCTTTACATTTACCTTTTAATTTATATATGTGGATTTAGAATGTTTCACGACAGCGAGCGCCTCGAATTCTAGGGGTACCGGGTTCGATTCCATGGAGAGGGAAAATAATTCATGAAACTTTTTTCAGAACCAGAGGTCCTAATGATGTCATGCTACCTCCTGCTCTCCTGGGTAGTGAGATCGGATACCTAACCATCTCGAATAAGGGCGACAAAATAGGAGGTCCAGTG
This sequence comes from Oreohelix idahoensis, assembly GCA_024509875.1. Lineage (NCBI taxonomy): Eukaryota > Metazoa > Mollusca > Gastropoda > Stylommatophora > Oreohelicidae > Oreohelix > Oreohelix idahoensis. Next base: position 77,135 of record JAMPIV010010435.1, on the reverse strand, counting down.
TGTAAGATGCGCACGTTAAAAATCCCACAGCAGTTGGAGATCGTAAAGAGTAGGCCATAAGGTCGCTGCCCTGGCAACATTTAAAAATTAGAAGCCTTACTCCCTAAATATATTTACAGAATGTGTGATTCCTGTAAACACACATTGGGATTCTCACCGGTGCTACGGAGTTCGTGCACTGTGCTGAAATCCTCCTTGTGTGATCTAATTGAGGAGATCGGAGCACTGATGAAGTCCGTGTTCAATGAAGATAGTCCTTAAAACAAAGCCAAACCAAACCATGATCGCAATTACATCAACGTTTTTTTTATAGAAAATACTGCTTTTCAAAAACAGAAAAACAACATATACATATGAACAAGTAATTCGTCAAAACATGGCGGAATTTAATTATATTGATCTCTTTCTGCTGCATTTCATGACGGCGGTTCTCATTCTCCTGTGATCATTTACATTTTCCTTAAGGGGAGGTTAAACCCCCAAAATGAAAAACACAGAATTATAAGTTAATATCTATATCTGGTCATTTATACAAGCAAAATGACTGAAAAAAATACAAAACATTGAGGTATATACTAAAAACTTGCAATCTATGGCGGAAAAACAGTGAAAAAAAGGCAAATTTTAGCTTTTTTGGGATTTTTGTTGCCCAAGAACTCTCAAATGTGAGTACAACTTGAGTTATGAAATTTGACTGTTTCATTTGTTAATATATGATAATGATTGTATACTAAAATAATTTTGATTGGTTTGATATCTGAGTTTTTTTGGATTTTAACATACCAATCGAAAAATAGTTGAAATTTTTAAGGGGGGTATCTTAGCTATTTCTTAACAGTTTTGTAGTTTGTTAACATATATCCTTTATTTTAGTTTATTTTAATGTACACTATGTTTGAAGAAATATTTGATCGTACGCAAATGTTCCAGCGTTACCCCATGATAATTTTATTGGTCTATAATTGCCCAGGGTATTAGGGAGGACGTGTGCATTTTCAAGGTGGTTCATTAATTGTCTCGCCACTATCTTCTCAAGTAATTTGCCGTAGACTTTCTGCAATGTGATGATTCGATAGCTGCTAAGCAGTGTGTGGTCTTTACCAGGTTTAGGAAGTACCCGTAGGTAGCTATGTAGCCCGTCTTCCGGCACCTCAGCATTATGTATACTGGTGTTGAAATCCATCACTACATACATAATGCCTCCGTCATCAAGTTCTTTGATGTGTTGATCCTGTACACCATCAGGACCCGGAGCAGTGTTTTTACTTGTTTTTAACGTATACATAACGTCTTCGTCAGATATGAGGTCTAAATATATCTGGCCTCTGAATGAATTTTCCAGCACACGATTCTTAATCACTTGACGGGCAGCTTTATCACCTTTATCCGTCTGAGTGATATACCGACTGAGTAATGCACGTCCTTTATCTTCATCGTTCCTCCTGCTTATTCCCGCAGAGTTCAGAATATTAGGTATGGGTTGGCTTATATTGTTCGTAAGGACCATAATTTCTATAAGGTCTTTTCCGTGCCCACCTGTGTCACGAAAGCCTTCCACACTTGGTCCTTGGCTTCAATCCCTCCGTTGTTCATTGTACTTCTCTTTCGTGCTTTCGTCCATTCTATCGTCGCTCTTTCGTTTTCTATCCATGCTTTTTCTACATCCTCAATCCACCAGGGTGGATGGATAAAAGGTGTTCTAGCAGTCTTTTTAATGGCGTTTTGACGCAGTATATGTAGAGGGCTATAACAGTCACGTGAGCCTGCAGGGTACTTTAAGTGTGTTTACGCCTCCTGTGTCTGGTTACCATCCCTTTTGCAATAAATAAATAAGTGTACGGATTGAACAAGCAGAAACACTCGAATAAACTTACGACGTAACGGCCAGACAGCCAGGTAGCGGTCTTTCACATAAATTTACTTCTTAATGGCTAACACAAAAGTGAGCCCTATCCCAATTAAAAAAAAAAAAAGGACAGAGATAACAGCCTAGTGGTCAAATTGTTACATAAATTTGCACAATATACCCCACTTACAACGGAGAGATCACACCTCTTGTCAGGTTGCGACGTGATGTCGAATCTCGGAAATAAGTGGAGAAAAAAACATAACCATGTGATTTTTTAAGCAGCAGAGATAGATAAGTTAGGGGAAGGCATCCAAATTGTTTCAAAGGGGAACAGCTCACATATTTAAGAACTATAAAACTAAATAACATATCTTCATTATTTATTTGATTTTTTCAATTCTTTATATAAAGTTATTTAATGCATAAACGATTCATATATGTTCTTCGGTTCACTTTGTAAATTGTTAAAATTTCTTTTGTTTTTCATGTTTAGAGTAAACAAATTTTAATAATAGAGAGTTTATACTCGTGCTAAAATAGCGAATTCTTATATGCTCTGTCACTTTAAATGATAATGAATTCATTTTACAAGGGAAACAAAGAGCCAGGGATCCAGACCTCCAGGACGACCCAGAGTCCGCTGGGAGGACAACATTAGACAATCTTTGAAGGACCGAGGACTAGAATGGAACCAGGCCAGGAAGAAGACAGCTGATAGAATGGTCTGGCGCTCTCTCTTTCAAACCTCTACACCTCACGGTAGAAGGGGAACGACTAAGTAAGTAAGTAAGAATTCATTTTATAGGTGTAACACTACATGTTTCATCGGTGCCCAAAAGCACACTTTGACAATCTTTAAAACATATTTTCTTTCTTGGACGTTCCTCCTCTGCCCCGGGACCGGAGTGGCAAAGAGGTATGGCGTTCGTCTGTAAGTTCAAAGGTACCGGGTTCTGTTCCCGGTATAGGGATTGGTTTTGATGGAATATTTTCATACTCCCCCTGAACCTTGCATAGTGAGATCAGATACCTAGCCTTCACGGATAAGGGTGAAAAAATAGGTGGTTGTTGCTGCTAAAAATTGGTCGCAACTTTTTCTGACCATGCATTCTGACTATAGTTAATTTTTAATGCATGGGAAGGAACTCATGGAATTGTAGTCACTTTTATTTCTACAGTCGTCTAATCTTGATAGCTATCGTCAAGAAGTTGTCTTATCTTAATAGCTAGGGTTGCCGATAGTTGTGTGAACGATTTTGAGTCATGTCCATTTATGGAGCGCTCAGATCGCCAGTTCTTTGAAAACAGTTGGCAATCGCAATGTTTCAAGATTCATTTCCTTTTAAGGTAAAAGGTCTTTAGTCGAACATCGTAGAACATTCTTCGTTTCGTAAATTTGGCTGAGTTGTATTTGATTCGCGTGTTCTGCGCATGTCTCTTTTTGTGGCGTTGTTTAAACGATTTCCGCCCAGGGGAGTCTGAGCAGAGAAGCTGGTAAGGCGAGACGTAGCTATGTGCTAGTCTTCGCTTAGATTATTCAGGAAGGAGTCCTCATGATTGTTGTTCCTTTTTTGAGATGATATATCTCTGTTATTTCAAATGCCTGGAGGCATATGTGATTATGTGATTTAATTCCTAATGAACAGGTAACTAAATCCTTTTTTGCTGAGTAACTTTATCGCCATCTTGTGATGTTGACTTTTGCTTAGCCTGCCTTATTATAAAGTCTATATTATGACAAGTTTGCTCAGCTCACGATCCACTTATATTGTCACGCATCGATTGATGCCTGTCCTACGGACTATTTGCTTCCTGACCTTTATTGATGGATCTAGGTTTGATACCTTTGCTGTATAAGGAACATAGAGAACGATAATGTGACGCTCAAAAGACATGCCTGTCTTGTTGAGGTCAAAAATAGGAGACCAGATTTAATCTCCTAGTTGATATCTACTAGCTCTTATGGAAAGGGAAGTTTACTACCTGACTACATGTACAGCTGACTAAGATATCCTAAAAGGCAGATGATGTACATTAATTTGATGCTGTCTGCTGTGCCTGTTGAATTGACTACATATGTAATAATGACTGTTTGATCGTACCTATGATGTACCTGCTTGTTTATGTCTACACACTTCGTCATTGTGGCGTTTTATAATAAATTATACAAAACCGTCACTAGCTGTTGCAAGCATCATTGACTTTTCACGTCGTGAGTTAACGTGACGTCCTTGTGTGGATTGTCTTGCTTGTAATGCTCACTGTTTGAATACACATCTGCATCCTACACAAACCAGACCACAGATACCATACTGTGTCTTCATCGCCTTCAACTATTATGGCGTACACTAAAGAGACACTCAACATTTGGTGGCCAGTTCAAAGGCATTCGATAAGCCCACCACCATTCAACATTTGGTGGCCATAAGCTGGTTTGGTCTGGTACCAGCATACACGGGGTCCCTTACCCACTTCATTCAACAAGAATTCAACAAACTGCATCGTTAAAAAAATCAACATACAGCGATTTTTCAAGACATTCTACATACAAAATTATGAAACTACTCGGCGTTGTCCGGTACCTTCTGGACTTAAAAATTTTTTCGTTGCAATTTTTGGGAGCCTATTTGACAGTACCCGGCGTTGTTATATATTGCCGGATATCAAAGACTGTTGCTGTTTAACGCAAGTGAAGCCAGTCGTTGCTGTCGTTTGTGAAGGTCAAGTACCGATTTCAAGCAATTTACGGTTGAATAAGAAGGTCAAGTGCCGTTCTTTACTTATCAGTTTAGAAGCTCAAGTACCATCGTCATGGCAGTTGGAGCAGTCCAGATGTACCATCATCGTTGGATCTTCATTCCTTAGGACGCTGATTGTCATCTGTTTTTTCTGCTGTGGCTGACGTTTGGATACCAATAAGTTAAGTGGCCTGTTTGTTGTGAACTGTGCCCTTATACTTCTACTGAGTCTTCTGTGTTTCATCTCATTCTTTTGTTTACATGTTATATGTTTATATGTTTTTTGTATATTTATATTTATATGTTTATGTGTCTGCGGGTTTTGGTTGGGCGGAGTCTCCCTTAGATCATACCACGTGATAGAGGTCGCTTCGTGTGACTTTTCCATTTTTCAGAATAAAGCCTAGTTAGGCCAGAAATGCCTAAATGTCGGGAGAACGAGCTGAACTTATTAAGAAATGAAACGGAGCTCTTAAATGTCAAATTAGCCCAAATCATAAAAGAGGTAGTGGCTCAAATGTCAGTTACCCCATGAGTTGGATAAATCTAAGAAGCAAACGAAAAGGAACTAAGCAAAAATACTTACCCAACTTCGATACAAATACAGGGAGAAAAAATAAATAACCACAAAGACGCATTTTTATGAGGATTTGTGAATGCATTCAAGTGACGTTGTTTGGATTGTATACACAAGAGAATAAACTGTTTTACTGGATCCCTGAAGACTTTATTAACTACCTCCTGTTGAAGGTTTTACAGTGAATAGTGTGCTAATAAAAGTCCCAAAACATTAAACACCACAGAAGACTTCTGGAACGAACGTGGGTACAAACATCATCAAGAATAACTATCTCTGGCAGTATACCAGTATCTTGACTTGAGTGATACAATAAACAAACACACAAGAAACTTAAACATATATGCCTTATAACTGAAGCAACATATACACCCCACGGTAACAAATTCAACCAACAGGTTTGAGATGAAAATTGACTTTTGCCGATGACTCGCTCATTTACAGGACTGATTAAGACAGAAATAAAATAGTTAAAAGCATACATGAGACACTTCAAGCAGTTTCTAAGTGGTACGACGAAACCAAAGTCAATCCCAACAAAGCCTGTGTGCTTTGGCGCTCTTTGAATAATTCCATATTGAAATCAGATTTTCCAGACATTACTCTCAGTGGACAGAAAATTGAAAGGCAGAACAAGTTGAAATACAGTGGAGTAACATTCGATCCTGGGCTACCGTATAAGCCCCATGGTGATCACATCATACAGAAGTGCTAGAAAGGTCTGGCAACCCTAAAAACAATGGCTCCAGCGCACCTGGAGCAGAGACTACTGTTTTCCTGTATCATCAGCTGGTCTTGTCTGTAGTCGAGTATGGCCTGAGAATAGTCACGCTGTCAATGTCACAATGTGAATGACTGGAACGCATTCAAAACGAAGGGTGCGTATAGTCTTGGGCTTTGCGCGAGATACCCCTATTGTGATGATGCGTCACGTACTTGGATTGCTGTCAGTTAGATCCAGATATACGATGGCCCAGGTAAAAGCGTATATGCGTGTAACCACAGACAAAAGGCATCCATTGCATTTGAACATCGCTGATATCAAAGTAGAGAGAATAAATTGGGGACCTCGTGGATGGCGCAGGCAAAGGAGATATTAGACAGGTGACCCCAGTTGAAAAAATATTCAAGGGAGAAGAGTGGAGTAAGTCAGATGAGAGCTGGATAAACTACCAGCACGTCACCATCAGCTTTGGTAGAGAATGTAGAACTTGAGCCAATGAGAGAGCAGAGCTAGAAATTTATTAGCTTATAAATGATAATGCTGGTGACGATGATGCCGTTGTGTACACTGATGGGTCTATAATCTGTGGCCATAAATCAGGGTGGGGCTATTCTGCTAGAGTAAAGGGCAGAACCGTCGCTAACATAGCGGGGCTTACATGATAACAACTTCCAACATGAGAATGGAGGTAGAGGCAGTTACTGCTGCCTTAAGATGGCTGTCTGAGACTTTACTAACAAAGGCAGTTATTGTATCAGACTCACAATCCATGCTTCGAAGGGTCCAAAATGGCTGGCTTCGACATGAATGGAAAATATCCATAGAAGCTTCGATATGGATCTTCTGCCCTGGTCATGCCGGGGTACGTGGCAATGACGGAGCTGACTGACTAGCCTTAAGAACACCCGTAAAAGGTGCATTGACCATGGAGAAGGAAGAATTACTGAGGGAAATTCATGTTCGTCTATTAGAAAATGACACTGAATTAAATGATACATCAAGGCTAAGACTGCTGGAATTGGCATCAAACGTAAGACCATCAGGGATGGACGTTTGAGAGACGCATCAACCGTGTATACAACCAGTGCGCAACAGGAACAATTAGAATTCATTCCGACATTTGCTGAAGGAGACTGAGCACCTATGGGTTTGCCCGGAGTGCAATGACGTCGATTCTGATTAACATTAACATTAACATGAAAAAAACTTTTCTGTAGAAGCGCTATTGTTCTATTTATAATTTCCACAGTGCCAAAACTCTAAAAAAATCTGGCATGTACGAGGGAAGGTTAAAAAGTAATGCCTCCTATTTATTATGTATGTAAATACTGCATCGGTGAGCAATTTGTAAATTTAGCAGGATTCCTCAAACACTCTTCTGCACTGTATAGCATTACCAACCTGTTTCAGTAACAGGTGTCACCACTGTAACAGTTTTAAAATGGCTGCCAAAGACGTTCAGTTAAAACAACGTTAAGTCATAGAATTCCTCAATGCTGAAGGCGAGACCCCAATTCACATCCACGAACGTTTGAAGAATGTTTATGGAGATTCAACAGTAGATGTTAGCACTGTCCTACGTCTGGTACATCGTTGTGACGAAGCTGAAGTAGGTCAATCCTCAATGGCTGACGCAAAGCGGACTGGCCGTCAGTCTACCGCAGTGACTCCACACAACATTCATCGAGTTGATGGCATCATTCGTGGTGACCGTCGGGTAACACTGGATGAACTTTCTTCCATGTTGTCCATTAGTAAAGGCAGTGTCCAGAACATCATTAAAGACCTGGGTTATTCAAAAGTTTGTGCACGGTGGGTACCCAGAATGTTGACAGACAGACATAAAGAAACAAGGAAAACCATAGCCATCAACCTCAATGCCATGCAACACACCGCTAAACGCACCATTGATGTGATTGCAGAATTTGGCTGGACATTATTACCACATCCCCCTTACAGTCCCGATCTTGCACCTTCTGACTTCCATCTGTTTGGACCACTGAAAGAAGATCTTTGCGGACATCACTTTGAGAACACCGAGACCCTTAAACGCGCAGTACGCCAGTGGTTTAGGAAAAAGGACACACATTTTTACCGTGCGGGGATACATGCCCTTGTGAGAAGATGGACAAAAACTGTAACAAATAACGGAGACTACATTGATAAATACATTTTTGAAGTTCAGACTTGGGGCTACATTTCAATGTGAATTTTATCTGTTTTCTTGCCTATTGAATGAAATTAAAAATTACGAGGCATTACTTTTTGACCGTCCCTCGTATTTGTTTAAGAACTGGACAAACAAACTGTAGGCTGTATTAAACTGATTTTCACCTGAAAGTGTCAAAAGGCTGTTTAAATTGCTTGCAACAATGATGTGAACATCAAAGACCGAGTTTCCACCCTAAAGGATAACAATACATAACTACAAACACAAAGACATTAAACAAATAGAAACAAATACAATAACAGAATTTGGTCACGTAGACATTGTTCCGGCAAAGACGCATTAGGTGGCTTTTGTATCACCTGAAGGTAAACATAATGAAGATGGCGTTTCTATAGCGTAGATCAAAAAAGGTTTTATCGATTGTTTTCTCACGCTGAGACCTAAATTATATTTAACTGAGATATACGATACATTTAACAGTCTTTTGTACTGCTGCTGTCGTCTACACGTGTTGCTCGCGGGGTTTCCTGGTGAGAAAAGGACATAAAAGGATTAGTGATTTCTCGGGCATGTCCACAGAGGTATACCGATATGAGGTTATTGTGTCCATTGGCTGAGCGTTTATTTTTACAGGTGCAGAAGGTGATAAACAAGCTACGTGACCTACTAGTGTGAACTAAAATGTGTCAAATAAGTTACGGGACCTACTGATGTGAACTCAAAGGTATTTATAAATTACAGGACCTACTGATGTGAACTAAAAGGTGTCAAATAATTTACGGAACCTACTGATTTGGACTGAATATGTCAAATAAATGCGGGACCTATTGATGTGAACTAAAAGGTGTCAAATAAGCTACATCTCCTTCTTCTTCTTCTTTGATCCTTAGCCGCCGACCGTCAAAGCAGTCAGTGGCCATCACTCATAGTGGCGTCTTGTAGAGCAACAACAAATTGATTCCACTTTGCTCGGTCGGTGGCCATCCTTCGTACAGTGCCTCAACTCTGGTTCATTCTTTGCATCTCAGCCTCCACAGTCCTCCGCCAGGTTGTTTTTGGTCGGCTTCTCTTTCGTTTTCCTTCAGAGGTCCAAAGCATAGCTGTTCTTGTGATGGCATCGGGGTCTCTTCTGAGGACATGACCAACCCAGTTCCAGCGTCTGCCAGCTATGATGGTGTGCATGTCCTCTTGCTTGCTACGAGTAAGCATATCTTGGTTAGTGATGGTATTCGGCCAAAAGATTCGGTGAATTTTTCTTAGGCATGTTGTGTTAAAAGAGGACAATTTCGACATTTCCTTCTCTGTAACTCTCCAGCATTCCGCACCATAGAGAAGCACAGAAAGCACACACTTCTGATATAATCTTAATTTTGTGCTTGTGCTGTATTGGGAGGACTTGCAGATGTTGTTAAGGCTTGTCACGTAGGTCTTTATATCATTAAATTGCCTACATCTTCTTCCTATTCTCTCACCCGCATCCTTTATTTTATTATCTTTCCTTACTTGTTTTTTTCCTGTATTTTTCGCATCACTTGTTTTGCGAAAAATATTTTCTTCAGTATTCTCAAACTTTACCTTGTGTTTTTCTCATACTGCGATACGTAATTATATTACTTAGATGTCAGTCAGACGAGAAGGGCAATTAAGTGGCAGCTATCTCAGACATCGAGCCGACTTGGGTCTGCACCTTCAGATGACACGACACTCTTGAGTTAGATTCTCGATGTAAACGCGTGAGAATGCTAGGAGAGAGCCGACATCCGTCTGCATCTTTCACCGGTCAACCACGAGTTGCATCGGCCGAACGCTTAAGTAGGAGCGAATATTTACACCTTATAGTCGCAGTTTCAGACAGGCTGTCTGGAATTTGAAACTGACACGCGTACATCGTGGTCAGTAGGTGGCAGTTACGACATGTTAGGTGTTAAACGTATCGTTAAGGCCGGAAAGGGGAGAGCATTTCGTTCTACGAAATAATAGTTCCTCCTTTGTCTGGTTTTAAAATATTAACCCTAGTTTGAAACTTTATTTCATTTTCACTCAGTAACTTGGCAGTTAGACTAGAACAACTTTCGTTCGATTTCTAAATAATCTCTGTTAATAGAGATGGCCTTTAGTTTGGTCGAAGTGGTTTAAGTTCTTAGTACTTCTGTGTTTGAGGTAAAATATTATATACTATATTCTAGTATTTTGTGAAGGGATTAAGTGTTAAATCGCCGATTTCATTTTAAACCAGTTCTGTGTGCAGAGTGATTATTTTAATAGTTTGTTATTTTCTTTAGTCGACGAGTTACAGTGGAGAGCAAGATAAATTATAAATGTCTAGCTAAACCCATTCGGCTATTAAACCAATTTAATGTAACTGCTAACTACTCAGTCGAGTATTTTTTTCTAAACTAACTCATAAATGCTAGATGCGACATCAGTGAATATTGACGGAATACGCAGATATTCCTAATTCCTGATAATTGATTTAAATATAACTTATTTCACCGGAAGTTTATATAATAAGTCAAGCGGTCGGCTTGCTGTTTAAAATGTAAGTTATATTGAGTACATAATATGTAAATGATATATGTGCTTTTCCTTTTATACAGTGAAATACTGGGGTGACCCGAACTTTACCAGCATTTAATAAGAGTTCATACTTGTGAAGAAATAGACAGTCCTTATTTTGAACCACGTGGGTTTCTCAAGTAACACTGATCTGACAGTGCATATGCAAACAGAGTTAGACAGAAATACTATATCCCACTAACGGGTTTTCAAAGACTGTAATGATCAATACTGGGCCTGTGAACCAGATCTTAATTTCTTCCATAATATCTACGTAAATTTTCTGTGTGGCGGTGAGAATAATTACAATCAATAACATTAACTTTCCGACATTGTTGACAAGTGAGTGGGGAACTAAGATTTTTCTGTTTGAGAGAAGTTGTCCACCGGCCATCTTCCTAATTAAGGGAAACTTCGTGTTCTGACATTTTGTGCTCGTTTAAGCCTAATTCTTACCTCGTGAGTCAAGTGACATTAACTTTAGTCTGAAATAACTATCGCCTGAAGCAGACGCTCCCCAGATCCATTTTGATGAAACCAACAAACAAATCTGCAGAGCTGGGATCTGTTTCATTATACGACAGTAACAGATAAAAAGTGTGAGTGTCCAAAATTTGCGCCAGCCGGCGAAACCACAACACGATTGTAAGTATATCAGGGCCCTGATGAAAGAACCGAGTGAAAGTGAGGGAAGGATGTTCGTTGTATTATACACTCACTTGTTATATTTGCTTTTTCCTTAGGCGAGATTTGCTGCTTAAGTAACGTGTTCCTTTAGAATAGATACTGCTGTCAAAGTCAGTCTATACCTTCAAAGGGGAACAAATATTAGACCCTAACCACATGCATCTATAACTTTTTGGGCCATCATCTGTCATCCTAACGGGGCTGTGGGCTAAACCTAGAGTTAAGATCATAACGGGGCTATCATCCTTGTAGCATTTTCCTTAAATTTTATGACTATTTGTATATGTTTTTTCCTTGAGGTATTTCTTTGGTGTTGTGAGAAGATTTTTTTTAGATGATAATAATAAAAATCTCTCTTGAACTAAATCAGTGCGTTGGTCAGCTCGTTCTAAAAAAAAATATATATCCATTGTTATAGATTTCCCAGGTCTGTGTGTTTAACTGTCGTCACGTGTATGTGCGTGCCCGTGAGTAGATAGAAATATATGTAATATATATATATATATATATATATATATATATATATATATATATATATATATATATCTGTGTTTAGACTGTATGACTACTTTAGATCTGTCGTAGAAGATAGGTGAGAGAGAGAGAGAAGATTTTCCGCTCTCAGAGACAGCCTCTTTCACTATTCTACCACCTCACTCGTGGAAGTCTATGCTTTATTTCCATCTCTCACTGTGACTATCACTCATTCCAACCTATTCAGAAGGAACCAACCCAAGTCTTAATACTCCTATCGAAAAATCTACGACAAGGCTAAAGAAGGCTGTTCTTGCCTTATTCATTCTTATGTTGATGTCTTTGCCTGCCCCGCCGTCTGGTGTTACTATGCTTCCTAGGTATGTGAAGGTATCTGTCTGTACCAATTGCTTATTCCTTACTGATATGGGCTCAGGGTTGCTCACATTGAGCCTCATGACCTCAGACTTCTTTAAATTGATGTTCAAGCCCACCTGCTGGCTAAACTTATTAAGTCTATCCGTTTTTTCCTGGATGTGTTGATGTGAATGTGCAAGTAGTGCAATGTCATCTGCATATTCCAGATCTTCCAATGTAGAAAATGTTGTCCATCTTATTCTTCTTGGACTGCCCTCTGTTGTCTGGCGCATCACCCAGTCTATGACTGTTAAAAATAGAGTGGTTGATAAGGGGCATCTCTGTCGTACTTCTGTCTTCACCTCAAAGGTTATGTTGCTCTGCCCAACACTGCACGTAAAGTTTGCATAGAGGCTTTTTATGATTGACACTATGCAGCTTGGAATTCCATAAGCCCTCAGTATTTTCCATAAACTGTCCCTATGAATGCTGTCAAAAGCCTTTTCAAAATCAACGAAATTAATGTCCAGCTGTCTTTGCCATTCTGAGCACTGCTCTATAATGTTCCTGAGAGTGAATATATGATCTACACACCTCCTGTTCTTTCTAAATCATGCATGTTCTTTCCTCAGTTTGTGATCTACTGCCTTTGAAATTCTCTGTATAATTATCCTGCCTAGTATTTTGCTGGGAACTGAGAGAAGAGTGATTCTTCTCCAATTATTGCAGTCTGCAAGATCTCCCTTCTTGGGCAATTTGACAATTATTCCTTTGCTCCACTCTGATGGTGTTGTCCCCGTTTTCCAGACTTGTGCAAATAGTGGTTCTAATAGTTCTGCTGCTAGCTCAGGGTCTGTCTTAAATAGCTCTGCATTTAAGTTATCATGGCCCGGAGCTTTGCCGTTCTTTAACCCTTTGATAGCTGTGATGATTTCTTCTTTTCGTGGAATGTCTGTATTCAAATCTAGATCGTTTTCAGCTTCAGGAACATTCAATTGTGTCTCTGATGGTTCCTTGTTCAGACTTTCTCTGAAGTGCTCTGCCCATCTTGTTTCTTGTCCCTCTGCTGTCGTGATGAGATTACCTTGCTTATCTCTTACTAATGTAATATTGTTTGCACCTCGTTTTCCGCTGATGAATTTAGTTATTTTGTATACTGTGCTTTGTTCATTTCTCAGTGCTGCCTCCTCTGCCTGTCTTGCAAGATCGTCTAGGAAATTCCTTTTGTTGGCTCGGGTTTGGCGTTTAACTTCCTTGTCCAGCTGACTGTACTGTTCGCTATATAGTTGCTTTAACCTGGGGGACTTCGCTTCTGTTTTCTTTCTTTTCATTTACTTTCTCATCGTTATGGTGTTTAAAGTTTCTGGTGTTATCCAGTCTTGCTTCTTCCTTTCCTGGAATCCCAAGCATGATTTGCTGCTTTCTTTGTATATTGTTGAAATGGTGTTGAAATTCTGGTCTATATCATCAGTCAATGTCTTTTCCTGACTTTTGGCAAATTGATATCGTTTCTTTATGTCGGCCGTAAAAGCTTTTCTGGTAAGGGAGTCCTTCAATTTGCTGATGTCAAACCTTTTCTGTGAGGGACCCAAAGACGCAGCAATAGAGAATGCAGTCAGCGACCCATAGCTTGACAGCTGGCGTCAGGGTCAGCAAACCAGAGCTGACCAAGACCCTACTCCACCTCCACATGGTGGGCCTGGAAACAGGCTGCATCACTGCAGTCTGGCTGAGAGAGTAGGGATCGAAGAGGGAAGGCAAACCCGGTCCCAAAAAATGCCGTGCTGAAGTCGGATGTGCTGGCCGAAAGGCACAGATATTGCAGCTTCGCTGTAAACAGACACAACGCAACCAACGTCATTTTCAGGACGAACGAGGAAGAAAGAAGAAACCTTTTCTGTGTAGTTACAGTTGGTGCAGCCCTTCTTAGTTTCACTTTCAGTTTTGCTACTACTAAATGGTGATCACTTCCCACATCTGCACCTCTTCTTACCTTCACATCTTGTAATGCATGTCTCCATCTACCGTTAACCATGATGTGGTCTATCTGGTTTCTGCCCCGACCATTTGATGATTCCCATGTTAATTTGTGAATTTCTTTATGTGGGAAGAGTGTTCCTCCAATGACCAGGTTATTAATGCTACAGAAACTTATTAGTTTATCCCTATTTTCGTTTGCTGTTCCGCTGCCACATTTCCCCATTGTTCTTTCATTATATGTATTGTGTGTACCAACTTTCGCATTGAGGTCTCCCATTACTATAACAAGATCATATCTAGGTGTGTCTTCCATTTCTTGTTGATAGAATTCATCCTTGACCTCCTCATCGCTATCATTCGTTGGTGCGTAGCATTGTATTATTGTAGTGTTGGTGAATCTCCCTCTCAATCTTAATCTTATCAGTCTGTTGTTGATGGGTTTCCATTCCAGTAATGTCCTTTCTATTCCTTTCTGTAGAGTAATGGCTACGCCTTCATTGTGTTGTCCATCCTCTCTTCCAGAGTAAAGTACTGTTTCTCCTGTTGCTGTTTTAACTTTTCCTGCCCCTGTCCATCTGCTCTCGCTTATCCCTAGAATGTGTAACCTATAGTTTCTCATTTCTGCCGTGACCTGTCTTAGTTTACCTGTCTCGTACATTGTCCTGACATTCCAAAAACCTATTCTTGTATCCTGTTTTGCGGTCAGGACATCCGTTTTCATGTCAGTGGCTTCCTTTCGGCTTTCACCACTGACAGTCATACGAACCACAGACTCCGAATGTCCATCCCTCAGCAAAATTTGTTCATTTATTATTGTTTCCGTAACTTCATTGTTTTTTTTACACAGACAGGGGTGTCAGCCCTGTGCTCAAACCCCCAACCTGGAGGACCAGGGTACCAGCTTTTGTCTGACCCCTACCCACACAGGCCAGTCCAGCTTGGTTGAACCTACCAGGAGTAAAACTCCCACTGGCATAGCTCTGGGGATTATCAAGGTACGCAAGCTGCCATACCGCTACAAGGTATAGGTACCATTGATGGCAGAAATAAGCTGCATGGCAAACTGATATCAAATAAAAGGTATCAAATAAGCTAAGGAGCCTATTGATGTGAACTAAATTGTGCCAAATACTCTGCTTGGCCTACTGATTAATTAAAAGGTGTCATATAACCAACGGGACTTGCTGATATCAACTTAAAAGTGGCAGATAAGATACGAGACCTACTGATGTGAGCCCACATGTGTATGAAAAGGTATGAGTGTGACCTAAGAATTGTTAAACAGGCTACACAAGCTACTGAATGATCCAGAAGATGTCAAAGACGTACTGAACACATCACGTAATCTGAAAGATGCATAATAACCCACATAACCTACAACCTTCGCCGTCAATATTCCAATGTTGAATTTTTAAACGTGCATCAAAGCGAGCAAAAGAGCAGAAGTGTTAACAAATAATGCATGTGTCAATCGTTCTAGATCTATTGTGACTTCGTCGTTTGAATTATGAATTACTAATGTTATTATTTGTTCTTGTGTTTCCCTTTAGAAGGTTCATACGTTGCTTCTCGCATAAAGCTAGTAAGTAAAGCGGCAATATATACAAGATAATGACTGTCGGGGGAATGTAAACAAGGTACCTTGGAATAGCAGAAATAGCCTCCAATCAGATTCGCGCATTTTGTGCAAGCTCGCAAATGCTCCAGCGTTACCCCGTGTTACTTTTATTGGGCTCTAACTGCCCAGGGAGTCAGAGAGGATGTGTACATTTTCAAGGTTGTTCATTAATTGTCTTGCCACTATCTTCTCAAGAAATTTGCCTTAGACATTCTGCAATGTGATGATTCGATAGCTGCTAAGCAGTGTGGGGTCTTTATTTGGTTTAGGAAGTGGCCGTAGGTAACTATGTAGCCAGTCTTCTGGCACCTCAGCATTCTGTATACTGGTGTAGAAATCAATCACTACATGCATAATGCCTCTGTCATCAACTTCTTTGATGTGTTCTTCTTCTTCTTTCGTTCGCTTGAAATATATTGTCTATATCTGCAATGTTGTTTCTTGTATAAACTTCACTGTCTTTTCTAGTTCATACAGAGTACCGTATAGTTTTGCTTCCATTGTTGTTTCTCTGAGCCAGTGGGGTTGCCTCAATATATCATATTCGGGGCAATCTTGAAGTACGTGGTCCGCAGTCTGGGGTGCCTGTCCACATGTACACATGGCTGAATTGCCAATCTTGTATTTTGAATACATGTGGCTGCGGGGTCGGTTGTGTCCTGTTCTGATGCGCAGAATGACAATTTGTTCTCATTTGTTCATAGCTTGGTAGTCATCCTGCGCTGGTGTTGGTGGCTTTCTGATTGATTTGATCATCTTTTTCTTCTGATAGTACGCAACTGGTACATCCGGTTGCTCGTCTGCAGCATCTTCTTTAGCCAGTCTGTCCCCTCTCTCGTTTCCTGGTATTTCTCAATGAGACAGTATCCATTGCATGGCGACACTGCGCTGGTTGCACAGTTCAGAAAGTAGGGCTTGTATACCTGGCAATTTTCTGGACTGAAGTGCTTGGAGTGCTGATCTTGCATCCCTCAGGAATACCACAGGCTGTGCATCGAGATTGGTGTTCAACAGTTTCTCAGTTGCAGCCTTGATTGCCTGGACTTCTGCATCATAGTTGCTACAGAATTTCCCCGTTGTTACTCTGACCTTATCCCTAGTGTTGTTTTGGTATTCTATGTACACTCCTCTATTCTTGACTGCATTCTGTGCTGACCCATCCGTGTATACTCAGACCCAGAGGTCCTGTGGGTATTCATAATTCAGGAAACTGAGAGTGACTGTCCTACGTTGCACGCTGTTCTTTTCGTCCCTGTCGAATATTCCTTTCACTTTTGTCTGGATGTGTATTAGTAGCTTAAAGGTCCTACAGGCAGCATGGTGCAACAAGACCATACCAAAGGATTGGGAGATTGCCATCATAACACCAATTTTAAAGTATTCAGTGGGGTACTGGAAGATGAGACAGGTCTATATTTCGGAGCTGGCATTTGCTGATGATGTTGCCCTGATTGCTAAATCAGAGGCACATCTCCAATCCAACCTGCAAGTCTGGAAGGAAGAGCTGGAGAAGAGAGGGATGGTCATAAGCAGCTCTAAAACAAAATCCATGGTGATATCACGAGAAGAAAGAAAACATCAGATTAAGTTGGGAGAACAGGTCCTGGAGCAGGTCGACCACTTTAAATATCTCGGAGCTATTATAGACCGAAAGGGAGGCATCAAAGAAGAGTTGGCCACTCGGAAAGCAGCGGCTGGGAGACTTTTTCAGGCCATAAATCGTGGATTCCTCAGCAAGAAAGAGGTTGGTAAGAAAACGAAGATGGCTGTAAACCGCTCCACCTATGTCCCAGTCTTGACATATGGATGCGAGTCGTGGGCAATGACTACAACCCACAAAAGCCAGATCCAAACCTCAGAAATGAGGTATCTGAGGAAAGTGGTTGAAGTAACAAGAAGAGGCATGGTCCGCAACCAGACGATCCGTCAAGGCCTAAAATCCCATCCGCTGCAGACCCAAATAGAACAGTCCCAACTAAGATGGTTTGGCCATGTCTGCAGAA
This sequence comes from Oreohelix idahoensis, assembly GCA_024509875.1. NCBI lineage: Eukaryota > Metazoa > Mollusca > Gastropoda > Stylommatophora > Oreohelicidae > Oreohelix > Oreohelix idahoensis. The sequence continues at coordinate 59,402 of JAMPIV010010435.1, read as the reverse complement.
TGGGAGAAGATCGGCTACCACGACAAGCATGGGAAACAAAGAGCCAGGGATCCAGACCTCCAGGACGACCCAGAGTCCGCTGGGAGGACAACATTAGACAATCTTTGAAGGACCGAGAACTAGAATGGAACCAGGCCAAGAAGAAGACAGCTGATAGAATGGTCTGGCGCTCTCTCTTCCAAACCTCTACACCTCACGGTAGAAGGGGAACGACTAAGTAAGTAAGTAAGTAAGTGTATTGGTAGTCCAGGCTCTTCTCTCCAAGCGGTTTGTTTTTGCACAGCCTTTAGGGGGCTGTAAACTTCAGGAGGGTCTGAGGTTTGTCTACGAAATCGTTTGGCCTGGTGGATGAAGCTGCTTCTTTTCAATCGCCCCATTGCTAGGTTTTGAAATCTGTCCTTCATTGGATGGCTCGGCATACAGAGGAACCTTTCTGCCTGTGTTAGCACTTTCATGTCTCTGCTGTCGTGAATTATTCGAATCCCCATATATAAATTAAAACGTAAATGCAAAGCCTAACAAATAAATTTAATAAAAGGAAAGAAGAATGGTAAAGAACAGTGCTGTCACAATGACTGTACTCGAAATCCCCCTTGTTTTCTACTTCGTCGGCAAATTGTAACGCTTTCACGTTGATAGTAAAAGCCTACTGTGTCGCTGCACGCTTTCTTCAATGAAACGTGTACTGTATTTCTTGGAAAAACCTTGAGATACGCAAGCTGATCAATGACCTAAATTTAATATTTCATTCATTCCATTTTATACACGGTGTAACTAAAAGACAGATGGACTAAAGGATAGAGAGAAGGGAGAGGCAGAAAGCAGGGACACCTGCAACACTAAACACGCGTCGCGCGATACACAATTGCTGCCATCACGCGTGTAAGGCCACATGCACTATCTTTATTTCAAATCGACAGTGATAAAATTCACTACCCATACCAGAGTTAGGTTTTAAAATCCTGAAAAACGCTTATTGGGAATTATGACATTATACCGGTTTACGTTTGAAAACATGACAGCACGACTATCCTAGAAGAAAATGCATATTGGCTCCATTAAATTCGTATATTTGGGTTCCTTAGGGTTTGCTGACAAAGAATATGTAAAACGTTACGCAAATAGTCTAGGAATTACCAAGTTATGGCCAAAATAAAATAGTGGGGGTGCCTGACAGCATGAAATCATTTCTGCTCATAAAATTTTTTTATAACGTGTTTGAAGAAACATTACGTTACGGAAATAGCCTACCATGTTAACTCCTATTTGATTGGAGCGCAACAAATGAAAGACTAAACACGATTGGTCAGACTATAAATACTATCTTGTGTTGTCAGGGGAAACGTGAGAAAGGGGTACTTTTTTGAAAAGATGTGTAGACGTGGTGTGATTGGGTAGAGCTGCGAATATACACAATTCAGAGCGTCTGTTCATTGCCACATCTTGTAATAAACCTACTAAGAAGCAGTGCGTTGAGCACCAGTGTATATTTTTTATAAAATAAAGCCTGGGACATCGGCAGATCGGAGTTGTGCTATATTCATTGCCAGTCAACGAAACCGTTTACTATTATTTCCATGAATTGTGGTAAGCTTGAAATATTCAATATCTTTTAATGAAAATTGAATGTAAATTGATAATTTATATCTGTATATATGTGTGGTTCAGTAGCGAACATGATGTAAAGCCTATAGTGCTCCAGCCTGAACAGAAGGTGTCGGAGGAAAGTAAAACTGCATGGAATGGCCAAACAGTACACTGACACCTAGATTATTAACTAGAAAGAAATAATGCTGGAATTGCAGAGGCGTAGTAACCATTAGAGAGGGAAATACTGGTATAAAGTATTTCAGATGAAGCTGACAGTTGGCCTAACGCTCTGAACTCAATGTTTGTGATGTATTGTGCTCAGTGTAGAAATGGAGTTTAAATTAGTTCTGACGTAGAAGGTACAACCTTCTTGTTTCAGGGACCGTGGTCTTAAAGTTATTGAGCAGCACCTGGTCAGAGCTTTGCTGAAGCCAGAGGTGGACAGCATACTCCTTGGTCCATATAGCAACCAGTGGGGTGGCTCCAGAACTCATTTAAATAATCGAGCAGAGGAGTCTTTTACTGCAGTCATCACGCAAGATAAGAGAGTGTGGCCATGGAGCTCAACATTATGTACCCCCATCTTAAAATGACATTATAAACTAAAATTAAGAGGGGAATTTAATTGTTTTAATACCAGGAACTGTGAACATCTCCAATACTAGTTCCAATAGAAACAAACTATTGAAGTCATGATGACAAATACCAACAGAGCTTGAACAAAACAAAACCAGTATTACCTCATATTACCACTACACAACTGACACACATAGGATACCATTAATAATATATGTCACTATAAGAATCATATTAATAAATTCTGTACATATAACTTGTAATTAAAATTGATTGTGATTCCTGGTTCCCTTTGTATTTGAATCAGGACACATATACATTCATGACAGCACTGAATACATATTGTTATTTGAAAAGTTATCAGTGACTCCTTTAAGATATCCTCTTAGAGTGTTATATGTATGTGAGTGTCACAGTGTTGTCAAGTGTGGTGGAATAAATTAAATTGTTTATCTGTCTGTTGTTGTTATGACTTACACTTCATCATACACATACCCTAGACATATAACGTAGTCATCACACTATTCCAGAATAATTCTGACTGAGGTATACATATGTGGCAGTAAGTAAGGTTATCTATAATACACTACTCTTATTAGATATAGATACCTTCACAGCTGATCTCAGTCAGTACAATAAGTCCCCTATAAATATTTATAACATCCCACTTTACCACATATATTGGGGTCTCGCCCTCGGGATTTTGAATCTTTCCCTATTACAAATATTGGGGGTAACTCACTTCAGGGAATAATAAGAATTAAAAGGTATCCTTGGGTGAAAATAAATAAGGTTGAGCTCACAGTGCCTGTGTTGTCTTGAGTTAATTAGTCATAGATAAAATTGTTTAGACATTTATCTGTTAGACAATGGCCGACCTGGCAAAATTTCGATCTGCTGCTGTACAGACTGCGAAAGAGTTAGGAATGGACGGGCAAATTATGATTTCTTATGTCACTGCTGAATGTGACAAATATATTGAACGGGAAGAAAGAAGATTAGAAAAAGAGGCCGAAAGAAAATTAGAATCTGAAAGATTGGCCGAAGATAAGAGAATAGAAGCTGAAAAAGAGATTAAGAGGTTGCAGATTGAGGCTGAGGCTAAGAAATTGGAGGCAGAAAGAGAAGACAAAAGATTAGCTGCAGAAAGGGAAGCCGAAGAAAGAAGATTGACTGCAGAAAGAAAAGACAAGAGATTAGCTGCAGAGAGGGAAGCAGAAAAGGAGGAGAAGAGATTACAAAGGGAACATGAGTTACGACTAAGGGAGTTTGAGTTTCAAGGCCATGCTCCTGAAAATGGTGCCAGTCCCTTTGCCTCTGATGCTACTGCTAGCCAGGGAGCCTCAACCTCAGCTATGAATTTTCATTTAGATCATTTTGTTGAGAAAGACGATGATATAGAGAGCTATCTAAATAGGTATGAACTATTAGCTACCACATATGGGTTAGAGAGAGAAAGGTGGAGCTTAAAGTTATCTCAGGGACTTCGTGGGGCAGCTTATGAAGTTTTTGCAAAAATGAGCAGAAGTGATCAGGAAAATTATGACATGCTAAAGCAGGCTCTTTTGTTAAGATATGAAAAGAATGCAGAATTTTATAGGAAAAAATTTAGGAATGCTAAACTACTGTCAGGTGAAACCTATCACACCAGTTCTCTGCACGAATAGAGACATACTTGGAGAAATGGACTTCTCTGGGGAAAACCCAAGATCTTAAGGAAATGGTCCTTATAGAGCAATTAAGAGAGTCCATGGCTCCAGACCTGAGAAAGTTTCTCATGGAACAAGGTGCAGAGAGGCTGGGTGAGTTGCTAAATGTTGCTGAAAGGTATCAAGCAGCTCAAGCAGAGGTAACAGGTAATAAAAAGAAACAAGTGGATAACTTTAGGGCACCACAGAACTTTAATAAATTTGATCCTAGGGATCAAAACAAAGGTAAGCACCAGTTTGATAGGCCACGGTATGAAAATAAAAATAAAACCCCACAATTCGATGAAAGGAAATATGATGAAAGAAAATCTTTCAACCAAGGAAAAAGGTGGTGTAAAAATTGTAAGATGAACAATCATGACACTGACCATTGTAGAAGGAAACCTGTGTACATGGCAACCCTTCAGGTCAGGTCGACCTCAAGACAGGAGGAGGATATTATGTTGAATACCACTCCAGAAGAGATGAGGAAGGCACAGGCTGGGGACAAGACCCTCAAGCCTTGTTTCAGGAAATTGTCAACTTGTCATACAACTCCAGGCAAGGGAGATTTTTACATGAAAAACAAGTTGATGTATAGGAAGACTGGAGCTAGATCCAAAGGTCACGGACAGCTGGTTCTTCCAAAAGATATAGGACAGAATTAATAAGGAGCCTACATGTGAAACCAGATGGGGACCATGAGAAAATAGGTACCATCATCCAAAAGGTGGCTCACAATTATTATTGGCCCAAAGCAAGATGGGACATTGAGAATTTTGTAGAAAGGTGTAGCATAGCACATGAGGGAACACCCACAAGTGGGAACATTGATCAGGACCTGGACACGCCAAGGGGCAAAATTAGGCCTGACCATAAAAAGAGATATAAATTTGATAAGGTGGACCAAAGGGAATGGGAAGCCCCTTTTCACGGACAAGCTTCACTTAACTGTTTTACAATGGCCACTATGCGGAGAGTGCAAAAGGATGTCTTACCCCAGGATAAGCCGAAAATCCCTCAATCGGACTTAAACAAACTGGAGGAAGAGGATGTAGAGAGGAAATCTCTCATCAAGAATTTTAAGTGGGGAGAAAGCCCCAAAAGAAAAATTGGTAGCGGTCGTTTTATGCATGATAATTCTGGGAAGAAAAATCATCACTATAGAGCTTCGAGTGGAAGAGACCATACCGGTGCATGGACAAATAGGTCCACAAAATTAAAGGTCCATATGTAGCTTTGTTAAGAACGTGGACTGATGAAAAGGCAGAGGAAAACATTACATCTTCATACCAATATGTGAATGAGCTGACCACTCGTTTAAAAACTGGCTGGAAACTTGCCAATGAAAATTTGAAACAAGCCAGGAAGAAACATGCTGCCTATTATAACAGGAAGGCGAAAGACAGAGATTTGGCTGTGGGAGAGAAGGTACTGCTTCTTCTCCCCGGGAGTCAGAATAAGTTACAGATTGGATGGCAAGGTCCATATACAGTTTTAGAGAAGGTGTCTAGAACAAATTATAAGATAGATAAGAAGGGGAAAGAAAAAATCTATCATGTGAATCTCCTGAAGAAATATTTTGGAAAGAGAACATCAGGAAGAGACACACTTGTTGACCTTGTCCATCGCCATGGAGATGAAAAAGGAACCACTTTCATCATTTGAATATCCATTACACCCCTGTGAGACAGCAGCACAGGTGAAAATCAGTACACATTTAACAAAAACTCAGAAAGAGAGAGTGCAACAGGTTCTAAATAATCATGCAGAGGTGTTAACAGACCGACCAGGGCATACAAACCTATTGGAATATGATATGAAACTGATAGACCCCACACCTGTCTGTATGAAACCATATTCGATTCCGTTTGCTAAGGAGAAAGCTTTGAAGGAAGAGATAGACTATCTGTTGAAGGAAGGAATTATTTCGCACAGTGAATCCTCATATAGTTCCGGTGTTGTACTCTTAAGGAAGCCCTCTGGAGAACATAGACTCTGTATAGATTACAGGAGACTGAATGCTATTACAGAAGGACAGGTGGATCCATTGCCGGATACAAATCAGCTGTTTGCCAGACTAAATAAAGCTAAATATTTCTCAAAAGTGGATCTGAGTAAAGGATACTATCAGATTCCAGTAAAGCCTGAGGTTAGACCATACCTAGCTTTTAGTACCTCAGAAGGACACTATGAGTTTAATAGATTGCCATTTGGATTGAAGAATGCGCCTAGTGTCTTCTCTAGAATGATGAGAAAATTATTGGACCCTCTGAATAATCCATGTATAACAAATTTCATGGATGATATCCTTATAGCAACAGAAACATTTGAGGAACACATTGACTCTCTGAAGATGCTGTTTGATCGACTTAGGGAGGCAAATTTAACAGCCCGACCAACCAAATGTTGCGTTGGATGTAAAGAATTGGAATTTTTGGGACACACAGTTTATCAGGGAAACATGACCCCTGACCCAAAGAATTTAGAGAAACTAAAGAAAGCCCCGAGACCACAAACCAAGAAGGACGTGAGATCCTTTGTCTCATTATGTGGTTTCTACCAGAAGTATATCAAGAACTTTAATTCCATATGTGCACCGTTAACTGATTTGACACGTAAAGGACATCCAGATCGCATTACATGGACACCACAATGTGAAATGGCTTACCAAGAATTGAAGGAAAAGCTCACAAGTAAACCTATTTTGAAATTACCTGACTTAAGTCAAGAATTCATAGTAAGGACGGATGCCAGTAATATTGGGTTAGGTGCAACTCTACTACAGAAATCAGATGCATTGGATGGGGAATTAAGCCCAGTGGCATATGCTAGCAGGAAGTTGAATAAAGCTGAAATCAACTACTCAACTAGCGAAAAAGAATGTCTTGCAGTAATATGGGCAATAAAGAAATTCAATATTTATCTGTATGGGAAGGCATTTAAGTTGCAAACGGATCACAAACCTTTATCGTTTCTAGCCCAGGCTAGGCATGAGAACTCTAGGTTACTCCGATGGTCCTTGCTTTTGGCTCCCTATAATTTTAGCATTGAGTATATATCTAGAAAAACAAATTTGGGAGCGGATTTTTTAAGCCGCCATCCGTGTGATGAGAATCACCGTAAACCCCAGAAATAATAATAAATTTCTCTATGTGTATATAGAATAAAGGACTGACATATAATGTCTGTTTTAAGAGGGGAGATGTCGTGAATTATTCTAATCCCCATATATAAATTAAAACGTAAATGCAAAGCCTAACAAATAAATTTAATAAAAGGAAAGAAGAATGGTAAAGAACAGTGCTGTCACAATGACTGTACTCGAAATCCCCCTTGTTTTCTACTTCGTCGGCAAATTGTAACGCTTTCACGTTGATAGTAAAAGCCTACTGTGTCGCTGCACGCTTTCTTCAATGAAACGTGTACTGTATTTCTTGGAAAAACCTTGAGATACGCAAGCTGATCAATGACCTAAATTTAATATTTCATTCATTCCATTTTATACACGGTGTAACTAAAAGACAGATGGACTAAAGGATAGAGAGAAGGGAGAGGCAGAAAGCAGGGACACCTGCAACACTAAACACGCGTCGCGCGATACACAATTGCTGCCATCACGCGTGTAAGGCCACATGCACTAACTCTATTTCAAATCGACAGTGATAAAATTCACTACCCATACCAGAGTTAGGTTTTAAAATCCTGAAAAACGCTTATTGGGAATTATGACATTATACCGGTTTACGTTTGAAAACATGACAGCACGACTATCCTAGAAGAAAATGCATATTGGCTCCATTAAATTCGTATATTTGGGTTCCTTAGGGTTTGCTGACAAAGAATATGTAAAACGTTACGCAAATAGTCTAGGAATTACCAAGTTATGGCCAAAATAAAATAGTGGGGGTGCCTGACAGCATGAAATCATTTCTGCTCATAAAATTTTTTTATAACGTGTTTGAAGAAACATTACGTTACGGAAATAGCCTACCATGTTAACTCCTATTTGATTGGAGCGCAACAAATGAAAGACTAAACAAGATTGGTCGGACTATAAATACTATCTTGTGTTGTCAGGGGAAACGTGAGAAAAGGGTACTTTTTTGAAAAGATGTGTAGACGTGGTGTGATTGGGTAGAGCTGCGAATATACACAATTCAGAGCGTCTGTTCATTGCCACATCTTGTAATAAACCTACTAAGAAGCAGTGCGTTGAGCACCAGTGTATATTTTTTATAAAATAAAGCCTGGGACATCGGCAGATCGGAGTTGTGCTATATTCATTGCCAGTCAACGAAACTGTTTATTATTATTTCCATGAATTGTGGTAAGCTTGAAATATTCAATATCTTTTAATGAAAATTGAATGTAAATTGATAATTTATGTCTGTATATATGTGTGGTTCAGCAGCGAAGATGATGTAAAGCCTATAGTGCTCCAGCCTGAACAGAAGGTGTCGGAGGAAAGTAAAACTGCATGGAATGGCCAAACAGTACACTGACACCTAGATTATTAACTAGAAAGAAATAATGCTGGAATTGCAGAGGCGTAGTAACCATTAGAGAGGGAAATACTGGTATAAAGTATTTCAGATGAAGCTGACAGTTGGCCTAACGCTCTGAACTCAATGTTTGTGATGTATTGTGCTCAGTGTAGAAATGGAGTATAAATTAGTTCTGACGTAGAAGGTACAACCTTCTTGTTTCAGAGACCGTGGTCTTAAAGTTATTGAGCAGCACCTGGTCAGAGCTTTGCTGAAGCCAGAGGTGGACAGCATACTCCTTGGTCCATATAGCAACCAGTGGGGTGGCTCCAGAACTCATTTAAATAATCGAGCAGAGGAGTCTTTTACTGCAGTCATCACGCAAGATAAGAGAGTGTGGCCATGGAGCTCAACATTATGTAACCCCATCTTAAAATGACATTATAAACTAAAATTAAGAGGGGAATTTAATTATTTTAATACCAGGAACTGAGAACATCTCCAATACTAGTTCCAATAGAAACAAACTATTGAAGTCATGATGACAAATACCAACAGAGCTTGAACAAAACAAAACCAGTATTACCTCATATTACCACTACACAACTGACACACATAGGATACCATTAATAATATATGTCACTATAAGAATCATATTAATAAATTCTGTACATATAACTTGTAATTAAAATTGATTGTGATTCCTGGTTCCCTTTGTATTTGAATCAGGACACATATACATTCATGACAGCACTGAATACATATTGTTATTTGAAAAGTTATCAGTGACTCCTTTAAGATATCCTCTTAGAGTGTTATATGTATGTGAGTGTCACAGTGTTGTCAAGTGTGGTGGAATAAACTAAATTGTTTATCTGTCTGTTGTTGTTATGACTTACACTTCATCATACACATACCCTAGACATATAACGTAGTCATCACACTATTCCAGAATAATTCTGACTGAGGTATACATATGTGGCAGTAAGTAAGGTTATCTATAATACACTACTCTTATTAGATATATATACCTTCACAGCTGATCTCAGTCAGTACAATAAGTCCCCTATAAATATTTATAACATCCCACTTTACCACATCTGCATTCTCGCAATGCTTGTATCCTCCCCATTTTCTCCATCTCCACTATAGGAGTTGATTTCATTGCCCCCGTGATGACCCTAAGCGCCTGGTTTTGCACCTTATTTAGCTCTTGTAATGTGGTGTTTGATGCTGGACACCACACAGCTGACCCATATTCCAGGTGTGGTCGTATGCCCTGCTGGTAAACTTTACTAAGTATTTTTCCGCTGGCTCCCCATGTGGTTCCACTTAGTTTTCTCAGGATGGCTAACTTCCTCCTGGCCTTTGTTGCTGCCTTGTTGATGTGCTGCTTCCATGTCAGCCTAGCATCAAATGTAACTCAGAGATAGATAGGTTGTTTACCTTTTCTCAGGAGCTTTTCATTCATATGATGACACCAGCTTTTTGTTTGGGAGAACGGGTGAAGAGCGTAGTGCTGCACTTGTCTGTGTTGATGCTGACACACCATCTATTTGCCCACGAGGTTAAGGCATCTATAGCTCTTTGTAGAAGTTTGATGGCCACTGTTGCATGCTCATCTGTGCACCATATTACCAGGTCATCAGCGTATATTGCCACTTTCATTCCAGGTGGCAGTTCAGCAACCAGGTCGTTGATGTAGACTAGGAAAAGTGTGGAGGACTGTTAAAGATCCGTGAGTGGTGGAAGAAGATAATGTTGATGTTACGCTGAGGAAGGCAATCAGCTTGTGGTCGGGCTTACGGATGGCCGACAAGTGTGTAGATATGTATCTCTGCATACGCGAATGTTAAGGGTTCTTTCATCTAGACAGACTGAAATCACACACCACATAAAAACGTAGGAGTCAGGGAATATTGGAACTCCTGGTAACGTTATGCAGTTGAATACGACAAACTCACGTGAACATCATGGGACGACATTTCATAACAAGTCATGGAGTATCAGCGGTTCACAATATACTCATACAGCATCATGTATAAGATATACAAAGTACATTCACTTCATTAAACAGTACATAACAAGCCGTTATATCCAAGGCTTTGAATAGCAGATACAGTATCTCTCAATCTTCACTTCAATAAACAGTACATAGCAAGCCGTTATATCCTAAGCTTTGAATAGCAGATACAATATTTCTCAATCTTCACTTCAATAAACAATACATAGCAAGCCGTTATATCCAAGGCTTTGAATAGCAGATACAATATCTCTCAATCTTCACTTCAATAAACAATACATAGCAATTATCAAATATTCCCTTTCACAAAAATCTCTTGTACACACTAGCGAAATTGATAACGTCTATTCCGAAGCTCTGCCAGAAACGCACTGTCCCGAGATTTCCATCTCAGTACAACTTAGTAAAAAAAAATCACCTTCTCGGGCTAACCGCGAGAGACTACCGCTGAGCTTAACCGTCTCCCACCCAACAAAAAACTCTCGCTAGGAACATTCTGACAGTTTCTTTATCATATTTTTAAAAACAATTTAGCAACTAGACAGTTGAGCTATGTTCAAAAATTACTTGAGCAAAAGCCCCCAACTAAACAACTCATCCCATCACTAAAAGAGTGCTTACTAGCGTGTGTACAAAAATCCGACCCGTACAAACAAGTCTTTAACACTTAACTCCCATTAATAAAAAAATATGACTTAACAGGGACAGAACATCTCACTGAGGGACGCCATGACGCAGTATAATTTTCTTACTCTTGCGGCCATCTAGTTGTACTCGGGCTCTTCTGTTATGTAAGGATGCTTTCACCCATTTGTACATCCAACCATTCACTCTACAGTTTCTCAGTTTCTTCAGAAGCCCTTCTTTCCAAACCTTGTCAAATGCTTTCCTTAGATCTATCTGTAGTGGGTTTGATGGTATTGTATGATGGTGATGGTACTACGTGTGATGCATGAGGTCAGCTGTGAAGGCTCCTGAGATAATATGTATCTGTGAATTGTCAGAAGGCCCTTCTCGCTACCACTACGACCTCACACTTATCTTTTTTTTTCTAATGAATGTGGCTACGTTAAATGTCTAGGGTAATGATATGTATTGTGGTGTGGTAGTTTATAGACACACACACACAGATATTTACTAAGTCTAATAATATTAACAAATGTTATAATACACTGAACTAACTCAAGTGTGTAAAATTTTGATAGAAATTATCTTACATTTATTTGATCTGGACCGAGTTTTATTTCGGCCAGAACATATGAAAGGTTTAGAAATTGGGAAAGAAATGCATGAAATTATTACATAATAAATGCAAGAGTGTACATATGTATGTTACTAGACTATTTAGTTTTATTAATGTTTATAGTAGTCATCTAATTTGGGAGACCGCTTAATGGTTGTGCTGTTGGGGTGGCCTCATCACTCCAGTCTATATTGACTACACCGTGTCCAGTAAATTGCAGGAATTTTATGGGATTGTTAGTAACTATATTTAGTTGGTGAATTCTCAGCAGACCAGAGGCTCACTCAACTTTGAAGATGTAGCTCTGGTGCTGAGATCTGGTGGCCCCACCTCTCCGTGCTTGGGGGCAATAATAGAATTATGGTGGCCCCACCTCTCCGTGCTTGGGGGCAATAATAGGCTGCTCTGACACAACGTTACTGCACGGATCCACTCTGGTAAAATCACCAACTTAGTTGACACCGCCTTGGTGCCAACTGAAACTCACAGCTCAGAAATATGAATATAGTACACAGTAAATAAGTGCTAGCAAAACTCTGCTGAGCTGCTGGCTATAGTATGGTGTCCCACTGAATATTATGTATTATTTCTGGGAAATCACCACTACAATTAATGACTGTGTTACTGGACAGACTTATGTCGAATGGCAAAAATGTGCGTCTCTATCCCGCTAATATAAAATGCGTTGGCCAATCAGATCAGAAGACTAAGCTTTTCAATTCAAAATTTGAAAATAAAGTCAAAATTACATCTTATTTCCTCAAATGTACGTCCGTCACATTTTATCTTTTCCCAAAAAAGTCAAAAGTACATCTCAATTTTTAAAATGTATGTTGCGTGATAAATTCTCGCAACATCGTTTTATTTCAATATCTGTTTTATAACGCAAGGGCAACAACTGCTTGAAATCTATAGTCACTTTTCTCGGTAAGCATTTGTCTTCTCGCGTTAGTATCGAATGCAGTTAACTTTTGAGCTGTGGTCATTTTTGCGCTGGACTGCGCATGACTTGTCTTGTTGTTTGGTCGATCGGTTTCCGCCCACCACTAGTGGGAGTGAGCGATTTGGAATGGCGAAAGAGATGCCTCGTTGAAGAGGGGATCTCCGCTATTTTTTGTTCTGTCAGGGATGTGTAGCCCTCTTATGGATATTTCGTTTAGTCGAGATAATACCTCTAGTGTTTTCCCACATGTCGGGAGGCGTGATATTTCTGTGTATTTCATGAAAGCAAGGTAAATTGACTTTTTCATTAACTCTATCGATTTTGGGTCGTGAGCGATTTCGATTCATAGCCTGTCTCCGAAAGTCGTCGTCACGAGATGTTCTTTCCCAGCTCACATGTCGCTGCATTGTACTGCATCGGTTGATGCAGGTTCCAAGGACCATTACTTGCTACTTTGTTAAATGAACTAGGTTTAGAAAACCTTTATTATCTAGAGGATATTCTTGAGGACATTATTTATACTTCGGCAGACGTGTCTGTCTTGCTGAAGTCAAACTAAGGAGAGTGAACTGATCTCATACATCTGGTTATCTCCTGGCTGTTATAGAAAAGGATGGAGTTGTTCACCTGACTACATTTACAGCACTTTGAAATATAACATGCATCTGACTCATCATTGTAATGCTGTCTACCGTTTATTGCTGTATTGAATGTTGCTGTGATAATGACTGTTTGATGTGCCTACACATTTGCGTAACCATTTTGTCACTGTGGCGTCCACAATAAATAATGAAGAAAAACGTCAACGGCTGTTTCAAGACTCATTGACTTTATACGTCGTGAGTTTACTGACGTCCTATGTGGATTGCCCTGTTATTGTTGCATGAACATTGTTTTGACTGAACACATCTACACACTACACAAAACCAGACATGCGGATGCCATCCATCATCATATGGCATCACGCATCATTTGGTGGCCATAAGCTGGTTTGATTCTGGTACTAGCAAACACGGGGTCCCTTACCCACTTCATTTTCAACAAGAATTCATCAGCATCCTTCAAGAAATTAACATTCTTCAATACAGTCAACATCTTCAAAATTTTCAAAGTACTCGGCGTTGCCCGGTAAAAGTCAAAATTTCAACTTTTTGACGGAAACAAGAATTTGACAGTACCCGGCGTTGTTACATGTTGCCGGATAACTCGGACTGCTGTTATCTTTTACGCAAGTCAAGCAAGTTGCTGCTGTCAAGGTTCCAGTGCTGTCGTTTTTTGAGAAGGTCAAGTGCCGGTTGAAACGGGTTGTTTTCTGAAGAAGGCCAAGTACCGATTTCCATCAACTTACTTTTGGATTAGAAGGTCAAGTGCCGAAACAACTCAACACACAGTATTTCAGAAGCTCTTGTACCATCGTGTTAGCAGTGGAAGCAGTTCAGATGTGCCATCATCGTTGGAGCTTCGCTCTTTAGGACGTTGATTGACATCCGTTTTTTCTGCTGTTCTACGATTGGAAGCCTTTAAGTTAAGTGGCCTGTTTGTATGTAAACTGTGCCCTTATACTTCTGCTGAGTCTTCTGTGTATCATCTCATTCTATATGTTATATGTCTATATGTTATTTGTATATTTATATGTTTATATTTCAGCGGGTTCTCGGTTGGGTGGTGTCTCCGTTAGATTATGCCACGTCATAGAGGTCGTCTATTGTGAGCGTTTTCTGTAGGGTTTGCAAATTTCCGATACTGGAATTTGCTAAGCGACTTCTGTTGCTATTTATGTTAGCTGTGATGACATGTTTTAATATTGTTTTCGTTATTATTTCACATTCTTTAGTTTTGTTGTGATTTGTTTGTATTTGTTAGCCTACTCTTGTCTATAATTTAGTTTCATACAACATTTTTGTTTATACACTGTGGTGTCATGTATTTTGTTTAATTCTATCGCAGATATCGTCACATTTTTTGTGATATTTCATTAATTTCTGCTTTATTTTTAGTTGATTTCTGCGAAAGTTTTTGTATTGTTGCTGATCTTTGTTATTGTTTACATTGTTATTGTTTACATTGTTTGTATTGTTTACATTTTCAATGTTTACATTCTGCATGTGTTTACATAGTCATTGTTTACAGTTATAGTAATTAGTTAATGGGCTATGCTAATGCACTGTTACTACTATACTGATGATAAATGAATGATGAATAGTGTCGTGCACTATTGAATGAGAAGTGCACTTATGATCAAGATTTGAGTGCTGATATTTCATATACAAGTTCTTTGATTGGAGACTTGTTTCCCACAGAGACTGGGATAATATAATGTGATGTGAATATACAAGTGCTTAATTAAGACTTGTTACACTTAGGTTTGAAATAAATTAGTTAATTATTTCAGGTTTTGGACTCATATGTTAGACAACATGTCTACATTTGAGCACTTTATTGAGCAGGGTAAATTGCTTGGGAAGACTGGTGATAAGTTAGAAGAATTTGCAACTGCTCGATATGATAAAGCAATGGAAGCTGAACAAAAGAAACTGCATATGGAAGCTGAACAAAAGAAACTGCAGATGCAGGTGGATGAAAAGAGATTCCAAATGGAAATGGAAAAACAAAAAAGGGAATCAGAAGCTGAGGAAAGAAAGCTACAGCTAGAGGCTGAGAATAAAAGACTTGAAAAAGAAGCTGAGAATAAAAGACTTGAAAAAGAAGCTGAAAATAAAAGACTTGAAAAAGAAGCTGAAAATAAAAGACTTGAAAAAGAAGCTGAAAATGAAAGACTTCAAATGCAGGCTCAAGCTGAAGAAAGGAAGTTACAAAGAGAGTCTGATGAGAGGAAAGCAAAAATGGAACATGAAGAAAAAACTCTCTTAGCTTTAGAGTTGGAGAAATTGAAATTGACGAGCATGAGTAATGGTAATGATTCAAACAAGGGTTCATCTTCTGGGAAGGCTAATAATGATACTTTTAAGATTAAGTTACCAACATTTAGTCCTTCCAGTGATGACATAATGTTCTATCTGGACAGATTTGAACAAGCATGTACAGCTCATAACATAGACAAAGCAAAATATGTTTATCAGTTATCAGGGATACTGACAGGTAAAGCTCTAAGTATATTAAATATGGTGGATGAACCTGACAAGAGCAATTATGAGGTTGTCAGGGCCGCTTTGTTAAAGAAATATCAGCTTAACGAAGACGGCTATCGTCTACAATTTAAAAACATGTTACCTGAAAATGGAGTTGAATTCTCCGAGTTTATTGCAAGAATACGCATTACTTTCTCACGATGGGTTGAACTATCTAAGACGGAAAAAACTTATGAAGGACTTATGGACTTAATACTTAGAGACAAAGTCATGTCGTCTGTCAATGAGTCTTTCCTTGCTTTCCTTCATGAACGTAAACCTAAAACAATAAAAGAAATGGAAGATTTCTGTTGCCAATACGTAACTGCGCACCCACACATAACCATGGGTAACTCTAAGGTGAAAGAAGGTTTACCAGTTGCTTCGGCAGCTCCGTATGGTCAAAACTTTGCTCGTAGATCCCAACAAAATTTTGATAGAAAGGGCAGCGGTAATTTCTGTCAAAATCATGGAAACCAATTTCATGGTGATTCTTCTTCGAAGAATTGGAGACAACCTGATAGTGGTCGTTACTATCACCCTAATAATTATAAGCATTTCAAAAGAGGATATGGTAATAGAGGTTATTCCTGCCGAAGACCTCAGAACCAAACAAATAGATGTTCGCATCAATGTGAACATGATAGTAATCGTGGAAACTGGAATTCGAACCAGTATAACAATTACAATAGAGACAATAATAACTGCAGAGATAATAATAACTCTGATAACTTCAGAGGTAATAATAGTCGGGGTAGATCTCAACACAAAAAAAAAGAGATATCAGCAGGCTAATGCTGTACAACAGGAAACTGAGGGAGCCTGTAATCATGTTGTTGATAGTAAAAACTTTGACGCTGTCACTAGTTCTGCTTTTGACTTTGAGAGAGCAAACAAATGCCCCCAATGCAGTACTTTATTCGAACCGGGTACCATAACTACTTTGAGTTGTGGTCACCCACTTCCCGCTCTTCCTGCTGCTGTTGCGCATGACGGGAGGGGTTCTTTAATCCTACATAAGGGTCTTGTTAATGATACTCCGGTCTCACTACTTTTCGATTCCGGATGCACCACTATTGGTGTTAGACAATCGCTTGTAGATCCATCTTGTGCTACAGGAAGGGTTATTAAATGTGTCACATTTGCGGCACTCTAGAAAAATATCCTACTGCTGTAATTCGCATTGCCACTCCTTTCTTTACTGGAGATGTGCATGCTTGTCTCTTACCTAATCCTATTGCGGACCTTATTATTGGTCGTATTCACGGAGTTAGGGAGTGTACCCCACAGCAGATTGCTGCTTGGGAAGATAATAACATGCAAGCTACAAATGCAGTAGTTACAAGAGCACAAGCTCTACAAACACCCGAAACTTCACTGAATAGTGATAATGAAGTTGATAGCCAAGATAGTCACTTAGTAATTACTCGTGACTCTTTCATAAAATTGCAAGAAGAAGATCCTTCTTTAAAAAAATTCTTCGTTCTTGCGAAGAAAGGTGATCCGAATCAGGATACAAATAGAAAATCTTGGATTGCAATGAGAAACGGCGTACTTGTACGTATGGTACAAGATTCGACTACGTCGGCACATTCGCAAATTCTTGTTCCCAAGAGCATGAGAGTCCAAATATTACAACATGCTCATGACTCGCAATGTGCTGGACATATGGGTTTTGCCCGTACGAAGTCGAGAGTCCTTGCGGCTTTCTTTTGGCCTTTTGTCAATAAGGACATTCGTATTTACTGCCGATCATGCAAGGTATGTCAGGAGGTCAAATCTAGAGGACCACGACATGCTGCGCCTATCCAGGCTGCTGACATTCCTATTCGGCCGTTTCAGAAAATGGCCATAGATATTATTGGCCCTTTTAAGGTCAAGTCGGCCAGAGGACATCAGTTTATCCTTACATGTGTCGATATGTGCACACGTTGGCCAGAGGCTATTCCTCTTAAGAGCATATCTACTACAGATATCGCAGATGCTCTTTGGTGATATTTTCTCGCTTGGGGTTCCCCAGAGAAATATTGTCAGACCATGGCACTCAACTCATATCTGACACTATGTCACAGGTAATGTCTACCTTACATATTGAACGATCTCTCAGTAGTATCTACCATCCTATGTCTAATGGGTTAGTTGAGCGTCTGAATAGAACGCTCAAGACTTTGCTTGGTAAGATAACTGAAGATCATCCTCAAGATTGGGACAGGGTTTTACCCGCGGCTCTCTTTGCCTATAGAGAAGTCCCTAATGAACACACAGGATTTTCTCCCTTCGAACTTGTCTTTGGCGCGCGTCCACGCGGCCCTATGTCTTTATTACACGATCTCATCACTGCCGATGATATTAGCGATGAAACTCAATCCTCATATGAGTATGTCATTGCTCTTAGACAAAAGATCATTGAGGCATGTAAGCTAGCAACTGCTTCATCAGAAATTGCTAAAGAGAAGGCAAGGCAGTTTGCTAACAAGAATAGATGTCTACGACAACTTTGTCCAGGTGACAAAGCATTCGTCCTACTCCCCAGTAGGGAAAATAGACTTCTTATTGCATGGAAAGGTCCGTAAGCAATAGTCTCTCGGATTTCCGATGTTGACTATGTGGTCGATATTGATGGAAAGCATAAAACTTTCCACATAAACATGCTTTCGGAATTTCACGAACGTCCGGACTATTTGCTGCCTATTTTCCAGGCAACGGATGATGCTCCTGCACCTCACGGTCATTATTCATCCCTGTCTGTCATACAGGATGAGGAAGCTACCTTCTCTGATGTCAACCTTCCCCTTCCAGTGGTTCCATTACATTCCACGGAATCTTGGAAAAACGTTTCTGTTTCTCCTAATCTTTCTGGTGACGAACATCGACAAGTCTCGTCGATGTTACAAACATTTCAGGATGTTCTCACTGACATTCCTGGACACACAGATGTCATAGAACATGACATAATTCTTACCGACAATAATCCAATTAGGGTTAGGCCGTATCCTATTCCTATACACTTTCAGTCGCAAGTGGAAAAGGAATTGGATGAAATGATTCAATTAAATATAATTGAACCATCGACTTCACCATATTCTTCTTCCATGGTTATTGTCCGGAAGAAGGATAAGAACATACGAATTTGCGTTGATTATCGCAAATTGAATCAGGTCACAAAGTTCGACGCTGAACCGATGCCTTTGTTAGAAGATCTACTGATTAGACTTTTCTAATTCTAGATTCTTCACTAAACTTGACTTGTCTAAAGGTTATTGGCAAGTGCCTTTAGCAGAGCATGCCAAACCTCTTACTGCTTTTTCTACACCTAGGGGTCTATTTCAATGGAATGTTATGCCTTTTGGTCTCATGAACGCCCCTGCCACTTTCGTTCGCATGATGCGTCGAATTCTGTCACATCGTTCGGATGTCATCGCATACTTAGATGACATCTGTCTCTTCAGTGATACCTGGGAAGATCACTATTTAGGGTTATATGACTTACTGTCCACTCTACGTGAGAATAATTTGACAGCAAAACCTTCTAAAGCTTTTGTTGGTTTTGGTGAAATCTCTTTCCTGGGTCATCGTGTTGGTCATGGTCTCTTGAAGACAGAAGACCACAATACTTCCAAAATACTGAACATCTCTGTTCCTAAAACGAAGAAACAAGTTAGGAGTCTCTTAGGTTTAATTCAATTTTATGGGAGATTTATTCCAAATTTATCTTCGATCATGGCACCTCTCTCAACATTGTTGAAGAAAGGTTCGCCTAATCTGGTCCGTTGGTCTGAAGAATGCCAATCTTCACTAGACCAAATCAAGAATATATTTTCTTCTCCTCCCATCTTAAGATTACCTACTCTTGATAGGACTTTTGTTCTTCGGAGTGATGCTTCATCCACTGGGATTGGAGCAGCACTGATGCAAGAATATGCAAATACTCTGCATCCTGTTATGTACATTTCTAGAAAACTAAATGCGGCAGAGAGGAACTACTCGGTTTTAGACCGTGAGTTGTTAGCGATGGTTTGGTCAATTCTAAAGCTACAAAGATTCCTCCTGGGCGCACATTTCATTCTAGAGACTGATCAGAAAGCTCTTACAGCTATTCAGACTAAGAATTTGAAGAGTTCGAGATCCACTCGATATGCTATAGCTCTTCAACCTTTTCACTTCACGGTACGAGCTATCCGTGGTGCGGATAATGTGATGGCTGACATTTTGTCTAGATGCCCACATGACTCCAACTAATACTTCTGTCCTATATTTCTATATATTACAGAGTCATAACACACCTATATTTCTACAATAGATTAGCACATCTGTACTTACTCTATATGTACACACTATCGTGCTTTGTTGTCATCTTCTTCTGTTCGTTTTTTAAAATGATAGAGGAGGACTGAGTAGTTAATATAAGGGCCGTTAGTTTACTAAACAGCCACAATTATTAATAATGTATTGTACCTTATGAAGCATATTAGTTATTAATTAGCATTATATTGCTTGTACTTTCTCAGAATGTCATTGTTGAGCTGAGGACTTACCTTACGAGTTCTAGATTGTGTACTTACCCTCGGAATACCAGAGCATATGTCCTGGATCGTCATGTAGTTTAACTTTACTATGTACTTATGTCATTACATGTCAAAGAATGTACTATTTAAATTTTCCTATCAGATTTGTACATCCATTTTTAAAGACAATATTAGAGTATGCTGTTTAATGATGATTATAGTAACTTGCATACGTATATTGTGTTTACATGCTAACGTGATGTGTGTTGGTGACACCTCCCCGATGTGAATATTTTTTGAGACATATTTATTTTTCTGTTGAGGTATATCCTCACCAGACACTCTATAATTAGCCTATTGTTTGGCAATTTAATTAATTATCAGCGCATAATTCGTGCGTTTTGAGCCGCTTATCGCTTGCTCTTTGATATTGAAAAAAAAATATGTTCCACATTTTTTTTTATCGGGAGGAGGTGGTGATATGTTGCGTGATAAATTCTCGCAACATCGTTTTATTTCAATATCTGTTTTATAACGCAAGGGCAACAACTGCTTGAAATCTATAGTCACTTTTCTCGGTAAGCATTTGTCTTCTCGCGTTAGTATCGAATGCAGTTAACTTTTGAGCTGTGGTCATTTTTGCGCTGGACTGCGCATGACTTGTCTTGTTGTTTGGTCGATCGGTTTCCGCCCACCACTAGTGGGAGTGAGCGATTTGGAATGGCGAAAGAGATGCCTCGTTGAAGAGGGGATCTCCGCTATTTTTGTTCTGTCAGGGATGTGTAGTCCTCTTATGGATATTTCGTTTAGTCGAGATAATACCTCTAGTGTTTTCCCACATGTCGGGAGGCGTGATATTTCTGTGTATTTCATGAAAGCAAGGTAAATTGATTTTTTCATTAACTCTATCGATTTTGGGTCGTGAGCGATTTCGATTCATAGCCTGTCTCCGAAAGTCGTCGTCACGAGATGTTCTTTCCCAGCTCACATGTCGCTGCATTGTACTGCATCGGTTGATGCAGGTTCCAAGGACCATTACTTGCTACTTTGTTAAATGAACTAGGTTTAGAAAACCTTTATTATCTAGAGGATATTCTTGAGGACATTATTTATACTTCGGCAGACGTGTCTGTCTTGCTGAAGTCAAACTAAGGAGAGTGAACTGATCTCATACATCTGGTTATCTCCTGGCTGTTATAGAAAAGGATGGAGTTGTTCACCTGACTACATTTACAGCACTTTGAAATATAACATGCATCTGACCCATCATTGTAATGCTGTCTACCGTTTATTGCTGTATTGAATGTTGCTGTGATAATGACTGTTTGATGTGCCTACACATTTGCGTAACCATTTTGTCACTGTGGCGTCCACAATAAATAATGAAGAAAAACGTCAACGGCTGTTTCAAGACTCATTGACTTTATACGTCGTGAGTTTACTGACGTCCTATGTGGATTGCCCTGTTAACACACTTGTCCATCATCATTCATGCATCACGCATCATGTACGTCGGTCATTTATCTTTTTTCCCACAATTTCATTGTTTTTTTGGACACATACACACACACAAAACCAGAGACATGGCATACGTCGGTCACAATTTATCTTTTTCCCACAATTTCACTTGTTTTTTTGGACTAACACATGTAAAACTGCACGAACCTGCCTCCTAAGTTATTTTTAGCCACTACTGTCCGCTACTCCCCCCTCTCTTGCATTCTAACTAGATTTGAACACTTGAGTCTCAAGGTTACGATTTTTTGTGCAAATAGTGGCATGTTTGATTCAATACAGTCTTTCGCTGATGTGAACAACCCCGTCTTTTGTCATTATCTTTCTTATTATCTGTCCGTCTGTATAAATGAAAGTATATTATTTCACTGCTCAGAATGGGCCATCCGGCCAGCTAATTTTTATATTCCTATCATTAATATTAAGAAAAAGTTACTTTTTGAATTTTGTAATATTTCAAGCATTTGCGTTTGCCGCTGAATTCAAATAAAAGGCTTGGTATCGCAAAAGCGTCCAATAAATGACTGTGGCGTATCATATCCAAGGTCCCTTCTGTCGAATTCCTTACTTTATGTCAACTTGGGGGGGGGGGGGACGTGACTTTTCCTCCTTGCCCCACTAATTTGCGTCCATTAACCTCGCTAGTTCAAGTGCGCGTTCAGTCAGATTTTTGTCCTTTGATCCTCGTTCCGTTTTGCCTTCAAGTCTAACACCTGATGACCCGCGGCGCGGGCGATCATGTATTCCAGCAGCTTACGCATTGCTTTTTTTATCCCTACGTTGTATCATTGGAGATATTTTGACGTTGTATCACTGTTAATTTTTACGACACATCTCCCCACCTGAAAACATGCCTACGGCAAGTTCTAAAACCAGTGATACACATAGACAAAATCTCTCCTTACACCTGCCATTACTCTAATTTTGATTGTGGTCTAGGTGCTCTCTGCAGTTTGTCCAAGTTCTTGGGATCAGGGGTCATGCTACCCTGATATAAAGTGTGTCCCAAGAATTCCAACTCTTTGCATCCAATGCAACATTTTGTTGGCCTAGCAGTTAAGTTCGCCTCCCTAAGCCTATTAAATAACATTTCTAGAGCTTCAATGTGTTCTTCAAATGTCTCTGTGGCGACGAGAATATCATCCATGAAATTCGTGATACATGGGTTATTCAGGGGATCCAACAATTTGCGCATCATCCTTGAAAATACACTCGGAGCGTTCTTCAGTCCGAATGGTAGCATGTTGAATTCATAATGTCCATCTGAAATGCTAAAAGCCAAATAAGGTCTCACTTCAGGCTTCACTGGGATCTGGTAATAGCCTTTACTAAGATCCACCTTTGAAAAGTATTTTGCCTTGTTCAGTCTGGCAAATAACTGTTTTGTGTCTGGTAATGGATCCACTTGTCCTTCTGTGACAGCATTCAGTTTCCTGTAATCTATGCACAGTCTGTGTTCCCCAGACGGTTTTCTA
Organism: Oreohelix idahoensis; assembly: GCA_024509875.1. NCBI lineage: Eukaryota > Metazoa > Mollusca > Gastropoda > Stylommatophora > Oreohelicidae > Oreohelix > Oreohelix idahoensis. Next base: position 36,229 of record JAMPIV010010435.1, on the reverse strand, counting down.
AGCAATACGACACTAGAGCTAAAAGATGATTCACTGTGTGAAATGATCCCTTCCTTCAACAAATAATCTATTTCTTCCTTCAATGCCTTCTCCTTCGCGAACGGAATAGAATAGGCTCTCATACAAATTGGGTTTGAGTCTACCAGTTTCATGTCATACTGTAGCAAATTTGTATGTCCTGGTTTATCTGTTAATACATCTGTATGTTCCTCCAGAACCTGTTGAACTCTCTCCCTCTGGTTTTTAGTCAGGTGCTTACTGACTTTTACCTGTGCGGCTGTTTCACAAGGATGTAATGGGTATTCATGTGAGGTGAGTGGTTCCCTTTGCATTTGAGTTGCGATAGCTAAGGTCAGTAAGGGGGTGCTTTCCTGGAGTGGTCTGTCCAGATACTTCTTTAACAGGTTTACATGATAAACTTTCTCCTTCCCCTTTTTGTCAATTTTATAGTTTGTTCTAGACACCTTCTCTAGAACCGTATATGGACCTTGCCATCCAATTTGTAATTTATTCTGGCTACCGGGTAGTAGAAGCAGCACCTTCTCTCCGACTGCCAGTTCTCTGTCCTTTGCCTTCCTATTAAAATATGCTGCATGTTTCTTCCTGGCTTGTTTCAAATTATCATTTGCCAGTTTCCATCCAGCTTTCAAACGAGTGGTCAGTTCGTTCACGTATTGATAAGATGAGGTAACAGTCTCTTCCGCCTTCTCATCTGTCCAGGTCCTTAATAGAGCTTCTAATGGACCTTTTATTGGCCTCCCAAATAGCAGAGTTGCGGGAGCCATCCCGGTTGAACTATGTGGTACCTCCCGGTACGCAAACAATGCGGCGGGCAGGAATTGATCCCACAGATCCGGTTTTTCGTGTGCCAGCTTTCTCAGGATAGAAATGAGAGTCCCGTTGAACCTCTCTATCTGGCCGTTCCCTTGCGGATGGTACGGACTACAATGAAAGTTTCTGGCTTGAAATAGCTTAAAAACTTCTTCCGTTAGTTTCCCCTTGAACTGAGAACCATTATCCGTCAAGATTTGATGCGGGAATCCTAATCGGGTAAATATTGTAAGTAGTTCCTCTGCTACATGTTTTGAATCAATTGATGGCAGGGCTACCGCCTCTCCCCACATAGAACAAGTGTCCACCAGAGTAAGGATGTAACTGTTCCTCCTCTTGGTCCGAGTGAGAGGTCCTACAATATCCACTGCAACCCTCTCAAAAGGTGTTCCCACTATGGGCATTTCCCCTAGAGTTGCAGGAGCAGTCCAGTGCTTTGGAGCTACCCTTTGACATTCTGGGCAGGATTTGACATATCTTTTTATATCCTCCGTTATCCCTGGCCAGAAGTAATGACAAGCTATACGCTGTCCTGTGGCGCTGATCCCCATGTGACCACTGAAGGGAATCGCATGCCCGAGTTCCATCACTTTATCTCTATATGAAGTGGGAAGAACCAGCTGGTTGTGACCATTTGTTCCAGTTCCGGCCTTCCTGTATAAGAGTTTGTGCTTCATGAAATATTCCCCCTTGCTCGGAGGTGTGTGGCATTTGGGCAATTTTTTAAAACATGGCTTGAGTGTCCTATCCTCAGCCTGCGCCTTCCTCATCTCCTCTGGATGAGCATTTATAGGTTCACCTTCTTCCTCCTTCTTCTGTGACCTGGTCTGCACTGTCGCCATGATCACAGGTCTCTCTGGATTCCCCAAGAAGACGTATCTACACCCCAATATCAGGGGGTAGATTGGTTCATCTATCACTGCTGCTCTGATTTCTCCTTCCACATAGCGAGTTTTCACCGTTATCCATGCGATGGGAAGTGTCATGAGTGGTATGTCCTTAGTTGCCCCTTGTATTTCCACTGTTTCTGTGGTATACTGACTTGGGTCCACTAGGCTAGACTTCACAACTGAATCATAATCCAAACCTGTATCATAAAGGCACCTTATGGTGACCCCATTAAAAATAACATCCTCACAAACTGGGGGGTGATAAGGTTCCTGTTGTCCATTAGGATTAACCTTTAATCTTTGCGTCCCCGACTTCATTGCAGCAATGTTTGAAGGTTTCCTTCTACAAAATTCGGTGTTATGGTTATCCTTCTTGCACCATTTACACCATCTTTTTCCTTGGTTCAACGGTTTTCTTTCATTGAATTTTTGGTCATTGAACTGTGAGTTTCTGTCTCTGTAGTCATTTCTTGGCCGTTCAAAGTTTGTCCTACCTTTATTTCCCTGCTCCCTATTATCAAATTTATTAAATTGCTGTGGAGCTTTAAAATTATCTTTGTGCTTCTTTTTAGCACCACTTACCTCTGCCTGGGCTGCCTGATACCTCTCAGCACCATTTAAAACCTCCCCCAACTTCTCTGCACCTTGTTCCATGAGAAATTTTCTCATGTCTGGAGCCATGGACTCTCTCAATTGCTCAATCATGATCATTTCTTTAAGATCTTGGGTCTTCCCCAGAGCAGTCCATTTCTCCAAATAGGTTTCTAGTCTGGCAGAGAATTGGTGGTATGTCTCCCCAGACAACAATTTGGCATTTCTAAATTTCTTACGATAAAATTCCCCATTTTTTTCGTACCTCAATAACAAAGCCTGCTTTAACATGTCATAATTCTCCTGGTCTTCTCTGTGCATTTTTGCAAAGACTTCGTAAGAAGTACCTCTCAGTCCCTGTGATAGCTTTAAACTCCACCTCTCTCTCTCTAACCCATATGTAGTAGCTAATAACTCAAAACGTCCTAGGTACCCCTCTATGTCATCGTCTTTTTCAACAAAATGGTCTAAATGAAACCCCATAGCTGAGTTTGAGGCTCCCAGACTGGGCGTAGCATCTGAGGCAAAAGGGCTGGCACCATTTTCAGGGGCCGGGCCTTGTAGCTCCAGCTCCCTTAGTCGTAATTCGTGCTCCCTTTGCAACCTTCTATCTTCTGCCTCCCTTTCGGCAGTCAATCTTTTATCTTCTGCCCCTCTTTGCTGTCGTTTTTCTTCGGCCTCCAATGCCTTTGCCTCTTTGTCAGCCTCAATCTGCAACCTCTTAGTCTCAGCCTCAATCTGTAACCTCTTAGTCTCAGCCTCAATTTGTAACCTCTTCTCTTCAGCCAACCGTTCAGACTCTAATTTTCTTTCAGCCTCTTTTTCTAATCTCCTTTCTTCCCGTTCAATATATTTATCACATTCAGTCGTTACATGTTGAATTAAAATCTGACCATCCATTCCCATCTCCTTTGCTGACAGCACAGCAGCTGATCGGAATTTTGCCAGCTCCGCCATACTTTTTAGACAATCCAATAATATACAAGATAAATCTCTAACCACTAAAATACTTCTACTTACTATAGTCTAACTAATTCTAATTAATTAATTAACTAATTACTGGCTGTGAAGATTCACCAACTTTTATCTGCAAAGACACTTTTAATTTTAAGGGAATTTTACAATTTTGTTCCCTTAATTTTATTTCTCCCACCAGGAGATCCTAATATACTTAATGGGCTAATTATCCCGGGACAAAGAGACCCCAATATATGTAATTAATTTAAATCCCGAGATCGAGCCACCCAATATATGTAGTGGGTTTGATGGTATTGTATGATGGTGATGGTACTACGTGTGATGCATGAGGTCAGCTGTGAAGGCTCCTGAGATAATATGTATCTGTGAATTGTCAGAAGGCCCTTCTCGCTACCACTACGACCTCACACTTATCTTTTTTTTTCTAATGAATGTGGCTACGTTAAATGTCTAGGGTAATGATATGTATTGTGGTGTGGTAGTTTATAGACACACACACAGATATTTACTAAGTCTAATAATATTAACAAATGTTATAATACACTGAACTAACTCAAGTGTGTAAAATTTTGATAGAAATTATCTTACATTTATTTGATCTGGACCGAGTTTTATTTCGGCCAGAACATATGAAAGGTTTAGAAATTGGGAAAGAAATGCATGAAATTATTACATAATAAATGCAAGAGTGTACATATGTATGTTACTAGACTATTTAGTTTTATTAATGTTTATAGTAGTCATCTAATTTGGGAGACCGCTTAATGGTTGTGCTGTTGGGGTGGCCTCATCACTCCAGTCTATATTGACTACACCGTGTCCAGTAAATTGCAGGAATTTTATGGGATTGTTAGTAACTATATTTAGTTGGTGAATTCTCAGCAGACCAGAGGCTCACTCAACTTTGAAGATGTAGCTCTGGTGCTGAGATCTGGTGGCCCCACCTCTCCGTGTTTGGGGGCAATAATAGAATTATGGTGGCCCCACCTCTCCGTGCTTGGGGGCAATAATAGGCTGCTCTGACACAACGTTACTGCACGGATCCACTCTGGTAAAATCACCAACTTAGTTGACACCGCCTTGGTGCCAACTGAAACTCACAGCTCAGAAATATGAATATAGTACACAGTAAATAAGTGCTAGCAAAACTCTGCTGAGCTGCTGGCTATAGTATGGTGTCCCACTGAATATTATGTATTATTTCTGGGAAATCACCACTACAATTAATGACTGTGTTACTGGACAGACTTATGTCGAATGGCAAAAATGTGCGTCTCTATCCCGCTAATATAAAATGCGTTGGCCAATCAGATCAGAAGACTAAGCTTTTCAATTCAAAATTTGAAAATAAAGTCAAAATTACATCTTATTTCCTCAAATGTACGTCCGTCACATTTTATCTTTTCCCAAAAAAGTCAAAAGTACATCTCAATTTTTAAAATGTACGTCGGTCACAATTTATCTTTTTCCCACAATTTCACTTGTTTTTTTGGACTAACACATGTAAAACTGCACGAACCTGCCTCCTAAGTTATTTTTAGCCACTACTGTCCGCTACTCCCCCCTCTCTTGCATTCTAACTAGATTTGAACACTTGAGTCTCAAGGTTACGATTTTTTGTGCAAATAGTGGCATGTTTGATTCAATGCAGTCTTTCGCTGATGTGTCTTTTGTCATTATCTTTCTTATTATCTGTCCGTCTGTATAAATGAAAGTATATTATTTCACTGCTCAGAATGGGCCATCCGGCCAGCTAATTTTTATATTCCTAACATTAATATTAAGAAAAAGTTACTTTTTGAATTTTGTAATATTTCAAGCATCTGCGTTTGCCGCTGAATTCAAATAAAAGGCTTGGTATCGCAAAAGCGTCCAATAAATGACTGTGGCGTATCATATCCAAGGTCCCTTCTGTCGAATTCCTTACTTTATGTCAACTTGGGGGGGGGGGGGGGGGGGGGGGGGGGGCCGGCGGGGAACGTGACATTTCCTCCTTGCCCCACTAATTTGCGTCCATTAACCTCGCTAGTTCAAGTGCGCGTTCAGTCAGATTTTTGTCCTTTGATCCTCGTTCCGTTTTGCCTTCAAGTCTAACACCTGATGACCCGCGGCGCGGGCGATCATGTATTCCAGCAGCTTACGCATTGGTTTTTTTATCCCTACGTTGTATCATTGGAGATATTTTGACGTTGTATCACTGTTAATTTTTACGACACTATCCATGCTGCTAGTACCAGTTTCTTATCTTGGAACGCATCCTCAATCTCTTGGGAAAGGTAAGTTGCCTGATCTTCGGTAGAGTAACCTTGTCCAAAGCCCGCCTGATGTGGTACAAGAAGGTTTTCACTTTCAAAGTACCACTGTAGCCTGAGGTTGATGAAACGTTCCATTGTTTTGCAGCGACAGCCTGTAAGGCTGATTGCTCTGTAGCTGGAGGCAGTGACACTGTCTTTTCCTGGTTATAGGAGTGGTATCATGATTGATTCCCTCCAGGTCTGTGGAACTCTGCCTGAGTTCCAACAGATATTGAAGATCTGCAGCAGCTTTGTTTTTGCTGCGGTTCCCAAGTTCTTAATCATTTCATTGGGCACTCCATCAACTCTTGGCGACTTTCTCATTTTCAATTTGGATATTGCATGCTCCAGTTTTCTGGATGTGATTGGTGCCTCCATAACTTCAGGTATGGTTCCATCTCGTCCTACGTATTAATGGTTCTCACGAGTCCCCTGTTGCTTATCTGGGCTTACTTCGATGGTTTTGTCTTGAGCAAAGGAGTCTGCAAAGTGATCAGCTGCATGTTTTCCCATTAGGGTGTTTTCATCTTTGTACAGTGCAATCTTTGAGTTTCTCCCTGTACCCTCATCATTAAGTAGTTTACCAGCTTCCACAGTTTCCTTGTATCTCTTTCGAAGTTCAAGGACTCTGTTTTCTCCTTCCAGCTTCTCCGCCTAGCCTGCAACTTGGCCCTTTGGAATTAGGCCTTAGCTTGCTGGTAGTTATTGTAGTGTTCTTGGCATGGACTAATCTCTGCCTGCTTTCGAGATGTTTCCACGTCATTGTGCAGTTGCTGTAGTTCACTGTTCCAATATGGTTTGTAGTGCTTACAAGCCCCTCTGTGTATTGTTTCACGAGCAGCCTGTAATATCCATCTGCTATATTCATCGACTAACTTATAGATGTCTTTGTCTACAGACAGATCTCTAGCCAGTATACTGGTACGATGCTGGTACATTGTCCAGTCTGCCTTCTTGTAGTTCCACCTAGAGAGAGTGCTGCTCTCATTGTTAAGTTCATTTTCCACAATTAGGAATACTGGCCTGTGGTCGCTGCCTCCAAGTTGATTCCCTACAACACGTGTGGTGTTCCACTCCAGGCCTGGTGAATGGAATGCCAGGTCTGGTGTAGAGGTGGTGTGCCATGATCTCGAGTAGAAGGTTGGTGGGTCAATCGGCTGGTTAATCAGGATAAGCCCATTGTCATCCTGCCAGATTTCAAGCTCATCACCTCTCCTGTCCATGTGATCATAGCCCCAGCTCTGTGAGTGGCTGTTGAAGTCTCAGCACACAATCAGTCTGTCTTTTGCTGGGATTGTGTCTAGTGCCAATGGACGGTCACTCGGACAGTAGTAGTTGAGCAGGTGGAATTCTGTACTTTCTGTCCTGAGATGAAGCATCTGGTATTCCGCCCCATCCATATATGTTTCTAGCTGACATGCACTAATGTTATTTCTCACGAGTGTCAGTATTTCACCCTTTTGCCTGTCTATTCGGTCGTATCGGTAGTACTTGTAGCCTCTCATTTTGAAGGCTATGTCTTTGTTGAGGTGTTTTGTTTTTTGCAAGCAGCATACATTTACTTGCTCTTCATTCAAGATATTTTCGAGCTCTAGTTTTTTGCTGTAGCGATCTCTTTTACTCTTGACGCCTTCAGCATTCCAGTGCGTTGTTTTAGGTGGTCTTTGCTTTGCTTGGCCAGTAGCTCTATTCTCATGCCTCCTGGCTCCACGTGGCAATTGAGAACGACCCCCAGTAGTAGGGGTTGGGCCTTTTTGAGGCAAAGGGCCCGGCACTGCGTCTGCCTGGGTGTCCGTCACATGGAAAGTGCCATAACGTTTTGTAGATATAGACATATTTCCATTGCGCGTGTGCGTGGCATCCTGATTGCTGTGGTGCGCCTCTTGGCTGGTTGCCTCCGTCTTCAGCACCTTGACGTGCTATGGCAGACTGTAGTCTAGCTCGAGTGTAGGAGTGGCTGGCCAGTCTTGGTTTTTCAGCCGCTGATGGCTGTTCTTGAGCCCCATCTCCACGTCATGTAGCTGGCCTTGATGGGGCTTTGATGTGTTTATACTGTACACCATCAGGACCCAGAGCAGTGTTTCTAATTGTTTTTAACGTATTCATAATGTCTTCGTCAGATATGAGGTCGAAATATATCTGGCCTCTGAATCCATTCTCCAGCACGTGATTCTTAATCTCTTGACGGGCAGCTTTATCACCTTTATCCGTCTGAGTGATATACCGACTGAGTAATGCACGTCCTTTAACTTCATCGGTCTACAGACCCATTCTCGCGGAGCTCAGAATATTAGGTATGGGTTGGCTTATATTGTTCCTATTCATTCGTGGATGTAAGGACCAGAATTTATGTAAGGTCTTTTCCGTGCCCACCTGTGTCACGAAGGCCTTCCACACTTGGTCTTTGGCTTCAACCCCTCCGTTATTCATTGTACTTATCTTTCGTGCTTTCGTCCATTCTTTCGTCGCTCTTTTATTTTCTATCCATGCTTTTTCTACATCCTCAATCCACCAGGGTGGTTGGATGAAAGGTGTTCTAGCAGTCTTTGTCCTGGCATTTTGACGCAATATATAGAGGGCTATTACAGTCGCGTGAGCCTGCAGGGGACTTAACGTTTGTTTAGGCTTTCTGTGTCTGGTTACCCTCCTTTTTGCAATAAATAAATAAGTATATGGATTGAACAAGCAGAAACACTCGAATAAACTAAAGACGTAACGGCCAGACAGCCAGCTAGCGGTCTTTCACATAAATTTACTTCTTAATGGCTAATACAAAAGTTAGCGCCCCCCCCCCCCCCCACCTCCCCAGTAATTAAGAAAAAGGACAGAGATAACAAACAGCCCAGTGGTCAACATGTTATAAAAATGTGTACAATATACCCCACTTACAACGGAGAGATCATTCCTCTTGTCCGGTAGCGACGTGATGTCGAATCTCGGAAATAAGTGGAAAAACCAACATAACCATGTGATATTTTAAGCAAAAGAAATAGAGATGTTAGGGGAAGGAAGGCATCCAATTTTTTTTTCAAAGGGAAACAACTTAATTATTTAAAAACTATAAAACTAAATAACATATTTTCATTACTTGTATAACGTAATCAATTTATTATATGAAGTTATTTAACGCATAACAGATTCATCTATTTTTATTAGTTTATTTTTTATATTGTTAAAACGGAGTTTTGTTTTACATTTTTAGAGTAAACAAACTTTTAATAATATTGAGTTTATGCACATGCTAAAGCAGTGAATATCATCATCATCATGTGACGTATTCTTTCCAGAACGTTGTCTCCATTACAGCTGCTCTGAACGCATCACGATTCTGGGCAAGTCGACCTGCATCAGCCAAAGACAAGTTCAGACTCTCTGTGATGTCCTGGGTCCACCGTCGTCTAGGTCGACCCCTTCCCCTTTTTCCAGGGACCATGCCTTCCATCACTGTTTTTTCCAGACTATTATGTCTTTTTATATGACCGAAAAATTTCAGCTTCCTTATTGCGATGGTATTTAGGAGCCAATGTTCCTGTACGTTTAGTGAGTGCAGTACTTCTCTGTTGGTCTTTTTTTCTGTCCAGGGTATTCTCAACATCCTTCTGTAGCATTTCATTTCGAATGATGTAATCTTTTTTGCAACTGTGAATATATGCTCTGTTAATTTCAATGATAATATAACACGGTCGCTTTTCCTTTCCTCAAAGCAGGACACACCACAATCGCGATAAGGTTCATCCTCTCCATCTTAAAAGTTGAATAGTTCTGGACACAAGGGACACTCGTGGTGTTTTGAGACGACGCATTTTTTTCGAGAAGGCACAAGCCAGATAAGTTGAATCTCCTTTTCATTTTAATTAATTAATTAAGTATTAGTAGATTATAATTAGTTTATATCTGGTATTAGATGAATAGTTAATTACGAGCTAAGAATATTAGGGATAGTTAAAAAGATTAAAATGGGCCCAAGCGCCACGTGTTGTCTGGTGTGGTACAGCAGCCGTATTTCAGATAAATGCGTTTTTAGTCTGTAACATATTGAAACTAAATATATCAGTACCTCTAGTAGTAGTAAATCGCATTTAACTTTTGTTAATAATTGGAAGGAATGCTAGTATAAATTAAAAATAGTGAAATAGAATAAATAAGCCCAGGTTGGCCTACCACGTGGGATCTTCATATTTAGGCCAAAACATAATTGAAAATTTAAAATAGGCCTAGGATAAATACTAATTATACATCAGCGGTGATAGGTAATAAAATAAGGATAGGACAATTAGACAATAATTAAAAAAGAATAAAGGTATATAACTCATTAAAAATAAAAAAAATTAAATTAAAAAGTATTTGTAGCAAACTAAAAACATAAATACACAATGCCACCGACTACCAGAATACAGTCAGGGAAAGGAAAAGCGTGGAGCAAAACAGAAAAACAGATTAAGGAAGTTACATCGAAAAAGACAGAAAATGAAAGGAACAAAAGCCCTGGACTAAAAGATACAGAAATAAAGGATAACATTGAAACCATCCAGGAAAAAAGAAAAGTGAGGGCTGAATCAAATAAAGTCAGAGAATCAAATAAAACCAGCAACGAGAAAGAGATAGAAATACTAACAACCAGATCGCAGTCCGGGGAAGAAAAAGCGAGGACCATGCCAGCCGGAAAAGATAGAACACCAAACCTGACAGAAAAGAACAGGACCGCAAGCCCTATAGTCAGAGGCACAGAAAAGAAGGACAGGGGAGAGACATTAAAGGAAAAACCGAAAGGAGACCCAGAAATAAAAACGGCAGTAAGCGGAAACAAGGACACCAACTGCAACAGAATTAAAATCACGCAGACAGGTGGAACAGAAGCCACGCTGAGAGCTCTCCCGGATGACAAAATCCTGGTAATCTTGGGAAAAATAATAGAAAAACAATGCATCGACAAAATGCAAAAACATAAAAATGGACTAACAATCACATTAAACTACACAGGAAAAAGCAAGGCCCTATTAAATGAACTAAAGAGTAACCCAAAAGAAGTACAACTCGCACATAGGATAAATGTAAAGATTGAATTGATCAAGGAAATTAGAAGATTCGTCATCAAAGGGGTCGATTCAAACCTAACAGAAGATGAGATCCACAATAACATAACGAAAGAAAACCCACAAACAGAGATAGAAAAAGTAGAAAGAATCAAAACCAAAGAGCAAAAGAATACGACAGTGATAGTGCTAAGTGTAAAGGGCACAGAAATACCCAAGCAAGTCAAACTCCACCAGAGAGCCAAAATGACAGAGGTATTCATACCTAGCATTATACAATGCACAAACTGTCAAGGCTTTAGCCATACCCAACATGTGTGTAAAAAAAATACACGGTGTTGTTTCTGTGCGGGAGCACACAGACATGTGGACTGTTCAATGGCTAAGGAGGACAAAGATTATAAACGAGAAAACAAAAACAGAAAATGTGCAAACTGCCAGGGTAACCACAGTGCCAGGTATCAGGGGTGCCCAATCTACCAAGAGACAAATCACATATTAAAAGAATCACTAGAAACAAACAAACCATTCTGTCAAATAAAAGAAAGACAGAAAAACCAACAACCATCTCCAAAACTCTCAAGAAAGTATCATTAAGAAACAAATACAACAAATAACCAGTGAAGTGAAAGACATAAAGGAAAAAATCCAGAAAGAAGATAAAATTAAAACACCCATAAACAGTAAAGAAGATGACAACACAGAAGAGACAGAACATAACCTCATCCAAGCCAGACAGGTACTAGAAGAAATAAAAACAGCACAAAAGGAAATAGAGAGAGACCTAAAAAAAATAGCAGAGATAAAAGAAGCTAATGAAGAAATCCTAAAAAAAATAGAGAGAGAAAGAGCTAGGCCTATAGAAAATATGGAAAAAAAATTTAAGGAAACAGTGGAACTACACCTACCAAACCTCGCAGAAAGAGTTCGGAGTACAATGGTTACTTGCAAAACCAAAAAAAGTAGATCCCCTATCAAAGAACCTAATAAAAGCAATAACATAACTAAGCTAACCATACTAAATGGGGACCAAAGACTCTAGAGCTATCAAAGTAGTTCAGTGGAACTGCAGGGGTGCCAGGAAGAACCTGATGTCTCTTATGGGACAGTATAAGGAGGCAAAACCCATCTTTGCAATACAAGAAACCCTCCTGAACCACAAACATAAACTGAACTACCAAGGGTATATAACACTTAGAAATTATAGACCTGAGGGAAGAGGAGGGGGCGTGGCCTTTCTAATACATGAAGACAACAAAATATTAAATTGGGAACAATTCAACACAGAAAATATTGAAGGAATAAGTATAACATTAGACACTGAGCCAGATAACTTAAAAATAATAAACATTTATAGCCCCAAGGGTAGTATAACCGATAGGGACATTGCAACTATTAACACACAAATAGACCAAAGAACATTATTGGTAGGTGACTTTAATGCACACCATGAAGCATGGGGTAAAAACAGTAATGATCCAGCAGGAAAAAGACTGTTGGACTACATTGAAAGTGCTGAGCTAATCATACTAAATGATGGCTCAGTGACAAGGGTTAACCCATGCAACAGTGGAGGAGATATAGCAATAGACATAAGTATTATAACCCCAAACCTAGCCTCTGCTAAATGGGAAGTACTGAATGACTCCAGCTCAGACCACTTACCCATAGAAATAAACCTAAACGACAAATATAGAACTAGTCCAAGAAGCTCGAAACCTACATTCAACCTAAAAAAGGCAAACTGGGAGTCCTTCCAATTGGAGCTAAGTAAACTAAGCATAGAACAAATTGAATCTAACAGTATAGATATATTTGCAGAAAAACTAACAAATGAGATTTTAAAAATAGCAATAAAATATATACCAAACAGGAATAAGCCTGAACACTTAAAACCAACACAAAAAGGTAAAAATAGGAAAAGAAACAAAGATAAAAATCCAGTACCATGGTGGACAGACAGATGTTCAGAACAAGTGAAATTGAGGGAGAGGGCCCTGACAAAGTATAGAAAAGCCAAAACTGAAGAGAAATACACAAACTATAAAAAAATAAGAAATGAAACAAATAAAATAATATTCAGAGCTAAAGAAAAGAGTTGGAGAACATTTTTTCAAACATTAAACCATAGGTCACAAGTAACTACAGTTTGGAGAAAACTAAAAGCAATTAAAGGAGGAAACAACAAGAAATTTAAAATCCCAACAATTAAAATACCAGAGAGAGCTGAAACAGATAGAGAAAAAGCCAACATACTAGCTAAATACTTCTATCAGGTTAGTTCAATAGACAGTCTAGATAAGGCAGAAATAAATAGGCGGAAAATACTGCTAGAAAAATTAAAAGGAGAAAATATGGACACCACACAGGATGCTAATTATTTAAATGCAGATATTACAGTAGATGAAATAGAAAGAGCTTTAGCAGGAAAAACCAATACTACCTCAGGGGAAGACGTTCTGAGCTATGAAATCCTCAAAAAGGTACCAAATACAACTCTAAGAGTGATTGCATCCCTCTACAACAAAATCTGGCACACGGGGAAAATACCATGTTCATGGAAGACAGCAGTAGTCATCCCCATACTAAAGCCAGATAAGGAAACACATGATGTCATCTCATACAGGCCAATATCGTTAACATCGCATCTAGGAAAAATTCTAGAAACAATAGTCAACAGCAGACTAAAATTTCATCTAGAAAAGCATAATCTGTACAGTCCAACCCAGGCAGGCTTTAGAAGCCAACATAGTACAATAGAGCAACTGTTGAGGCTGGAACATGATGTTAAAACAGGCTTCAAAAGGAATAAAAAGACAGTAGCAATATTCCTTGATGTAGCAAGAGCATATGATGAGTGTTGGAGGGAGGGTGCACTACATAAAATCAGGAAATTAGGTATAGTAGGCAGAACCTACAATTACCTAGAAAACTTCCTGCAGGATAGATACTTCACGGTACAAATAAACAATGATAGATCTGAGGTGTATGAGCAACAGAATGGAATTCCACAGGGATCAGTAATATCACCATCTATCTTTACGATTATGGTCAACGACCTAGGTGACGAGTTTAAAGACTTAAAAAACAACTTATCCAAGTTTGCAGATGACGCTGCGATATGGAGAACGGGAAGAAATCTCCCATTCCTCTATAAAACAGTACAAAGGCGAATGGATAAAGTATCTGACTGGATGAACAAGTGGGGATTTAATCTAAACGTTCAAAAAACCATAGGAATTATCTTCAGTAGAGGGCGTGTAATTAAAATCAATATAATTGACATAAGCATTAATGAGCAAAAAGTATGCACAGCAAAATCAACTAGATTTCTTGGTATGGTATTAGACCAGCTACTAAACTGGAACAAACACATAGACCTATTAGTGCAAAGCAGTAGGTGACTTGTTAACATGCTAAGATATATGAAAGGAAGTGGTTGGGGCGCCTGCAATAAGACCATGTTAACCTTCTATAAATCATTTATTAGGGGCAAACTTGACTATGCCAGTGTTGTCTATGCAACAGCCGCCCCAAGCAATAAGAAAAAACTAGACACAGTCCAAAACCAGGCACTGTCAATAATAGCAGGTGCCTCAAAGGGAACATCAGCAGAGGCACTAGAAGTAGCGCTAGGCATTATACCCCTGGAGCTAAGGAGAAAAGAACTGAGATTCAGCTACTGGGCAAGAGTGGCAAAAGATCCAACTCACCCAGCACATAAAACCTTTGATAGGGGTAACCAGTACATAGGCCACATTCCATTAAACCATAATAGACACCCGTCAGGGTGGAAAACAATGGATGAAGTGGATCAATACCCAGACCTATTTAATGCAATAAACAGTAGTGCTCTGTATAAAGCAAAGATCCCACCATGGGAATTAAAAGTGCCAGAAACTGACTCCCACTTAACAAAGATCATAAATAAATCTAACGACATAATCTCAGCAAAAAGTAAAACACTAGAGTACATGGAACGGTATATAAATAATAGCCTAACTATATATACAGATGGGTCAAAAGATGAAGAAGGACAATTAGGAGCAGGAATAGCAATACCAAAATTAAAAATTTATAAAAGATACAAAGTAACAGGTAATACATCCATCTTTACAGCAGAATTAGTGGCAATCCTAAAAGCTTTAGAAATAGCTGCAGAAAATCCACCAAAAAAAGTAACCATTCTCACAGATTCCCTATCATCAGTATTAGCTATCAGAAACAGAAATGAATGTAGTAGGCCAGATATTATAGAAGAAATACTACAGGTTAATACATATCTACAAACTATAGGATGCAGTGCAACACTAACATGGATACCATCACATGTGGGGATAGCAGGAAATGAGCTTGCAGACAAAGAAGCCAAAGGGGGGAGAACTAGCCATAACAAAATTGAAGTAGGCTTAGGGAAGTTTGAAATTAAAAGCTTAATTGCTCAAGCAATAACTAAAGAGTGGATAACAGCATGGGACCAAAGTAAAAAAGCAAGACACTCATATAAAATCCTTAAAAAACCAAGCAAAAAATGTCAAATAAAAGATGAACTAAAAATACCAATTAATAAAAAATTGCTGAGGCTCAAGCTTGGAACTGGATATTTCATGATTGAGGAACCCACATGTGAAGAGTGTCAAGAACCAAACACAATTAGACACTTTCTGTTGGACTGCAAGAAATATGACCAACAGAGGAAAAACATTAAGACATACTGTAGTAACCACAAGGTAGAAATGAGTGTAGAAAATCTCATAGGCACAAAGACCCCTTCAGAAATGCAAAAGTTAATAAAACACTATATTACAAAAACTAAAGCTAACATATAAAAAACAAATAAGGATTTGAGTCAGTAATCCAAACTGGTGAAAGACTTGCCCCAGATACATACAGATTAACCAAAGAAACCATACAGTGAAAATTAAAAACATACTAACTTAGAAAATAGCATATTTTGGAATTTCTTTTAAAAACCATGTTGAACCATAACTACAAAAGGAAAAATACCGACTAGAGATAATATAGTATAAAATAAATACAAACAAAAACATATTACAATAAAGGAAACACGTCCTGATATAACCAACAATTCCATGTACATGGTAGATGGTTGAAAAGGGCGTGCTACAAATAAAAGTAGCAAACACATTAATTTAAAAAAAAAAAAAAACGGTATTGCTTGGGAATTTAGTTGTTGCAGTCGCAGATGTGCACACTAACATGTTTGATCGGCGCTCGAAAGCGCACTTCGACAATCCTTTAAACACAATTTTTTCTTCCTCTTTTCTCCTCTACCCTGGGGCCGGAGCGGCTAATAGGTATGGCGTTCGTCTCTAAGTCTAAAGGTACCGGGTTCTGTTCCCGGTACAGGGAGTGGTTTTGATGGAATATTTGCATAACTACTGGGAACTAATAATCTCATACTCCCCCTGATCCCCTGCGTAGTGAGATTAGATACCTAGCCTTCACGGATAAGGACGAAAAAAATACGAGGTCCCGTCTGCAAGTTGCGCCCGTTAAAAATTCTTCGGCAGTTTAAAATCGCACAAAGTAATCCATACGGCCACTGCCCATGCATAATTTACATTGGGATCCTCGTGGTGCTTTAGAGTTTGTGCGCTGTGCTGAGATCCTCCTTGTGTAATCTAAGGGAGGAGATCGGAGCACTGATGGAGTTGACCGTGTGCATTGAAAATGGTCCTTAAAACAAAACAAACAAACCTCTTCTACCTTGGGGTGTAGAACTTGTCACAGGACGGATTGGGGCGACCTCTTCTCAATCTCTTCTCCACTACGGCAGTACTCGTTTTCAATTGTTGTACCTGAAATTTCCGGGTCGACACATTTCTTTCTGCTATGTAGCAGACATTTTGTATTTTCAAACATTCTTACACTCCTCACAAAGTTAAGTCGACATGTCTTTTTGTTTACCCGTTCCTCCCTGCTGTGCAAGGAACGGCTGAGATAATAATTACTCGATAACCATGTTGGTCGGGTGTTTCCTACATCAGACTACATTTGCTTAATTGCTGATTCGGCCATGGTGCGTTCTTCGCCAAGATCGTAATACGCTGAAAGTTGGATGTAACGGGACACACCTTATGGGCAGACATCTTCTGTTACTTGGTCATCATTTAGGCTTTTGTACAGGCTATCGCCTGAGGTGTTAATTTCCTAAATGACATTAGTTTTGGCAATGCTACCCGCAGTTTCAGCGTATCAATTTATGTAGCTAATTAGATTCTTTATCTACTAATACTTCAGGTTGTCTATTAGGATTTGGGCGCTTTGGAGGACCTCTCCTCATCAATGGCTAATTCTATCGTTTGCTTAAGTTGGTGTCGTTGCTACTTTGGTTAATGGCTACAACTTTTATAGCTGAAAGTAATAATTATACAGTCAGCATCGATAGGCAGCCAGAACGACTGTCTACTGATGTAAAAAAGTAAAAAATACGATTTCACACAAAATCTTGTTCTTGGCGATGAGGTTAGAACCCTTGTCAATATACTGTAAACCACAGCATAATAAATGTCTTGAGATTCTCGAAGACTGAGCGGGACTTTTGTGACAATCTGGGTGAGCACCTGGTTGCTACATCATCAGACAAAATCACGTCCTTGTGCTATGGCTCTCTAGATGCAGCTAACTAAGAAAATATATTCTGTTACTAATCTCATAAGTGGTGCGGGGCTTGCCGACTTACAACATTTTTCATTGGTTATACAAATTGTAAAGCGTTATTTCATTAGCTATGACTATCGTTACCTACTTATCATAGAATGTAAATAAGCTGGGCAACTCCCGCCAAAAGTTAAGGGAACACAGTAATTTATTCTGTCTTTTGAGTAAGTTGTGCTTCATTCCACACCCTTTTGCTCCCCAGTGAGCATAGGCCTTCAACAAACACATGCCAAGACTTCCTGTCCTGTGCCATCCGCTCAAGTTCTTAGCAATTACTGTTATTTTACCGGATAGATTAACCAGGAACTTTGTTCTTTGCTGTCTGTCTATTCTATGCCCTAGTGTTAATCTTTTCTCAACAAGAGGGGAAGGCACTTATTGGGTTATTTTCATGTATTTAACCAACGATTATATATTTGATGTTGTAACGTTTAAGTAATAATAAACTAAACAAAACGTAATTTATTGTGTTGGTCAGCCCCAATCTCCATTTACCATAGTTTTCACGTCTGTGAGTCCTGTTGTCACATAACTGTGCGTGTGTGTGTAAGTAGTTAACTTAAAATTGTATTTATAGGGAGGTTTGATAGATTGTCTATTACCAAAAGACAGTCGTATAGATAGGCTGGACTAGAAAATTCACTCATTCCAGAGATAGATCTTCACCTTAATCTATTCATTCGTGGAATCTATTCTAACACTATTCTAACACTTTCTTTCTTAGAGAACCCCACTTTTTCTTTTTTTTTTTCAGACGGGACCAAAAATATCTCTAATACCTATCTAAATGTACGACACAGAGTAATTCATTCATTCATAACTCTCTACTCCCAAAGGAGCAGAGGCCATCAACAAACACATGACAAGTCCTCCTGTCACGTGCCATCATCTCAAGTTCTTTCCACGTTCTCCTCATCACTTTCACCTCTGTTTCCAGCTCTCTTCTCCATGTGCTTGGGGGTTCCAGAACAAGGACTGCCTTATAATGCCTTCAGCAGGTTTCCTCAGTGTATGTCCTATCCATCGCCATCGTCTTCTTCTCATCTCTTGTTCTACTGGCACTTGTCTAGTTCTTGTCCTCAGTTCCACGTTGGTAACCTTGTCATACCATTTTAATCCTTCTATTCTACGCAAGCACCCATTGTGAAAGTCTGTAGCTTGCAGGTAATGATAACAGGGTTGAACATGAAGAAACACCAATACAAGATGTAGAAATGTACACATATGTTGGCAGAAATATAGACAAAGTTGGAGGGACAGACAGTGATATCAAACTAAGAATACACAAAGCAAGAGGAGCTTTCATTGCATTGGGAAATATATGGAGATCAAGAGAAATCGGATCCAACACGAAAATAGGAATCTTCAACTCCAATGTGAAGTGAGTCCTATTGCATGGCTCTGAGACATGGAGAACAACAAAGACAACAACCAAAAAGCTACAGACTTTCAAACTGAGTAATGCATGTCCTTTATCTTCATCGGTCTACAGACGCATTCCCGCGGAGCTCAGAATATTAGGTGTGGGTTGACTTATATTGTTCCTATTCATTCGTCGATGTAAGGACCAGAATTTCTGTAAGGTCTTTTCCGTGCCCACCTGTGTCACGAAGGCCTTCCACACTTGGTCCTTGGCTTCAACCCCTCCATTATTCATTGTACTTCTCTTTCGTGCTTTCGTCCATTCTGTCGTCGCTCTTTCATTTTCTATCCATGCTTTTTCTACATCCTCAATCCACCAGGGTGGTTGGGTGAAAGGTGTTCTAGCTGTCTTTGTCCTGGCATTTTGACGCAACATATGTATAGGGCTATTACAGTCACGTGAGCCTGCGGGGTGCTTAAAGTGTGTTTATGCTTCCTGTGTCTGGTTACCCAACCTTTTGCAATAAATAAATAAGTATTTATAAGCCTTCGATCGAGTCTGGCATGAAGCCTTATGGCAAATAATGAGAAAATTCAATTTTGATACCAACATCATAGATGCCATTGAAGCACTATACAAGGACGCAAACAGTGCTGTTTTTGCAAGCAATGTGTCGTAGAGTTTCGATAGGAGAATTAAGACTAGGTTTGGTCCCTTCTGAATAGGTTTGAATAGGTGATAGACTCAGTGAGAGTTAGTGAAAGGTAATAGAATTTCCACACACGTGAGATGATAGATTTTGATATAGTGGCTGTCTCTGAAAGCGAAAAGAATTCTTCTCTCTCTCACCTATCTTCTACAACAGTTGTTACAGCGTCAGACAGACTACACCAATATACATATTACGTATATTTCTATCACTCACAGGCACGCACATACACGTGACGACAGGTAAACACACAGACGTGGGAAAACTATAACAATGAAATATATATTATCTAGAACGAGCTGACCAAACACGATTATTAAGTTCAAGAGCGATTTTAATATCAGGAAAAAATCGGCTCACAACATCAAAGAAAGTACATCAAGGAAAATACATATACACATAGTCATAAAATTCAAGGAAATGTTGCAAGGATGATAGCCCCGTTATAGTGTTAACTCTAGGTTTAGCCCGGCCCCGTTAAGAGAACAGATGATGGCGCCCGAGTCACAGATACATAGGGTTTGAGTCTAAGAGTTTTCTTTGTTTTATCTCGTAATTATATGCACAGAGTTTGAAAAAATTCTGATTTAACCGAAGACAAAAACACAAGAACTCTAGCCTTAGCAACAAATTATGCAGATTGAAAAAAAAAAATTAGGACAGCAACAGGGTGTCAAAGATATAATAGTGAAAATATCACTCAAACCAGCGTACACTCATTCATTCCGCCATGGCCTCTCATACATGTATTCACGACTTTGCTCGCTGCCTCTTGGAACACCCTGATTTTAGATTTTCACACAGACTCAAAAAATGCAGTCTTCTGCCAAGAAGTCCCCAGTTCCAAAAGACGTATTTAACTCGGAGTCTCCGGGAACGACTACTTGGGTGTGCAAATTTGTTCAAATGTCTGATTAAGTCACCTAACAGTTATTCCAGGCGCGGGAGTTAGCAGAGCACAGTGTCAATAGCGTAGGTTTCTAGAAATGATGAATGTCAGGTCGGTGCCTTCCCTCAGTATAGGATTCACTTTAGTCACACCACAGATTTGTCTACAAAAAAATATATATATATATAGTCGGGAAATGTTAGTTAATACTTGAAGTATTTCGCGCCACCAGGCAGAAAAATTACGTAGAGTTTTTCTAGAAGCAATTAAGATCTGGCTCCAAGGTCCAGTATTTATCATTACAGTCTTTGAAAACCCGTTATTGGGATACAGTATTTCTGGCTAACTCGGGTTGCATATGCACTGTTAGTCCAGTGGTACTTAAGAAACCCACGTGGTTCAAAATAAGGACTGTCTATTTCTTCACAAGTATGGAAACTACTACTAGGTGCTGGTAAAGTTAGGGTCACCCCAAAACTTTCACTGTGTGGAGGAAAAATAACACATATAATATAATAAACAGAATCTGTACTGGTTATAACTTACATTTAAACTTGCAAGCAGAGAGCTTTGCTTATCATTTAAACTTCCCGTGACGTAAGTTATATTTAAAAATCAGCAATCCTCATGAATTAGGAACACGTGCGTATTCCGTCACCATTCATGAGGCTCGATTCTAGAGTTTATACGTTAGTTTAGAAAAATACACTCGACTGAGTATTAGCGGTTAAATTAAATTCATAAATAGCTACAATTGCCGTTATAAGCTAGAAATTTTAATTTTATTCTGCTTTCCACTGAATGCTTCCCTAGAAAATATAATAGCCTACCACTTTATTTCTCTTCTGCGCTAAAGAAATAGATTAAAATGAATTAAGCGATTTAACACTTTAACACTCACAAAATCTATATATCTATCATATTAATTACCTCAACCACAGAATTACAGGTAGTCGCACAACTTAAGAATAAAATGCTGAAAGTATTTCTGGAAGTCTAGAAGTTCGACAAATTGCCGAAACAAACTGAGATACTTCGCTAACAGCTATTCTGTTTACGAGCAACCTATCTACTGTGAGTCTATGAGCGAGAATGAAATTAAAGTTTCAAACTTGGCCAATATCTTTAAAATCGGACACAGGATCCTAATCTTATTTCGCCAAGCGAAATAGTCTCCCCTGTCCGTATAACACCTTCGTCCGCTTATCGCGTGACGTAACAGCCATCAGTGGCCGAGGGCTTGCATGAGTTGCAAATCTCAGACCACCGTCTGCAGTGCGGAGTGGATTTTCACGCTAAGCCTGGTTTTTCCTGACGAAAAACCTCATGCGTTTACTGAAATGCAGACTCTCTGTCTACTTTCCATGTCCCTCGGGTGAATTTTCACGCCCCAGGCCAGAGACCCTCAGACGAATGTCTAGCGAATGCTGTAAATTCACGCCTATCGTCCGACCAGCGCGACTGACATGTACGCAATACCACCCAGGTGCGATTCTCAGTTTTAGCGAAAGGAAAACAGGTAAAGTTTGCGAATTATATGAAAATAATATTCGCAAAACGAATGGATGAAAAATATACAGGAAAAAGGAATTACAGAGATAATAAAAGAGAGAATTCGGGTGAAAGAATAGGAAGAAGATGTAGGAAATTAAATGAATATAAACCCTACGTGACAGAGCCTCCCCCCTTTAAGATATGGAAGCACTCCATGTCTACGTTATGGAGTTTAATTTCCTATAACCGTAGCTTCGGGGTGTCTGTCTTCTTCCCTCTCCTCTTCCCCCTCCATCTCTGTCCAATTCCTACTCAAGTCCACTCCTCAAAGTTTCCTTCCCCTGGAATGTCTCATATGCGCGCTTGAAAGAGCGTCGCCGCTTCTGACATTTTTTGAAAGATTTCCTGTGATAGCGGTGGAATATCCCTGCCACTATCGTCATCTTCGTCAGTTTTGGCGATCGTCAGGAGATGGTCGGAGGTTGGCACTGGTTTTTCCAAGTATCTCTTTAAGAGATTTAAATGGAAAACCTTCTCCTTTCCTTCAATAGAGATCTGGTAGTTAGCCTTAGAAATCTTTTTCAGGACGGTAAACGGCCCTTGCCATCCGATCTTCAGTTGGTTGTTCTCGGTAGGGAGCAACACCAAAACTTTCTCTCCTGCTTCCAGTTCTCTCTCTTCCGCGACTTTCCTGTATCGGTTAGCGTGCTTGGTGCGTGCTCGCTTAAAGTTAGTCGTTGCTAGGTCCCACCCTAGTTTCAACCGTTCCTTTAAAACCGACACATATTTACTGGCTGAGACAACTTCTCATCAGCCTTCTCGTCTGTCAGAGACTGAAGTAAGGCTTCAAGCGGGCCCTTAATGGGTCTGCCGA
Organism: Oreohelix idahoensis; assembly: GCA_024509875.1. Classification (NCBI taxonomy): domain Eukaryota; kingdom Metazoa; phylum Mollusca; class Gastropoda; order Stylommatophora; family Oreohelicidae; genus Oreohelix; species Oreohelix idahoensis. The sequence continues at coordinate 13,599 of JAMPIV010010435.1, read as the reverse complement.
ATAAGAGTGTAGCTGGCGGAAATCCTGTGGAAGTATGAGGAGATTCTCTGTAGCCAAATAATGCTGCAGGAATATAGAGATCCCAATCTTCAGGTTTCACTTGTGCCAGCTTACTTAGCATCATGGTGAGGTTTCCATTAGCACGTTCCACGAGCCCATTTCCGGCCGGAGTATATGGCTTAGTGTGGATGTGCTGGGTCCTCAAGATCTTAACGATCTCATCCATCAACAGGTTTCGGTATGGAGATCCATTATCCGTCAACACTTGCTGAGGGAATCCCAACCGAGTGAAAATCTGCACGAGGGCTTCTGCGACATGCTTGGCATCTGCGCATGTTAGCGGGATAGCTTCTGCCCATAAAGTGCATGTATCGACTAAGGTCAGGATGAACCTGTTCCTTCTTTTAGTCCTTTCGAAAGGCCCTAAAATGTCGATCACAACCCGTTCGAATGGTGTTCCCATTATTGGCATTTCACCCATGTGGACTGGGGGTGCTCGTTGCTTGGGTGGCACACGTTGGCACTGGGCACAGGATTTGACATATCTGATAATATCAGTATTTACTCCTGGCCACCAATAATGAGTGGTTATACGTTGGTTTGTGGCGTTCTGTCCCATATGTCCGCTAAAGGGAAGAGAGTGCCCCATTTCTAGGATTTGGCTTCTGTACTGTTTCGGTACTAGGAGCTGGTTGTAACCTTGGTCAGGCTTGCCCGTTCTCCGATAAAGTACGCCATCCTCAGAAAAAAATGTCCCCGTGCTGTTTTGGTTCCTTCGCCATGGGCAGTTTCCTAAAGCAGGGTGCCAAGGTAGGGTCCTTGTATTGCGCTTCTTTAAGTTCCATAGGTAACAAATTTGGCGCAGGCTCCCGTTCCTTCTTGGTTTGCCCTCTTATAGTTACTGCTGCCACAATCGGCTCTTCCGGTTTCCCAATACACACGTATCTCCCGCCAAGTATGACTGGGTAGATGGGATCATCCATAACAGCTGCTTTGATCACACCTCTGACAAAGTCAGAGTGTATCTCCACCAATGCGATGGGAAGCGCTGTAGGTGCATCACTCTTACGAACTCCACAAAGTTTGACGGTCTCTCCTGTCTCTTGACCGGGTTTAACCAGGTTTCTGGCAACAATGCAATCGTAAGAAAGCCCCGTGTCAAATAAGCAAGAAGTTTGAGAACCGTTCAAAATAACAATACCTCGCGTTGAAGGTCTATCCCCAACAGGTTGGGAATCACTGTCAATAATTCCGCCTTGCGAGACTGTCAATAAGCATCCGATGCGTTTTGGCTCGGTGTGCTCGGTCTGATCATATGTCCCGTGCTCGGGGGTTCTCCCTTTGCCACCTTGTCCTTTCTGGCTACGCTGCCATGTAGGGCGGTCGGGTTGATCAGGCTGTTTGGGGTGGTTGGTGTACTTGTTTTTGTAGAACTTGGATTTTTCAGGAGGGGGGTTTTGAGGTCCAGTTTCTCTGTGGTTATTTTGGTTAGAAGCCTGAGAAGATTGCTCTAGGTTATGTTTTCGAAAATGCTCCTCTGTCGGTTTCCGCTTTGTGGCCGGTAGTTCAGCCAGCGCATTGTGATAACGCTCAGACTTTTCCAAAATGTCTTCAAGTTTTTCTGCCCCCTGCTCAGCGAGAAATCTCCGGGTATCAGCAGACAAAGTGTTCTTTATTTGTTCAGTTAGAACAAGTTCCTCAAGACCTTCACAGGTAGAGGGGAGCTGCGAAAGCTCAAGGCACTTTGTTAGATATCCCTTAAGACGAGACGAGAACTGCTGAAAAGTTTCAGAATTCTCTCTCCTTCTCTCTTTCGTTCGCCCTGCGGATTTCCATTTCTTCCTCAATCCTCTTCTGCTCTTTAGCTTCAGCTGCTTTTCTCTCCGCATCGTATCTCTCAAGTTCGTCTCTGACAAATGCTTTCGCTTCCTCTCCTTCCAGTCCCTCTTCTCTTGCTTCTTCCCTTAAAAGTTGTCTAAGCTTTGCCCTCTCGGCCATATTAGGTCAGTGACTGAGACTCGTGAAGAAAGAAAATAAGAAAAAGGATACACTGGTTCCTACCACTTACGAGAAAAAATTACCAAAAAAATTCCAAGATGATATATTTAACCCTGGGATACCTCCTCCAAAATAAAATCTAACTATCGCTGCTATTATCGGCAATAAAGCACTCAATGCAAAACACGACTACGCCAAATAAATGGTAGTTAAGATTACAACTGAAAAATAAGTTGCTACAGTGGAAAAGCAAAAGAATATTGCAAAAATTAAAGAGAAAAATAATCCCTTAATTTTTTTAAAAATCCACTATAAGTTCGCCCCTGAAGTCAGATCGGGTATGGGAGGGAATTAATCTGGACAGAAAGTCCGAAACACACTCCTTAACTTAGTTCAAACGCCGTTCTGCCTCAGTACCCAGTGAATGTTATACACTCACCACTTTACCAGCATTTAGTATTACAATCAGCAGTTAACATATATCCCGACAAAATCAACCTGTAACCAAAATGTATATTATTCAAAGATGCTGTGGAAAAGAAAACTTATTAGTTTGTGTGGTCAGCACGCCCGAAAACAGATCGCTAGTCTAGGGGGTATATTATTTTTAAAAGATACAAAACTCACAAAACATCACACTCTTACTCTATTACAGAATACAGAATCTTAAGTTCAAAATCCAGATAGACGAGTCCACGTTTGTCGTACTCGTCTTCCTATTCTAAGTTCAAAAACCGGAAACGAGAAACTATTTGTCGTACTCGTCTTCCTATTCTAAGTTCAAAAATCCTACGGAGGAGAACCCATGTGTCGTATCGCCTTAGGATTTTGGGTTCAATTCCCGGTAACGAGCGACCATTTGTCGTAGAGTTTCGATAGGAGAATTAAGGCTAGGTTTGGTCCCTTCTGAATAGGTTTGAATAGGTGATAGACTCAGTGAGAGTTAGTGAAAGGTAATAGAATTTCCACACACGTGAGATGATAGATTTTGATATAGTGGCTGTCTCTGAAAGCGAAAAGAATTCTTCTCTCTCTCACCTATCTTCTACAACAGTTGTTACAGCGTCAGACAGACTACACCAATATACATATTACGTATATTTCTATCACTCACAGGCACGCACATACACGTGACGACAGGTAAACACACAGACGTGGGAAAACTATAACAATGAAATATATATTATCTAGAACGAGCTGACCAAACACGATTATTAAGTTCAAGAGCGATTTTAATATCAGGAAAAATCGGCTCACAACATCAAAGAAAGTACATCAAGGAAAATACATATACACATAGTCATAAAATTCAAGGAAATGTTGCAAGGATGATAGCCCCGTTATAGTGTTAACTCTAGGTTTAGCCCGGCACCGTTAAGAGAACAGATGATGGCGCCCGAGTCACAGATACATAGAGTTTGAGTCTAAGAGTTTTCTTTGTTTTATCTCGTAATTATATGCACAGAGTTTGAAAAAACTCTGATTTAACCTAAGACAAAAACACAAGAACTCTAGCCTTAGCAACAAATTATGCAGATTGAAAAAAAAAATTAGGACAGCAACAAGGTGTCAAAGATATAATAGTGAAAATATCACTCAAACCAGCGTACACTCATTCATTCCGCCATGGCCTCTCATACATGTATTCACGACTTTGCTCGCTGCCTCTTGGAACACCCTGATTTTAGATTTTCACACAGACTCAAAAAATGCAGTCTTCTGCCAAGAAGTCCCCAGTTCCAAAAGACGTATTTAACTCGGAGTCTCCGGGAACGACTACTTGGGTGTGCATAAAGTTAGGGTCACCCCAAAACTTTCACTGTGTGGAGGAAAAATAACACATATAATATAATAAACAGAATCTGTACTGGTTATAACTTACATTTAAACTTGCAAGCAGAGAGCTTGCTTATCATTTAAACTTCCCGTGACGTAAGTTATATTTAAAAATCAGCAATCCTCATGAATTAGGAACACGTGCGTATTCCGTCACCATTCATGAGGCTCGATTCTAGAGTTTATACGTTAGTTTAGAAAAATACACTCGACTGAGTATTAGCAGTTAAATTAAATTCATAAATAGCTACAATTGCCGTTATAAGCTAGAAATTTTAATTTTATTCTGCTTTCCACTGAATGCTTCCCTAGAAAATATAATAGCCTACCACTTTATTTCTCTTCTGCGCTAAAGAAATAGATTTAAATGAATTAAGCGATTTAACACTTTAACACTCACAAAATCTATATATCTATCATATTAATTACCTCAACCACAGAATTACAGGTAGTCGCACAACTTAAGAATTAAAATGCTGAAAGTATTTCTGGAAGTCTAGAAGTTCGACAAATTGCCGAAACAAACTGAGATACTTCGCTAACAGCTATTCTGTTTACGAGCAACCTATCTACTGTGAGTCTATGAGCGAGAATGAAATTAAAGTTTCAAACTTGGCCAATATCTTTTAAATCGGACACAGGATCCTAATCTTATTTCGCCAAGCGAAATAGTCTCCCCTGTCCGTATAACACCTTCGTCCGCTTATCGCGTGACGTAACAGCCATCAGTGGCCGAGGGCTTGCATGAGTTGCAAATCACAGACCACCGTCTGCAGTGCGGAGTGGATTTTCACGCTAAGCCGGGTTTTTCCTGACGAAAAACCTCATGCGTTTACTGAAATGCAGACTCTCTGTCTATTTTAAATGTCCCTCGGGTGAATTTTCACGCCCCAGGCCAGACCCTCAGACGAATGTCTAGCGAATGCTGTAAATTCACGCCTATCGTCCGACCAGCGCGACTGACATGTACGCAATACCACCCAGGTGCGATTCTCAGTTTTAGAGAAAGGAAAACAGGTAAAGTTTGCGAATTATATGAAAATAATATTCGCAAAACGAATGGATGAAAAATATACAGGAAAAAGGAAATACAGAGATAATAAAAGAGAGAATTCGGGTGAAAGAATAGGAAGAAGATGTAGGAAATTAAATGAATATTTCTCAGTTTTAGAGAAAGGAAAACAGGTAAAGTTTGCGAATTATATGAAAATAATATTCGCAAAACGAATGGATGAAAAATATACAGGAAAAAGGAAATACAGAGATAATAAAAGAGAGAATTCGGGTGAAAGAATAGGAAGAAGATGTAGGAAATTAAATGAATATAAACCCTACGTGACACAATGACATTGGAGAATTTTTCAAAACAACTGTAGGAGTTCGCCAGGGATGTATCCTATCACCAGTGCTCTTTAATATATATCTAGAACATATTATGCAGGAGGCTCTCTACGATTATAAGACAACCATATCGATTGGAGGCCGACCTCTTTGCAATCTACGTTTTGCTGATGATATCGATCTGATAGCTGGAACAGAATCAGAACTTCAAGACCGTACCTCTAGACTGGAGAAAGTAACAAGAACGTATGGGATGGAAATTAATATAGAAAAGAGCAAGATAATGGTGAATAGCCATAAGAAACATGTTCCGACCAACATTACGTTAAATGGGCAAACGTTAGAAGAAGTTAACACCTTTAAATATCTCGGGTCCACTATATGTAGTGATGTAAGATCAAGTAAAGAAATCAAGACAAGACTTGAGATGGCCTCAGCTGCCATGACAAGGCTGAATGTGATCTGGAAAAGTAACATCAATTTTCCTGTGAAGATCAAATTATACAAATCACTTGTATTATCTATTCTCTTGTGTGGGTGTGAGGGCTGGACACTCACTGCAGATACGGAGCGAAGGATTCAGGCTTTCGAGCATAAATGTTATAGAAGAATTTTGCGCATTTGCTATAAAGAGCACAAAACAAATGTCTATGTTAGAGAGAAGATAAACACCTATGCAGGCCACCATGAACCACTTTTGTCAGTAGTGAAACGTCGAAAGCTTGCCTGGTTTGGGCATGTAACTCGTCATGACTCCCTTTCGAAAACGATCCTCAGGGAACAGTCGAAGGTAAACGGAGAAGAGGAAGGCAAAGAAAATCCTGGGCTGATAACATCAAAGAATGGGCAGGACACGGGTTTTCCACACTTGTACGCATTGCTGAGGACAAAGAGCAGTGGAGGACCCTGTCTGCTGATGCTTCCACCATGGCACCCCTACGACTCATGACGGGTTATGGGTTGAGATGAGGTGATGATGAAATAAGTATATGAATTGAACAAGCAGAAACCCTCGAATAAACTTACGACGTAACGGCCAGACAGCCAGCTAGCGGTCTTTCGCATAAATTTACTTTTTAATGGCTTTTACAAAAGTGAGCCTCCCCCCCACCCCCACCCCCTCCCCCACTTTCCAATAAGAAAAGGACAGAGATAACATCCTAGCGGTCAAAATGATATAAATATTTGCACAATATACCCCACTTACAACGGAGAGATCCCACCTCTTGTCAGGTTGCGACGTGATGTCGAATCTCGGAAATAAGTAAAAAAACAGACATAACCATGTGATATTTAAAGCATTTAAAACACATAAGGAAGGGAAACCCGAGGCCTGTAAACATACCTTTAAGTTTGTCTAATATTTTTTTACTGTTTACAGGCCTCACTTTTCCATTCCTTATGTGTTATAAATGTTTATACAGTACGAAAACCTACCCTCTGTCCAGTACTTACTGTTCTTAGTCTTCTATCATTTACTAGACACAGTATTAAGGTCTTTGTCTTGTGTGGACAGACCTATACTGTATAGTAGGGGAACAACAGAAGTGATTGCGTCATTAATAGGCTGGACTGCCCATGGTAAACGTCCGGTGTTATGTGTTGCGGGTTGCACTAATGACCCGTCATTGAAGCATTGTTGTTTTGGTGATGCCTAGATGGCAGAGAGGATAGTGTGATTCGCTTGCATAGCTAGGAAGGGTTGTCGCACGGAAGGTCCGGGTTCGAGTCCTGGTAAGCCACTCACGTCTGTTATTTTTCTGTTGTCTACTTCTTTATTTCTTACCAGTGTCTGAAAACATACCGTTATGTTTGTCTAATATTTATTTACTGATATTTTAAGCAGCAGAGATAGAGAAGTTGGGGAAGGCATCCAATTTTTTCTCAAAGGGAAACAACTTAGCAATTTAAAAAGTATAAAACTAAATGATATATTCTCATTGATTATTTAAATTTATCATACTGTTATATTAAGTTTTTTAAGGCATAAAAGATCCATTTATTTTTTTTTAGTCGTTTTTGAAATTGTTAAAACATTCTTTTGTTTTCCATGTTTAGACTAAACAAACGTTTAATAATATGGAGTTTATGCACATGCTAAAGTAGTGAACACTTATATGCTCTGTCACTTTCAACGATAATGATGATGGAACATTTCGTTTCAGTCGCAGATGTGCACACCAACATGTTTCACCGGTGCCCGAAAGCGCACTTCGATAATCTTTTAAACACAATTTCTTTCTTGATCGTTCCTCCTCTACCCTGGGTACTGGTGTGGCTAAGAGGTATGGCGTTCGTCTCTAAGTCTAAAGGTACCGGTTCTGTTTCCGGAACAGGGAATGGTTTTGATGGAATATTTTCATAACCACTGGAACTAATAATGTCATACTCCCCCTGATCCTGATGTGGACTGAATATGTCAAATAAGTCCGGGACCTATTGATGTGAACTAAAATTATACTATTTGTAACAGTCATAGATTGGTTGATGTGCCAGACAACAGAGGGCAGTCCAAGAGGAATAAGATGGACTACATTTCTACATTGGAAGATCTGGAATATGCAGATGACATTGCACTACTAACACATTCACATCAACACATCCAGGAAAAGACGGATAGACTTAATAAGTTTAGCCAGCATGTGGGCTTGAACATCAATTTAAAAGAAGTCAGAGGTCATGACGCTCAATGTGAGCAACCCCGAGCCCATATTGGTAAGGAATCAGCAACTGGTACAGACAGACGCCTTCACATACCTAAGATAGAAAGTAACACCAGACGGCGGGGCAGGCAAAGACATCAACATCAGAATGAATAAGGCAAGAACAGCCTTTTTAAGCCTAAACAACATCTGTAAGTCCTCTCAATATAGCACAAGATTAAGATTATATCAGAGCTGTGTTCTTTCTGTGCTTCTCTATGGTGCGGAATGCTGGAGAGTTTACTTGAGAATGAAATGTCGAAATTGTCCTCTTTTCACACAACATGCCTAAGAAAAATTCACCGAATCTTTTGGCCGAATACCATCACTAACCAAGATCTGCTTACTCGGAGCAAGCAAGAGGACATGCACACCATCATAGCTGGCAGACGCTGGAGCTGGGTAGGCCATGTCCTCAGAAGAGACCCCGATGCCATCACAAGAACATCTATGCTTTGGACCCCTGAAGGAAAGCGAAAGAGAGGCCGACCAAAAACAACTTGGCGGAGGACTGTGGAGGCTGAGATGCAAAGAATGAACCAGAGTTGGGGCACTGTACGAAGGATGGCCGCAGACCGAGCAAAGTGGAATCAATTTGTTGTTGCCCTACAAGACGCCACTAGGCGTGACGGCCACTGACTTCTTTTATGGTCGGCGGCTAAGGATCAAAGAAGAAGAAAAAGACTGATGTGAACTTAATATGCCAAATAAGTCCGGGACATATTGATGTGAACTAAAATGTGTCAAATATGCTACGGGACCTACTGATGTGAACTGAAGGTGTCAAATAAGCAACGGCACCTACTGACGTGAACTGAAGGTGTCAAATATGTTACGGGACCTATTGACGTGAACCAAAGGTGCCAAATAAGCTAGAGAATCTACCGATGTTTAAAAGGTGGTCAAATATTTTAAACTATTATTTTGGAGTGTTACCTTGTTTAAGCAGAAGGCGCCCCTTTCAACTTAGACTCACGGTCTGCGGTTATTTAGGGTATTTCCAAATATAAAAGACCCTGTGATCTGAATTAGTAGTATCAATAAGTTACGGGACATACAATCGAGAAGGTGTCAAAATAAGCTAGAGAATCTACCGATGTTTAAAGGGTGGTCCAAATATTTTTAAACCATTATTTTGGATGTTTACCTTGTTTTTAGCGAAGTTGCGCACCTTGTTTCAACTTAGACTTCAACGGTCCATGTGGTTATGATTAGGCGGTGCATTTCCAATATAAAAAGACCCCTGTGATCTGAATATAGTAGGTATCAAATAAGTTACGGGACATACTAAATGCGAGTCAGAAAAGGCGGTCAAAATAGCTATCGGACCTACTGATGTGAACTAAAAGGTGTCAAATAAGCTACGGGACCTATTGATGTGAACTAAAGGTATGAAACAAGTACAGGACATACTGATATGAACTAAAAGGTGTCAAAAAAGCTACGGTATCTATTGATTTGAACTACAGGTATGAAACAAGTACCAATGCCATTCTGATATGAACTAAAAGGTGTCAAATAAGCTAAGGGACCTACAGATGTGAACTAAAGGAATGAAACTAGTACAGGACCTACTGATATGAAACTAAAAGGTGTCAAATAAGCTAAGGGACCTACAGATGGTTGAACATAAAGGTATGAAACAAGTATAGGAAATACTGATATGAACTGAAAAGGTGTCAAATAAAGTAACGGGACCTATTGATGTGAACTAAAAGGTGCCAAATACGCTACGTGACCTACTGATTAATTAAAAGGTATCATATAAGCCACAGGACTTAACTGATTATCAACTTAAAAGTGGCAGATACGATACGAGACCTACTGATTGTGAGCTCACATGTGTCCGAAAAGCTATGACTATGACCAAAAAATTGTTAAAGCGAAAGCACACAAAGCTACTGAATGATCCAGAAAGATGTCAAAGACGTATTTGAACACAAAATCACGTGATCTAAAAGGTGCAATAATAACCCACAGAACCTCCCACCTTCGCCGTCAATATTCCAATGTTGAATTTGTTAAACGTGCATCAAAGCAAGCAAAAAAATGAGCAGAAGTGTTAACAAATAATGCATGTGTGTATCGTTCTAGTTCTATTGTGACTTCGTCGTTTGCATAATGAAATTACTAAATGTTTATTATTTGTTCTTGTGTTTCACTTTAGAAGGTTCATACTTTGCTTCTCGCATAAAGCTAGTAAGCTGCAAAGCGGCAATATATACAAGGACTGTCGGAGGAATGTAAAACAAGGTACCTTGGAATAGCAGAAATATCGTCCCAAATCAGATTCGCAGCATTTTGTGTAAGAATCAGATTCGCGCATTTTGTGTAAGCTCGCAAATGTTCCAGCGTTACCCCATGTTACTTTTATTGGTCTATAACTGCCCAGAGAGTTAGGGAGGATACGCGTATTTTCAAGGTGGTTTCATTAATTGTCTCGCCACTATCTTCTCAAGAAATTTGTCTTAGACATTCTGCAATGTGATGATTCGATAGCTGCTAAGCAGTGTGGGGTTTTTTTACTAGGTTTAGGAAGTGGGCCGTAGGTAATTATGTAGCCAGTTTTTCCGGCACCCTCGGCATTCTGTCTACTGGTGTTTAAAATCCATCACTACATGCATAATGCCTCATGTCATTAAGCTCTTTGAATGTGTTGATACTGTACACCATCAGGACCCGTACACTGAGCAATGTTTCTACTTGGTTTTTTAACGTATACATAACGTCTTCGTCCAGATATTGAGGTCGAAATATATCTGGCCTCTGAATCCATTTTCCAGCACACGATTCTTTAATCTCTTGTCGAGCAGTTTTATCACCTTTATACCGTCCCTGAGTGATATACCGACTGAGTGATATACCCGACTGGGAAGTGATGATACCGACTGAAATAATTGCATGTCCTTTATCTTCATCGGTCTACAGACTCATTCCCGCGGAGTTCAGAATATTAGGTATGGGTTGGCTTATATTGTTCCTATACATTCGTCGATGTTAGGACTAGAATTTCTGTGACGTCTTTTCCGTGCCCACCTGTGTCACGAAGGCCTTCCACACTTGGTCCTTGGCTTCAACCCCTCCGTTATTCACTGCACTTCTCTTTCGCGCTTTCTTCCATTCTTTCGTCGCTCTTTCATTTTCTATTCATGCTTTTTCTGCATCCTCAATCCACCAGGGAGGTTGGATGAAATGTGTTCTAGCTGTCTTTTTCCTGGCATTTTGACGCAATATATGTAAAGGGCTTTTATAGTCATGTGAGCCTGCAGGGTACTTAAAGTGTGTTTAGGCCGCCTGTGTCTGGTTACCCTCCCTTTTGCAATAAATAAATAAGTATATGGATTGAACAAGGAGAAACACTCGAATAAACGTACGACGTAACTGCCAGATAGCCAGCTAGCGGTCTTTCACATAAATTTACTTCTTAATGGCTAATACAAAAGTAAGCCCCCCCGCCCCCATCCTTTCCCAATCCCACCAATTAAAAAAAAAGGACAGAGATAACAGCTCAGTGGTTAAAATGCTATAAAAATTGGCACAATATACCCCACTTACAACGGAGAGATCACACCTCTTGTCAGGTTGCGACGTGATGTATAATCGCGGAAATAAGTGGAAAAAAAAAAAAAACAAACATTAACCATGTGATAATTTTTAAGTAGCAGATAGAGAAGTTTAGGGGAAGGCATCCAATTTTTTTTTTTTGAAGGGAAACAACCTTAACTTTTTCAAAACTATAAAAACTAAATAAAATATTTTCATTACCTGTTTTCAGGATTTTATTAACGGGGTCTGAGTATATGAAGTTATTTATGGCATAAGAAGAGATTCATATATATTTCTTAGTTCATTTTTTAAATTGTCAAAATGATCTTTTGTTTTTTGCCATGTTTAGAGTAAACAAACTTTTAATAAAATCGAGTTAAAGACAACCACATGATAAAGTAGTGATAACACTTATATGCTCTGATACTACATTAAATGACACTGTTGTTTTTTGATTAGGAGCGAGAGAAGTGCAATCGCAGATGTGCATACTAACATGTTTCATCTCGGCGCCGAAAGCGCACTTCCACAATCTTTTAAAACACATTTTCTTTGTCGTTCCTCCTGTACCCTGGGCCGATGTGGCTAAGAGGTGTGGCGTTCGTCTCTACGTCCTAAAAGGTACCGGGTTCGGTTCCGGGGTACAGGGAATTGATTTTGATGGAATATTTGCATAAGCACTGGGAAACTATAATGCCATACTCCCCCCTGATCTTTTTCCTGCGTAGGGTGAGACACAATACCTAGTCTTCACGGATAAGGGCGAAACAATAGGAGGTCCTTGCAAGTTTGCAGCTCGTTACAAAATTCTTCGGCAGTTGAAAATCGCAAAAGAGTAGTCCCATACGCCACTTAGCCTGATAGAACCCTGGCATAATTTACATTGGGAACTTCGTGGTGCTTTTGGAATTTGTGCGCTGTGCTGAGATCCCTCCTTTTGTTGATCTAAGGATGAAATCGGAGCACTGATGGAGGTTGAACCGTGTGCATTGAAAATGGTCCCTTGACTACAAAAACAAACACACCTTATGTCTTCTACTTGGGGTGTAGAATTTATGTCACATGACAGATATTGCGCGACTTCTTCTCAATCTCTTCTTCTACCTACGGCAGTAACTCATTTTCAATTGTTGTACTACTGATTACCTGGAATTTCCGGTCGACGAAACATTTCTTTCTGCTATAGTAGCAGACATTTTGTATTTTCAAACATTCTTACACTCCTCACAGACATAGAGCGTCCCCCATGTCTGTTTGGTTTTTTACCCGTTCCTCCCTGCTTTGAAGAACGGCTGAGATAATAATTTACTCGATAACAATGTTTTGAATAATCGCGGGTTGGCCGACATCAGACTACAGATTAAACTAAAAAAATCGCTCAAGCGCATTTTGCTTATTTGCTAATAAGGCCATGGTGCGTTCTTCCCCGCCTAAGATCGTAATACGCTGAAAGTTTGATAGGCACTACGAGGGAGAACACCTTATGGGCATGAAATTTATCTGTTACTTGGTCATCATTTAGGTCCTTGGTACAGGCCTATCGCCCTGAAGGTGGTTTTAACTCCCTAAATGAACTATGAATTTCCAGTTCTTAATTCCACACCCATTCATAACAGTTGTTTTGGTGATTTCGTTTTTATTCGCCAACAGTAATCTCCAAATAAAACAAGCAAAACATATACAGATTGATAACTGCCAAGTGAATTCATAAAAACCTTTATTTAACCATAAAGGAACACGAACAGTTTTCAAGTATAGATTAATCAGACAACTTCCACCGAAATCATCTTCTATCAAGATCCCCTCTAATTCTTGTCCTGTATATCTTTCCAATATTATTGAACAGTTTGGCAATGCTACTCCGCAGTTTCAGCCTTGTAACTTAGGTTATTTTTAATCCTCTTTGTACACAAACAATCAGATTCTTTATACTTTCCCCAACTACTAATACTTCAGAAAGTGTCCTATATACTGATGTGGGCGCTCCACTTGGAGGAACCACTACTTTATCAATGGCTAATTTATATCAGTTTGCTTATCACTGCTATTCCGTTGCCTACATTGGGTTCATAGCTACAACATTTCTAGCGAAAAGTAATAATTAACAGTCCAGCACGATAGCAGTCCAGAACGGTGTCTACTTTTAAATAATAAATTCCACAATTAACGGTTTTCA
>JAMPIV010010434.1:65000-81087 GCA_024509875.1 Oreohelix idahoensis | reverse complement strand
TTAATTAATTAAATTGTGCGTTAGGAAGTGTGTAGATGTGTTTTGAACTACTGTGTAAATTATGGAGGCAAAACTTAGCCAGTATATATTCAAATAATTTGAGAATGGTAGCGAAAGTGTGTCTATAGTTTTAGAAAAGTATTTAAAGAATTATTTCTTGAAGGAATGGGACACACTCCAGGAACGAAGGAAAGGATGAAAGGAATTGTTTTACTGTATTGATTAAGATATTACTGAGTATTTCACACAAGACCTAATAAAGATATGGAGGCGAATCATGGACAGATAGCTATAACCAAGGAATTGGAAAAAGATATATTCACAGTGGACTGGATTGTGTTATTGCTGATTTGATATCACTTGTGCGTCTATCTGCACTCTGTCATCTGAAACTATTTCTCATCTCCTACTTCTGTGATAAAGGGATAGAGATAGGCAATATAGTGGTGAAATTAAATATATTTCAGGTTGTATCCTGTAACTGACTTCCACCCTAAGGAGCCAGACTCTACTATAGGATCTAGAGGAGCGAGTGCCCTTTGATTGTTAGAGGGATAGTTACCCAAATCCTAATGCTGGAGGAGACACAGTTTCTATCCAGAACAGAGGTAGAACAGACTACAAAACCAAGTCCTCAAGCTAAGTAGCCACACAAGGCTACTGTTCAGTTTGCTCCAGACTCACCACAAAATAAATAGTGATAATGATGATCAGGCGGTGCATGTTAGCTAGACAAACGTCTTAGTCAGTATAACTGAAATTCAGAAACTGTGAAAAAGACAGAATTAATCCTAACATACAGACATTCTACAACCAGAGTGATTTCAGCCAAGAGAGGAGAACACTCCTGTACATTTAAAAGACTGTAGATAATTTTGACAATTTTCAAGTGTTTTTATTTATTTAATGTTTTAACCAAATTTTGAGTTCTTTGAAAGATTTTCAAACAGAAAAGAAAAACTTGTAAAAATACATTGTAAATATTTACCAGCAGACTTACTTAAATTATTTAAGTTAAGTTACAGTTCTTGCTGGTAGATAGTTTAGTTAATACCCCTAGCAGAGCTATTAATATTAACAGAGGAGGATCTTGAGAGGAGCATGTAGGAACTTAGACTAATACATTACCATCTTCTCTAGGAACTTATACAGCTTGATCCTAACCTTGAAGTTTATACACCCTTACTCTTTTCAGAGAAGGGGGTATTACTAATAAGACCAGACTCTTATCTGGCACTATCCTGGTATCACCTGATACAACATTGTGTCCAGGATACTTTATAATTTCAATAACAATCAACCCTCTCGTGACAACGAACCACTTCAAGAGCTCGTGACTGCTTCGTGCGGGTTTCCTCACAGGGAACAAATAACAGAGTGGCCCCATGTTCCATCGGGAGCAGGGAGTGGATAATGAAATCGCGGTGTATATATTCAGTATACGAACATTTTAGTAAGTTTTATATGTATAAATATGTATGTATAGAATGTTGCAATTGTCGACTTCCGCTGTTCAACTGCACTTTCGTCCGACTCAATGGATCAAATTTTAATTCTCAGGGATGGGGGGCAAAAATTCTGCGGATGATGAAACGGTGAATGGAAGCGGAGAGCGCCTGATGATTATATCAAGAAACCCGATACTTAGCAGGGACGTTTTTTCCTTTCAGTTTTTGGTCAAAGTTGCCAGAAGTCAGCGCTATAGACACCGACAACAGAGGGTCTTGAGTACACGTGACGAAGCAACTTAAGAAGTCACCCCGGCCGTGATGCAAGGGACGTGCTACTACCAAAATACCTTAACTCCTGAAGAGACGACACAGTTTAACTACCGATGGGAACCAACAATGACAGAAGCAGACGCCAACTGACCCCACACCATGAGCTTAGTAATATACCAGCTCAGTCAATGCACATTTCCAATTTTGTTCTCTTAACCATCAAGTTTTAATATCGTCCACTGATGACAAACACCATCGCTTTAGTTTTTATAAACAACTGTATTTATTGTACCGTGTTAATCAATAAGTGATTATTAAACCTGTTTATCTGCAAATATATATCTTTAGTTGCATTAATCACTATTGAGTGAATTTATGCCTGCACTCGTATGACATTACATAACCACACAGAACTATTAAATTAACATTTTTCTGAATCATCTTCAGATGGGAGCTGAGAAAAATAATTTTCTTCACAAAAGAGCTGGAGAATAATAAGTTCATAACGGATTAGATGATCTCAGTTCTTATGCTTGCCATTCAATAAAATTCATGTGAGGCTTCTTTGAATAGAAGCATCATTTGTCTTTTCATATCTCTGCTAAGAGCAATCTGGAGCGAAGGTTGATACCTTTTAAAAACCTCATCCTTTTACTCGGGGTTTGGCCATTAGTGGACCACTACTGGTGTCTTACTTTCTGCCATCTTCTTCTAATGTTCTTTCTCTTTTGCATTATACTTCAGCGTTCATTTCTTATTTAATTCTTTTTCTTCTTCTGCGTATTTTCATCATCACCATATTCCGCTTCTTCTCACCAAAATTATCACTTTCTTTTTATTTTCTTTATTCCACTGTTTCAACCCTTCTTCTCACCAAAATCATTACCTCCTTTTTCTTTTTTTTATCCCGCTATTTCAACCGCTTCTTCTCACCAACATCATCACCAACTTTTTTTTCCTTTCTGTTTTAATCTAGCTATTCTTCGCCGTTCTTTTAATCCTTGCCTTCCTTATCTTTATGTCATCAGTTTGGTCCCCACCGTATATTATTAACTTTTCCGCCATGTATTTCACGGGCGAAGGTGAGGGTGTCTGTAATGAAGAAGAAGACTGTGCCCCCTCAATCAGTCCGTAGCAGACGACTGATATCAGGTTGTGCAGTAACTGCAACCTCATCACGTGGAACAGATTGGTACAAGACCTGATAATGTAAGAGCCAATTAATGCTTTGGCACATGCTTCCTGTAAGAGGGACAGCTCCAGGGAAATGATAATGATATTATTAACTTTACTCCTTCTTCTTCATGGATCCGTATTGTTACGCACGGATCATTATTATTTTTCGTTTGTATAAACATTTTTCGTATGTATGATCATTTTTTGACTGAAATGTATATTATATATATTTACAGTCAAAGGGACAGAACCCGAAATATTGATACTGCTATTTTTTAGGAGTTTACCTCCTCTTGTATAGAGACACGTTCGGTCTATAATTTCTTGAACGAAGCGTGACCACATCTCCTTATTTGGTAGTACCAGTCAACTATGGTAGATGTCTGAAAACCTGTCTTAACGCTTCTTTTCATGACCATAAAAGGCGCGACTGTGTAAGACTTTTATCTCGAATGTTCTTAGAATCGTCTTATTGTGAACGGCGACTCAGAGATTGTCGTTCTGCGCATGTCTCGACTTGGTTTTCGTTTGTTGTTCCGGCCAGCTCGGAGAGTTTAGAAATGGTCTAAGTAGCGAGCAGACGCGACCTGCGTCTTGTGATTTTCTGAGGGAAATACATTGTCTTTGTGAGTTAGTTAGCTAACTAGACTATTTCCCAGTATTATTCAAGCCTGCCTGGAGGCATATGTTCATGGTTGATTTTCCGAAATAAGGTAATTCCTCTTGTATCGAACTTTATGCTATCATCTAGAGGTTCGTCATTTTGTCGCCTTTTTGCTCGCCTGTGTGATTCAAAATGGAGAGGTACTTTGACTAGGATTAAGTCACCGGTATCTTTATACCTGAACTAGTTATATATATATGGGTCGCTCTAGACCAACAAGACTATTGTCTGTGTTCCAGGATTCGTTATATCAGAGATCACGTCCAAGTCAGATGGTTAGACTTAGAAACATTATAAAGGTCGAGCTGACCTGTAATCCATGTATGCTATTCACGTGCAGACAGTAAACGGACTGATTGTATACATCTGATCTGCTAGCATCAGAAAGGGAATATTTATTATTGTCTATGAACAGTGATGATCTGCAGCTGACACTGTTGCAGAATTTATATATATTATTTATACAGCTTCACGAACTAGAACTCTATGATTTTGAATGCTGAACTCGTTGAACTATGTTGATGATATAAATATCCTGACTGTTTTGTGGCGTGCAATAAATGGAAAAAATTATACAACGAAGTTACCATTTCTATGACTCTACACATCATGTTGCCTGTGTTATACCCTGTGAACTGTTCTACTACCACATACACAGCAACATCCTAAAATCAGAGAAGACACCTACATCTTGCACTTTAATACCAGGTGTCGATAGGGGTGGCAAGTGGTCGTCAATCTTATACGGAGCTAACGTACCTGGCATTGTGGCGCACCATTATCATTTAGCCTAAATCCACCCTTATCATTTTTGGTGGCCATAGGTTGGTTTACTCTGATACCAGCTATCAAGGGGGTCAACAAACCCAGACATCATCATCAAGCTTTCAAAATTACAGTTCAACTCACTTCCTTCAAGAAAAGCTACTTTTGATGAAAGATTTTGAAAGTACCCGGCATTACTGACAGTTGTTGATATTTTGAAACTACCCGGCGCTGCTCGGCAGTATTGAAGTTTGTCTACAACTAGAAGGACAAGTACCGAGCGAATGGATTTCCTGATCTGTTAAGAAGAAGGACAAGTGCCGTAACAACTGTTCCGGTCTGAGAGGTACTGTTGCAGATTCAGAAGGTCAAGTTCAGAAGCTGTTTCCTGTTAGAAGCTCATTTCCTTCGTCATGGCAGTTTACGAGAGCAGATATGGATCAACGTTGGATCATTGTCCTAAGAATGCTGATCACATCCTGTTCTGAACTGTGCTGACGTTGTGGATACATAGAAGTTAAGTGGCCTGTTTTGTTTGTGAACTGTGCCCTTATGTTCTAGCTGAGCCTTCTAAATTCTTTCACATTTTTTGCTATTTGTTACATGTTATATGTTATTTGTATTTGTATATTTATATGTTTATATTCTGCGGGTTTTCTCGGTTGGGCGGTGTCTTTCAGTAGAAGATACCACGTCACAGAGGTTCTACTGTTAGCGTTTTCGTTAGGGACTGTGCGAATTTCCTACTGTGAAATTTGCTAGCGACAATCGTTGCTATATCTGTTTAGTTGTGACGAGTTGTGCTTTATTTTTGTTTCTTGTATATTTTTTTTTTTTTTTTCTTTTCTCTCTTTCTTTCTGTTTTTTAGTTTCGATTTCGATGGTTTGTATTTGTAGGTCTCCCCTTTTCTATTATTCAGTTCTTTACGTATATTTTTGTGTATACACTGTAGCGTCATTTGTTTGTCATATCTTCGCATTTTGTCATCACATTTCTTTTTAGTTTCGCTGTTTATTTATTTGACTTATGCGAATGTTTTCGTATTGTTTGATCTTTGTTGTTGTTTACATTGACTCTGATCTTTGTTATTGTTTACATTGACTCTGATCTTTGTTATTGTTTACATTGACTTTGATCTTTGTTGTTGTTTACATTGACTTTGATCTTTGTTATTGTTTACATTGTTGGTGACCTTTGTTATTGTTTACATTGTCTTGTTATTGTTTGCATAGTTCTTGCATAGTTAGCTTTCACTATTGTTACATATATGCTCATGCACTATTGGTCTATAGTGCACTTATCATAACTAACTGGTGGGTTTTTTGCTTATGCACTATTGTAGTGCAGTTATGATAAATAACTGATGGTTATGCACTGATTTGGGTAGTGCACTGATAATTAAGAGGTGACTTGTGATATTATTATACATTTGATAATACAAGTTGGTGTCAAGTCTTGTTTCCCCACAGAGATTGGAGTAAACATAGTGATTATACAAGCACTTTATTAAGTCTTGTTGCTATTAAGATTGAAATAAGATAATTAATTATTTCAGGTTCTGTACTCACATTTTAGACATCATGTCTACATTTGAGTACTTTATTGAGCAGGGTAAAGCCCTTGGGAAGACAGGTGATAAATTAGAAGAATTTGCGACTGTTCAATATGCCAAGGCATTGAAGTCGGAAGAAAAGAAAATGAAAGAACAAACTGAACAAAAGAGAATAGATGCTGAGATAGAACAAAAGAAACTGCAGATGCAGGTGGATGAGAAAAGATTACAAATGGAAATGGAAAAACAAAAAAGAGAAGCAGAATCTCAGGAGAAGAGACTTCAGGCTGAGGCTGAAAATAAGAGACTTGAAAAAGAGGCTGAAAATAAGAGACTTGAAAAAGAGGCTGAAAATAAGAGACTTGAAAAAGAGGCTGAAAATAAGAAAGAAAATTGCAGGCACAGGCTGAGGCTGAAGAAAGAAGGTTACAAAGAGAGTCTGATGACAGAAAAGCAAAAATGGAGCATGAAGAAAAACTCATAGCTTTAGAGTTAGAGAAGTTAAAGTTATTGAACGCTGGTAATGCTAATGATGCAAATAAGGTGTCAGATAAGACTAATGCTAAGGATTTCAAGCTTAATCTACCAGCATTTAATCCCTCAATCGATGATATAACATTTTATCTAGATAGATTTGAAAGTGCATGTAATGTGCATAATATAGATAAAACATTATATGTTTATCATCTGTCCAAGATACTTAGAGGTGATGCTTTGACTTTGTTGAGTATGGTAGATGTGCCTGACAAAAACAACTATGAGGTTGTCAGAGCAGCATTGTTAAAGAAGTACCAACTTAACGAGGACGGATATCGTCTTAAATTTAAAAACATGTTACCAGAAACTGGAGTTGAATTCTCTGAATTCATCTCAGGCATCCGTCTTACTTTTTTACGATGGGTTGAGTTGTCTAAGACAGAGAGTACATTTGAAGCTCTTACGGACTTACTACTTAGAGACAAGGTTATGTCTTCTGTTAATGAATCCTTTCTTTCTTTTTCTTCATGAGCGTAAGCCTAAAAACATAAAAGAAATGGAAGAATACTGTAGCCAGTATGTTACTGCGCATCCTCACATAACCATTAGCAACTCTAAAGTAAAAGAAGGTCTGCCAGTTGCTTCGGCAGCACCTTATGGCCCAAATTTTATGCGTAAATTTCAGGGTAGCCAGCAAAATTTCAATAAAAAGAGTAACCGTAATTATGCCCAGAATCATAGTAATCAATTCCAGGGTGATTCTTCTTCCCAGAACTGGAGACATCCTAATACTACACGTTATTCTACTCCGGTTAACTTTAGAAATTTTCACAAAGGTAATCGGTATAGAGGAAAATATTTTTCTCAGAGACCTCAATACCAGGATAATAGAGGTTCTCAACAGTATAGAGATGGTAATGACAGTTATGGAAACTGGAACTCAAACCAGGATAAAAATTACAGTAGGGACTTTAATGATAATTGCAGAGGCAATAATGGTCGCGGTAGATCGCAACATAAGAGAAAAAAATATCAACAGACAAACTCTGTTCAACAAGAATCTCAGGGAGTAGATAAACAGGTTAATGATAATAAAGACCATAATGCTATCGGATGCTCATCTTTTGATTTTGGTAGAGCAAATAAATGTATCCAATGCAGTACTTTATTTGACCCAAAGACCGTTAGTACTTTAAGCTGTGGTCATCCTTTGCCCGCTCTTCCTGCTAATGTTGCTCATGATGGGAGAGGTTCTCTTATATTACATAAGGGGCTTGTAAATAGTAATCCAGTCTCAGTGTTGTTTGACTCTGGATGTACTACTGTCGGGGTTAGGCAATCTCTTGTAGATCCATCCTGTGCTACAGGAAAGGTCATCAAATGTGTCACATTTGGTGGCACGTTGGAAAAGTATCCTACTGCTATAATACACATTGCTACTCCTTTCTTCACGGGAGAGGTCCACGCGTGTCTACTTCCAAACCCTATTGCGGACCTTATTATTGGTCGTATTCACGGAGTTAGGGAATGTACCCCACAGCAGATTGCTGTTTGGGAAGAGCAAAACATTGAAGCTACCAATGCGGTGGTCACAAGAGCACATGCTCTGGATCCACCTCAAACTTCATTAACTAATAATGATGAAGTAAATGACCAAGATAGTCACTTGACTATTACACGTGACTCATTTATCAAATTGCAAGAAGAAGATCCTTCTTTACAAAAATTCTTCATTCTAGCAAAAAAAGGTGATCCTAATCAAAATACTAATAGAAAATCTTGGATTTCTATGAAGAACGGCGTACTTGTACGTATGGTACAAGACTCGACTACGTCCACTCATTCACAAATTCTTGTGCCCAAGAGCATGAGATTGCAAATATTGCAACATGCTCATGACTCGCAATGTGCTGGACATATGGGTTTTTCCCGTACAAAGTCGAGGGTTCTTGCGGCTTTCTTTTGGCCATTTGTGAGCAAGGACATACGAATGTACTGTCGCTCTTGCAAAGTATGTCAGGAGGTCAAATCTAAAGGACCACGACATGCTGCGCCTATCCAGGCTGCTGACATTCCTATTCGCCCTTTTCAAAAAATGGCAATAGATATTATCGGTCCTTTTAGAATTAAGTCGGCTAGAGGACATCAATTTATTCTTACATGTGTCGATATGTGCACACGTTGGCCAGAGGCAATACCTCTCAAGAGCATCTCAACTGCTGATATCGCAGACGCTCTTTGGCTGATATTTTCTCGCTTGGGTTTTCCCGGAGAAATATTGTCAGACCATGGCACTCAACTTATATCAGACACTATGTCACAGGTAATGTCTATGCTACACATTAAAAGGTCTCTCAGCAGTATCTATCACCCAATGTCTAATGGGTTGGTCGAACGTTTAAATAGGACTCTGAAAACTTTACTTGGTAAAATAACTGAGGATCATCCTCAGGATTGGGACAGGGTCTTACCCGCGGCTCTCTTTGCGTACAGAGAGGTCCCCAATGAACATACGGGGTTTTCCCCTTTTGAACTTGTCTTTGGCGCGCAACCGCGCGGCCCTATGTCTTTACTTCACGATCTAATCACTGCCGATAATATTAGCGATGAGACTCAATCTTCTTATGAGTACGTCATTGCTCTTAGGCAAAAGATCATCGAGGCATGCAAACTAGCAACTTCGTCTTCCGAATTTGCTAAAGAAAAGGCAAGGCAGTTTGCAAATAAGAATAGATGTCTACGACAACTTTGTCCAGGTGACAAAGCTCTCGTTCTACTTCCTTCAAGGGAGAACAGACTTCTAATTGCATGGAAAGGTCCATATGCAATAGTCTCCAAAATTTCTGATGTCGACTATGTTGTCGATATTGATGGAAAGCATAAAACTTTCCACATAAATATGCTCACGGAATTTTATGAAAGACCTGACTATTTGCAGCCTATTTTCCAGGCTACGGACAATTCTCAAGCAACTCATGGTCAGTACTCATCTCTGTCAGTTATACAGGATGAGGAAACTGCTTTTTCTGATGTCAATCTTCCTCTTTCTATGGTCCCACTTTATTCTACGGAATCTTGGAAAAACGTGACCGTTTCTCCAAATCTTTCCGCTGAGGAACATCGACAAGTTTCTTCGATGTTGCAAACATTTCAGGATGTTCTTACAGACATCCCGGGACACACACATGTCATTGAACATGACATTGTGCTTACTGATCACAATCCTATCAGAGTCAGACCTTATCCTATACCTATCCATTTCCAGTCTCAAGTCGAAAAAGAATTGGATGAAATGATACGTTTGGAAATCATTGAACCATCCACTTCAGCATACTCTTCGTCTATGGTTATTGTTCGAAAGAAGGATAATAACATTCGCATTTGCGTAGATTATCGCAAATTGAACCAAGTTACGAAGTTCGATGCTGAACCTATGCCTTCATTAGAAGAGCTACTCAATAAACTTTCTAATTCTAGATTCTTTACCAAACTAGATTTGTCTAAAGGTTATTGGCAAGTCCCGCTAACTGAACGTGCCAAACCTTTTACAGCTTTTTCTACACCTAGGGGTTTATTCCAATGGAATTTCATGCCTTTTGGTCTTATGAACGCCCCTGCTACATTCGTACTCATGATGCGGCGAATTCTCGCATATCGTACAGATGTCATAGCATACCTAGATGATATCTGTCTATTCAGTGATTCCTGGGAAGATCACTATTTGGGTTTATACGAATTACTGTCCACTCTTCGCGAGTATAACTTGACTGCAAAACCCTCTAAAGCCTTTATAGGATTTAGTGAGATTTCTTTCCTAGGTCATCGTGTTGGTCGTGGTCTTTTAAAGACAGAGGACCACAATGTTTCAAAAATACTTAACATTTCGGTCCCTAAGACGAAGAAACAAGTAAGGAGTCTATTAGGTTTGATCCAATTCTACGGACGATTCATTCCGAATCTGTCCTCCATTATGGCACCGCTTTCTACTTTATTGAAGAAAGGGTCGCCTAATCTGATCCGCTGGTCTAAAGAATGTCAATCCTCATTGGACCAGGTTAAAGCCCTATTTTCATCTCCACCTATTCTTAGGTTACCTACTATTGAGAAGACTTTTGTTCTTCGGAGTGACGCCTCGTCAACTGGGATTGGGGCAGCACTAATGCAGGAGTATTCTGATACTCTGCATCCGGTGATGTATATCTCTAGGAAATTAAATGCTGCAGAAAAGAATTACTCGGTTTTAGACCGTGAGTTATTGGCTATGGTATGGTCTATTCTGAAGTTACAAAGATTTCTTCTAGGCGCACATTTCATTGTGGAAACCGACCAGAAAGCGCTTACTGCTATTCAGAGCAAAAACTTGAAGAGCTCGAGGTCCACTCGTTATGCCATAGCTCTTCAACCATTTCATTTCTCGGTTCGAGCTATCCGTGGTTCGGATAATGTGATGGCAGACATTCTGTCCAGATGCCCACACGATTCCACATGATTCTTCTGTCATATATATTTCCTGATATACAAGCCAATATTATAATGACATGTTAGTAGATTTTTTTTCTCACTTTTTTGGGGGGGAATTTATAACATTGTACCATGTAATTATCTAAGAAGGCTTAGTTAGTGATATACGGGCCAAAAGATCACTCGGCCACATTTAAATAAATTATTTTCAGGATTGTATTAGGAGATTTACCAGTTGTCTTTAAGATTTGTGTTATTGATATTTTCGCAGCACATCATTGAAGTCTGCGAGTTTATGTCCATTGTGGAACTTTGAGGATATCAAGTCCTGTCCTAGATTGGGAGCGGATGATGTCCACATCTTCTTCTATTGAATGTTTTATGTCAACGAAGATCAACACATGTATTACTTATTAATTACTGTTGCATTATATAATGTAATAATATAGTGCGGTATATTAGTAAATTACACCGCTATTTGCAACACATTGTATGATACCATAATAATATATTTAATTTCATATATTGGTATGAGAATAATTTGATTTTCATTATGATGTTGCCATCATTGTGGCGTGTGTTGGTGGCACCTTCCTGGAATATATAAGCGTATACTTAGATAAATTTTTTCTCTAAGGATCTGAGATATGATCTCAGTGTCGCTCCATGCGTTGAGCTAATTTGTTAGGTATATATCCGCGCATCATACGTGCGTTAGGAGCCTAGATTTTTTTTCCGGCTCCAGGATTTTTAAAAAAAAAATGTTTCATTTTTTTTTTCCCGGGAGGGTGCGGTAATGTTACGCACGGATCATTATTATTTTTCGTTTGTATAAACATTTTTCGTATGTATGATCATTTTTTGACTGAAATGTATATTATATATATTTACAGTCAAAGGGACAGAACCCGAATCGTCTTATTGTGAACGGCGACTCAGAGATTGTCGTTCTGCGCATGTCTCGACTTGGTTTTCGTTTGTTGTTCCGGCCAGCTCGGAGAGTTTAGAAATGGTCTAAGTAGCGAGCAGACGCGACCTGCGTCTTGTGATTTTCTGAGGGAAATACATTGTCTTTGTGAGTTAGTTAGCTAACTAGACTATTTCCCAGTATTATTCAAGCCTGCCTGGAGGCATATGTTCATGGTTGATTTTCCGAAATAAGGTAATTCCTCTTGTATCGAACTTTATGCTATCATCTAGAGGTTCGTCATTTTGTCGCCTTTTTGCTCGCCTGTGTGATTCAAAATGGAGAGGTACTTTGACTAGGATTAAGTCACCGGTATCTTTATACCTGAACTAGTTATATATATATGGGTCGCTCTAGACCAACAAGACTATTGTCTGTGTTCCAGGATTCGTTATATCAGAGATCACGTCCAAGTCAGATGGTTAGACTTAGAAACATTATAAAGGTCGAGCTGACCTGTAATCCATGTATGCTATTCACGTGCAGACAGTAAACGGACTGATTGTATACATCTGATCTGCTAGCATCAGAAAGGGAATATTTATTATTGTCTATGAACAGTGATGATCTGCAGCTGACACTGTTGCAGAATTTATATATATTATTTATACAGCTTCACGAACTAGAACTCTATGATTTTGAATGCTGAACTCGTTGAACTATGTTGATGATATAAATATCCTGACTGTTTTGTGGCGTGCAATAAATGGAAAAAAATTATACAACGAAGTTACCATTTCTATGACTCTACACATCATGTTGCCTGTGTTATACCCTGTGAACTGTTCTACTACCACATACACAGCAACATCCTAAAATCAGAGAAGACACCTACATCTTGCACTTTAATACCAGGTGTCGATAGGGGTGGCAAGTGGTCGTCAATCTTATACGGAGCTAACGTACCTGGCATTGTGGCGCACCATTATCATTTAGCCTAAATCCACCCTTATCACGTATCCCCTGTCTAACAAAGCAGTCAGTGGCCATCACGCCTAGTGGCATCTTGTAGGGCAGCAACAAACTGTCCCCATTTTGTTCGGTCGGTGGCCATACTTCGTGCCGTCCCCCAACTCTGGTTCATGCTTTGCATCTCAGCTTCCACTGTTCTCCGCCAGGTTGTCTTTAGTCTGCCTTTCTTTTGCCATCCTTTTGGGATCCATAGCATAGCAGTTCTAATGGTGTTTGGGTCCCTTCTGAGGACACGGCTAACCTAGTTCCAGCGTCTGCCTGAAATGTAACTTTACTCCTGCGTGCAACAAACAGATATAGTTTCTCTCTCTGATTCTGTCTATTCTTGATTAACATGTCTGTTTTTTTATTTAGTTCACATCTTTTTTTTTCCTCATTCCTTTAATTACTTTCTTATTTGCTTTGTAACTTTATAATGTCTCTGTTAACATAATGTATTACTTATTTCATTTGGGTTTTTGCTCCCTCTCGAGCATGGTGCCACCAAGACCGCTGGACCCCTTGCAGGAAGTTTGCACTTAAACATTCACGTGCTATTGCAGTGGCGGATTTTGTAACATTTTATTTAAATGGCGAAGTTCCCAACTCCAAGCACAACCTCATATTAGTCCGCCTCTTACAATTTGCCTTCCCTGTGTAGTTCCCGGTGGTCTATATGAGAAAACGAAAGAGTTGGGCTACTGTCATCTCAGGCATGTCGTACAAGGCGACTGTGGCGTATGCCTTTTGCACGCCACGTGTTATGAGTTGTAATGAACATTATTGTAGTGCTCACAAGTGTGGCACCTATTTGTAGGATGTTGGAATCACAAAACGCATCGATGTAACTGGGAATAAAAGTAAATATGTACGTCAAGGATGTTTTTGGCACAGTCTATATTGTTGACACGATTTAACGCCATTTTCAGTGTTGAATATTTGGAAGCTTCATTGGCTCGGGTACCTTAGACGGCAAGCCATACATATCATACTACCTACATATTTTGACCTTGTCACAGTAGCTAATATGAGGTTGTACATGAAGCTGCTAACCTCGTCATGTAACACAATTTGCTGCAGAAACCACAGCTGAAAAAGCACGTTAATGCTTCATGCAGGCTTATTGCACAGGGGGTAGCTGTAGTAGTGACTCCGTGCTCCACATGGAACGAAAAGAAAAGTGATGACTATATGCCTTCGGAGCCAGTTCTTCTTCTTCTTTGATCCTTAGCCGACAACCGTCAAAGCAGTCAGTGGCCATGACGCCTAGTGGCGTCTTGTAGGGCAACAACAAATTGATTCCACTTTGCTCGGTCGGCGGCCATCCTTCGTACAGTGTCCCAACTCTGGTTCATTCTTTGCATCTCTGCCTCCACAGTCCTCCGCCAGGTTGTTTTTGGTCGGCCTCTCTTTAAGAGATAAGCAAGGAAATCTCATCACGACAGCAGAGGGACAGGAAACAAGATGGGCAGAGCACTTCAGAGAAACTCTGAACAAGGAACCACCAGAGACACAAGTGAATGTTCCTGAGGCTGAAAACGATCTAGATGTAAATACAGACATTCCACGAAAAGACGAAATCATCACAGCATTCGGAGCCAGTGGTCCTCCTTTATTTTGCCTCCTCAAAGACCGCTCTCCTCCCCTCCTCCTCCCCCCCCCCCCCCCAACCCCACACACACACCGGGACCTACAGGGTTCTCAGATAGCAATGCAAACACATTTGGTATCAAGGAAATAATAGTTCAAATATAATCTAGTAGTGTTCAAAGAAAAGCTATATGTACATGTGCATGTATACAATACTTATACAATAAGGTTCATAACATCTTGTATGTATTTCTTACATATTACATCACATTAGATATATTACCAATACAGAAGTTGTCTGGACTGTCAATAAAGACTGCAGAACATCGTCACACACAAAAATGATGTCACGGCCAATTAGATTGTGATCTGAGAAACTTCATAAAAATAATCATCTATCAGAAATATGTGAATTGAGTTTGCAATCTCTTGAGAGAATCTGTCAGTCATCGAAACATATCACTTTAATTGCGTCTGAAAAACAGCAGAATTACCAAGACATAAAGGCAAAAGCACTGGAGATCACAGAGATGTAGTTTTACAGAGAAATGTTAAAAACGCTATGAACAGCCACAAAAACAACAATAATAATGAGGATGTCTTGAAAAATTCCATAGCTAGGAAGATTTGCACCCACATTTAAAATCAGTAGTCCACTTTATTTGGGCATGTTAAGAGAACAAACAAAGTTGGAATATATCCTGATAACAGAAAAGATTGAAGGAAAACGGTATAGTGGTCGACAAAGACAGAAGATACTCGACAGTCTGACATCATAGCTTGAAAAGATTATTACATCTCACGACTTTGTTCACCAATAAACTAGTCATTTTTGTTTTTCTTCAATTTGTTTTCTGTTCTCATCTATGTCTAGGTCTTGCTGTCTTAGTCTTTCCTCTTCTACCTTGGGGTACAGAGGTTAGCCAGGGAGAGTACCTTGCTGTTCTATCAACTGACTTTCTTTTGGTCTTCCAGTCTAGTCCTCTCCCTTCAGAGATTGTCAGATGGTGTCCTCCCAGCGAACTCTGGGTCGTCCTGGAGGTCTGCATCCTTGGCTCCTGGTTTCCCATGTTTGTCGTGGTAGCCCGTCTTCTCTCATTTTACAGTAAATAAATATTAGACAAACATAAAGGTATGTTTTCAGGCACTCGTAAGAAATAAAGAAGTAGAACACTAGACAACAGAAAAACAGCAGACATGAGTGGGTTACCCAGGACTCGAACCCAGGACCTTCCGTGCGACAACCCATCCTAGCTATGCAAGCGAATCACACTATCCTCCCTGCCATTTAGGCATTACCAAAATATGATGCCTCGATGACGAGTCATTAGTGCGAACCGCAAGACATAACTGGAAATTTACCATGGGCAGTCCAGCCTATTAATGACGCAATCACTTCTGTTGTTCCCCTATTATACAGTATAGCACACAAGTCAAAGACCTTAATACTGTGTCTATTTATGATAGTAGACTAAGAACAGTAAGTACAGGACAGAGGGTAGGTTTTTTGGTATTGTATAAACATTTATAACACATAAGGAAGGGAAACCCGAGGCCTGTAAAAACGAGTGCCTGAAAACATACCTTTATGTTTGTCTAATATTTATTTACTGTTTACAGGCCTTGGGTTTCTCATTTTACAGACATGGCAAAACAATCGCAACTGAAATTGTTCCACTCGGGTTGCAGGGGCTGGGTTTCAAGAACATGACGTATCGTCTGGTTGCGGACCCTATCCCTTCTTGCTACCCGAACTACTTTC